>CM076581.1:128742558-128950994 GCA_034641835.2 Pinus albicaulis | reverse complement strand
CCTGGAATACAGTTAGATTGAAAAGTGTAGTTGTGTCTTCAAGCGTCATCCAATGGTTGTAGCATAAGCACATTAGTAACCAAGCCTTCAGATTCTTTGCAGCATCAATACATTCTTCCAAGAGAAATTATCATACCAGAACAACATCTTCAAATATGTGTCAAGCAATCATCCATGTGGTCCAATATCACCATGATCTTTAAGATTTAACATGATGTAACATATGTAGGAAAAAGGTCTCAACCATAGTAACAAACTCTGCATGATCTCTCTAAATCATAAGACTTCCAATTCATCCATGTGTGAGCACAAAAGATACTTTTCAGCAAACAAGGCTCAAAATCTCATCATAATAAACCATGTACCAAGTCATCATCATTTAAGCATAAGTATCACAGTAACCAAGAATAAGCAATCATAGTGTCAACAATGCAATCATTAGTATTCAACCTGCTACTCCCCCTGAACCAGTGCTCTTCCTTAACTTGTGCAGCCTGAATACGTTCATCAGCCAGTCATCAGCAACAATCTCTACATGAACTTCCCTTATCTCCAAATTATAAGACTTTCATCTCAGCAACGAATACTCTTCATCAAAAAGCAAATAGGACTCATCCATAATCTTCAACATAAGACATCAAGTATTATATCATCATTATTTAGAACTGAGAAATTAAGCTGATACAGAGTCAATAATACAGTTATTAACAATTAGACTGATACTCCCTCTGAACCTCTGCTCCAGATCTTCAGCTATCATATAAATTCTCTTATCATCAATGCATACGCGACTGTGTCTGCTGGAACTCGCGTGTATACGCGACTTTTGTTAATATAACCCACGTATGGAAAGTGAAGCATAGAAATTTTTCACATTCCTTCATCTCCCCCTGAACTTGTACTTCTTGTACCTGTCTTCTTCATATCAGATGCTCTGTCAGAAATACATATAACCAGAAAAATCAAATCAACCATGAGAGTCATCATACATTGCTCCCCCTGTGACGATACATTACTAAATCTCATAATGTATCCCACATCATTCCTGCAGTCAATCAGAGAAGTAAGCTTCAGAAGCGGATGACTGCAGTAGGGTCAAAATTCCCTACGTTTCTGATCGGTCCTCCATCTTTTTCCAGATTTGTTTGAACTTTCTATTTGTATGCTGGAAGTTATCCAATTTCTCATATCTGTTCAACCTGCATTCTTTTTCTACATGTCCATACTTGTTACAAGAATAACATCTCATGTGTCTAGAGAAATAAGCATAAGAATCATAATGAGTATTTCTAATCTTCCTCCTTTTACAATCAGCTGCTTTATGTCCATACTTGTTACATGAAAAACAATATCCTTTGAAGAAACCAGAGAACCTTTCTATGTAGGTGTTTGGTCAATTTAGTGTGTCCTAAATTGCTGCATTTAATTTGTCAATCCGGGAATCGTAAGCTGATGAAGTGCGGCGCACTATATGTGCAAGATAACCTATTTCTGAACTTTTTGTCGTTTTTGGTTTTCTAAGGTGAAATGGAAATTCTAAGATGAAAACAAGTTTGGTTATGTTTGTTCAAGGAAGTGATATCCCCTATAATGATTTACCAACTTGAAATTTTAAAAAGCAATTTGAAGCAGGAGACCTTTGATTACTCAGAATATTGTCCAAAATATTAGTACTATCTTGAAACCTCAAAAGTTTAACCTTTTCTTCTAATTTACCTTTGAGAATGTTTACCTCAACCTCCAAGGCTTGACATTGCTTCGTCATGCTTTCTTCTTTCCTTCTTCCATCTTCTACTTGATCCTTCAAATTTAGAATCTCTTCTTTCAACCAATTTTCGTTTTCTTCACATGTTTGTTGCAGCTCTTCATTCTTCTTATTTGATTTTTCCAGATCTTCTTTGAGAGAGATGATTTCTGCTTCAAGGCCTTCCTTTTCAAATGGTTGTAGAGGTTCCTCATTCTTACTTGATGCTTCAATATCTGCTTGCAGAGAGATGATTGCAGCTTCAAGTCCTTCATTCTTCTTGCTTGATTTTTCGAGATTTGCATTTAGATATTTGATTTCTGCTTCTAGTTCTTTAATTCGATTGGATGCATAAGTATGAAACCTTTGATACTTTTCCACCTGTCCATTCAACATTTCTATTTGTTTTTCCATTTGAGAGATCATCTCTTTGTAGATATTTTCTTGCTTATTAGATGAACTTTGTAGTTCTTCAACTTTAATCTTGAGAGCCTCTTCTAGATTCACAACTTTACTTTCATTATCTTCACTATTGTTTGCACAAAGAATATTATTACACGGACCCCAATCACTACCTGATTCATCTTCTTCAATTTCTGCTATACATGTTTTCTGAGATATCTCCTTGCTTCGAGTAGCCTTCTTCTTTTGCTTCTTTGCCATGAGTACTTTCAGATCATGGTCAAAATCTTCTTCATCTTCACTGGACACTTCATCATCATCTTCATTTGCATAATAACTCTTCCTCTTTTCAAATTGTATCCCTTTACCATGTTTTTCTCTATAAGGACATTTAGCAGCATAGTGACCAACTTTTCCACACTCAAACATTTGAAGGGAAGCTTACCTTTGAATCTTCCAGTACCCAGTTGGAGTTTTCTCACGAAATTCGCTTCTTCTTCTTCGAATATATAGCTGGATTCTTTGACAACTTCCTTTTCTTTTCCTTTTGCAGATGCCTTAAAAGCAACTTCTTTGATTTGAGAAGGACCTCCTTGTCTCATTTCAAAAGCAATCAGAATACCATGTAATTGAACAATAGTAAGAGTTTGCAGATCTTGCCTTTCTTCAATAGCTGAAACTTTAGAGTCAAATTTTGAAGTCAAGGATCTTAAGACTTTTTCCACCAAAGTAGTATCAGTTATGGTTTCACATAAATTTCTCATTCGATTTACAATATCATCCAGACGTAAGAAGAAATGGGCAATGCTCTCATCACTATGCATCTTCAAATTTTCATATTCAATTCTAAGAGTTTGGAGTTTTGCACTTTTTACCTTTGTGTCTCCTTCATAGCTTAGAATGATTTTGTCCCATATTTATTTTGCCGAATGTAGCTGCATCACTTTAGCAAATTTTGATTCAGACATGCTTCCCAATAAGACATTCACTACTTTGGCATTGATTTCATACTTCTTTCTTTCAGCTGCATCAGTAGGAATACTTGCCGGGTATTGATAACCTTCTTCCACGATTGCCCATACATCTGCACCAAGACTTTGCAGATATGCTTTTGTTCGTACCTTCCAGAATATTAGATTGCTTCCATTGAATAGAGGTGGCTTTATAGACATTACTCCTTCATGACTTCCCATTGCGACGGATCTCCTTCAAGCGATCAAGCTTCTGCAGAAGGACCTGCTCTGATCCCAATTGTTGGGAAAAATACTAAGAGGGGGGGTGAATCAGTATTTACTGCATATTCAAAACTTTTTACTTTTTCACTCTCTAAAACCCATACGCTACTTTCCTTTAGTAAACTTGCATATACACGCGGATATCCTTCATACAACTCGCGTATTAGCAGAGATCTAAGAATGCAGATATTTATTAACTTATTTCTTTGCAATATTCCTTCATCTGATGTTAAGTTAACAGTAAACATGTGTAGTAACAATAGAATAAACCATCACACAAAGCATCACACATGAACACCAGGATTTTTAGGTGGAAACCCAAGTCGGGAGAAAACCACCGCTGCAGTTGCTCAGCCTTCAATATTTTATTATAGAGAAAACATCTTACAACATATGTGCTGGTGCAGACTCCTACCAGCACGCAGGCACCCACCTGCGCTCGTTTACCAGCCTCTCCTGGAAGGGAGCTCCAACCCCCCGACTCGTTTACCAGCCTCTCCTGGAAGGGAGCTACGACCCCCTGATCTCGTTTACCAGCCTCTCCTGGAAGGGAGCTACGACCCCCTGACTGAAGGCTACAACCCTCAGCACCTTTATGGACCACGTTTCATCAATTTTCACACTGGATCCAACAACTTCAATAGAACACAACTTGCAGGCCACGTTTCATCATATTTTCAGACTGGACCCTTTCCATACTTTTAAGCACAATCAACCATGAAACAGATACATATAACTCACTGACAGATATCAGTAAACCAGCAGAACAGATCAGACATTTCTTACCACAGACTTCAGCAAACCCTAGTTTGCATACACGCTTTCCTTTCTCTGATGTCGCGTATATACACGCTTCCGTTCACATAAACCAGCGTATGCTTCTGTACATATTACAGAGCTAATTTTATTGCGCATACGCACTTTCTCTTCAGCGAAGCCGCGTATATACGCGCTTCCTCTTCGGCGAACTAGCGTATGGTTCTTCAGACTTTTATGTCATTGCAATTCTTCACAACAGATATATCACTTCAGATTTTACCCTTTACCTCAGACAGATGTTCGCCTCATCACAGATCTAATCATTTCATAAACAGATCTAGCAAATATAAGTACATTTCAGATCTAGATCCCCTTCTTCATCATTGGTGCATCATTCATTCAGATCTATCATTCAACTGTAACCCTTTCCATTCAGATATACTTCAGAGAGAAGTATTCATTCAAGCTCAGACATCTTGCACCCACACTCATGATTTGCACAATGAATTTCTTCTTCTTATATAGGTTTACCCTTTTTCAATACCATGAGCCAAAACCACATTACTTCCGATGGTATTCCTGGACGGGGTCATTTAGACGAATCATTACCCAATACAATGGGTCAATACCATGGTGGTTACCCCTGGTTTTGCACTTTATGAGCGCTTTTGCCCATACGCGACTTGGCACGTTATTTCCCGCGTGCATACGCGAATTATACTATACAAATCCGCGTATGCCTTGAGACATACTCTTTTCATCATAGATCTAGCACATATTGAATTCCTTTCTTCATTACCTTCTGTACTCTCTGTATATACATCAGATTTACATCATTTAGCAAGTTTATCAAGACATATTCTATCAAGCATAACTTCATCAAGTAGGTTGCCATCATCTTCATCAAGTGGGTTGCCATTCAAGAACAACACTCTATCAATTGGGTTGTCATCAAGGACAACACTCAGCATCATATTGCCAACAACATCATATCACATCAGATTTACATCATTACCAAGTCCATCAAGTCAAGAATAACTTCATCAGGTGGATTGCTATCAAGGACAACACATGTCAACAATCTCATGTCTTCATCTTCATTCAGTGGGTTGCCATCAAGGACAACACTCTGCATCATATTGCCAACATCTCATGCATTTAGAGAGGGGTCCTGAAATTTGTCAAAAACTTGTCCTCAGAACATGCACTTCTGCACCCTTAGAGGAGGTTTTGATGAATGAATGGAACGAGATTTATTGATATCTGTGTTTAATATCCGTTACTGATGTTGCACTTCTGTACTCTTAGTAGATATTGGATTAAGAAGAAATAAGTCATTATTGCTTCTAGCTCATGAGTAGAACTAGTTATAAATGGTACTTTTATCTCTTACCTATTTTTGCTTCTGTGTTAAAGTGATATTTATTTTCAGTTATTTATATATTGATGCTTGAATGCTTAAGTTATCATTTGTCACTTTTGTACGGTGATAGCTATTTATTTATGCTTAGTGTATGAATAGTTTATTATGTGATATGTTTTTCACAACTGTTTCATCTAAATTTTTATATGAAGTGGTTTATCTTTATTGAATTCTTTTCTTATAACAGTTGAATGATATTTATTATCGATTGTTATTCGAAATCATTTTAGATCGCATAAACAAGATTACATCCCGGGTTTAGTTTAGAATTAGATATTTATGTTTAAATTAGAATACAATTTGCATATGATTAGATTAGAAATAGAATAAAAGCATTTCACTTAGGAACCTTTTTAGAAAGGAAATATCTATTCTCAACACACACACACACATATTGGGAAACTGGTCCCATCATCCCCAGTCGGACCCACTACACCAAATGGAAAGGAGCTGCTAACCAAGGTCCAGACCGGGTGGGTATCCCCCTTGTTGTAGACCCAATTTTCGGGGCTTCAACATATTTGGCGCTAGAAGGAGGGCCACGAACTATGAATGGCAAGTAAATCTAAATATAAATACCATTCTGAGAGTAAATCACGCTCACTGACTTCCTCGACTTCTCCATCGCACATAGAGTTTTTAAATCTAGAGACAGAACTCGAAAGAAGAATAGACACTGCTACAAACCCTGACTTTTCAGAAGAATCTGCTATTGAACCTCCGGAAGTTGATTCTTTGATTCATAAACTTCAGCGATTTTCAATATCACCTCAAAGATCTGATAAATCTCAAGGCAGTGTAACTTTGCGATATAATCCTGCTCATCCCCTCACCAGATTACAGAGTGAAAAGCTTGGCATTCAACCAAGTGAGTTACCTCTACCTACAAGGAAAAGAGCAAGGAAATCACCTAAAGGGTCTAATAGTGAGACTCTTTCATCATCATCATCCATCTCAACCTCTTCACCACGAAGTCAACCATCCACCCCTCCACTTCAGACCATTGTCCCTCACTCCACTAGAACTTCCACATCACCTTCTCAATCATCTATAATTGTAATATCCTCATCTTCCCAATTATAGAAATCATCTTCTACACTTTACTCTGTTAGTAGTTCAACGATGGCCCAAATGCCATGGAATAATCCAGGGGCAGTCTTAATGCCTGCACCCTTGAGTCAATTACCAGCCCATCTTGAAAAATGGATGCCTAAGTTTAATCCTGAAGCAGGAATGCTAGTAGAAGAACACATAAACAATTTGATGCTGTCCATAAATCTTAATGGAGTTATTAATGAAGATGATGTTGTCCGAATTTTCCCCTATACTCTACAAGGAGTAGCTGGATCATGGTATTTTGCATTACCATCTGGATCTATCACTAGTTGGGATATCTTTCAAGATCAATTTTTGACTAAATTTGGTGATGACAGGTCTACATCGACATTGATCAATGATCTCACTACAAGAAAAAAGCACATTGGTGAGGGTCATGCTTGTGACAGACCTTTAAGGTCCGTCACCAATGTCACATATGGTGACGGTCCTTAAAAAACTGTCACTGTAAGTGTATATAGTGATGGTCCGTCACCAAAGACATTTTCAATGACACTTTTGGTGAGGGTCGTTAAATGCCCATCACTAATTCTCTCTTTGGTGACACTTCTAGTGACGAACTTTTAATGACCCTCACCAATGATCTTTTTTTTACTTTTGGTGACGGTCAAAAAATGTCTGTCATCATTGATCATTAAAAAACCGTTACTGTAAGTGTATATAGTGATGGTCCTTTATGATACGTCACCAAATACATTTTCAATGAAACTTTTGGTGAGGGTCGTTAAAGGCCCATAACTAATTCTCTCTTTGGTGATACTTCTAGTGACGAACTTTTAATGACCCTCACCAATGCTCTTTTTGTTACTTTTGGTGACGGTCAAAAAATGTCCGTCATCATTGATCATTCCAATGAGTTTTTGATGACACTATGTGCCTTTTAATATATTTTTTGTCAAAATATAATGATTTAATACCATTATTGTGGAGTATTTTTTATAATATGTCCAAGGCCATAGTGGTTAGGGTCAGTCAATTTTTTAAGAAGTAATTAGTGTGTATAATTTCCCTAAAGTAATGACTAGTCGAATAGATATTTCCTATGAGTCAACACATGATTCATAACTATTAAGTTTATTATCTAGCAAATTCCCTTCAAATAAAGTTCCACTATTGTGTGTAGGAAATATATTATTTAATACATAATCAAGCTCTGACAATTATATTAATGAGAAAGACCTAACACTCCTCAACAATATGGGCACACCTTAAATTAATGCTTTGGCACACACTAAAATTACTTATCACCCCACATGTCTTGGAACATCTTTGTATCTAGAACATATTGCGATGACACTGACGCCCAAGCACATGGTGGCATGCGCTAGCACAACATGGAACTCTCCTAGCATGTGTTGGCATGCTGCATATAGTCCCTAGCATGCCCTGGAACACCTTGGATGAATGCATTGACATACATTAGCACTTGGCACACAATGCCACTTGGCATGTATTGGAACCTATTATTAGTATGCCTAGCATGCCCCTTTTCAAAAAGATAAAGTCCTCACTTATTAACCCTATTATTGGTTCTTCCTTTTGTTGCCTTGACACATATTGACATACCCTGGCACCCTGCGCCACATCCTTAGCACCTAGCATGTATTGGCATATCTTGGCACTATTAATTGGCACATGATAAAATTAGCACACCCTGGAACTCCCAAGCACACTTTGGGAATTATTGAAATGCCTTGATATTGCCTAGCATGCCTTACCAATGCTCAGCATACCTTGTCACTCCCTCCTTGGCATGAAAACTAACACTCATTAACACTAGTCTCTGGCATACGTTCCTCATATTCATTAACTTCCATGAATTTTTACCTAGTGCCCCCTTAATGTTTTTTCCTAGTACTCCTTAACACTCATCAACATGCATTGTCACTATCTAGCACACCTTAGCACTCTTCAGCATTCCCTTCCACTCCATAACATGCATAACACTAGTCCCTGATACATATTGGCGCTTGGCACGTGTTGGCGCTTGGAAAGTCTTAGCATGTATGGAATACGTTGAGATGCCTTGGTATGATTTGGCATGGTTTAATATTAAATTTGTTTATGATGATCAATTGTTGGAAAGTAGATGAGAAGCAACAAAGGAATCCTTGGCACTTAGAATTCACTAAGACTTTGCACTTGACACCTATTGCCACCTAGTGTTGGTGTGCCTAGCATGCCCCTCTTGGAAAAGGTAAATTGATGGCTTATTTACCCTCTTATGTGTTCATTTCCTTGTAGGTTAACCTTTTTCTCCCTTTTTTTTGTCTTAACAGTCCCTGACATGCATTGACACACCCTTTCACATCTTGGCATGCCTTATCACTTGGCACATCTTAGCATGTTTGACATGTATTCCCACTATCTGGCACATCAAGGGGGTGAAGAGAGATGTATTCCTAAAGTAGGTTGAGTACGAGGGACGAGTAAGGGTTGCTAAAGGGAGGTCATGATCATCCTCCAAGAGCAAGATCATCGTGTGAGGGTTCAGAATAATGTTGCATACCTTAATGGTCGGTTTGCGCTAGGAAGTAGGATGTCATATTGTTGGTTCTCTTCTGGCAGATCGAGCTTAAGAGATGTTTCTCATGAGAATCTGGGCATGTGATTTCAATTGTGTCTTTGTGTGAAGGCCGCATCAAATTATGAAATGTTTAATATTTTCAACAAGAAACAGTGAGATTGGAAACCAAAAAGGACAAAAAAATAATAATGCACCCACACTGGTGAGGAATTTTGATGCATCAGGAGTGAGGAATGTGGGGCGTCTAATTTATTTTTCCCTTAAATAAATTGGACAATAAATTGTAATTTCATCTCATAACAACTTGTGTCAGTTAATTAAGTCATGATGATCGAGTTAGCTCAAGAAATTAGAGTTGAGGGTCTAAGATGAGGCATCTAGAGGGATTCTAATATTTTTGCAGTCCAGTTGAAGTTGATGCATTAGTGGGGTGCAAGTGTAATTAACTCAATTAAATGAGTTAAAATCTGTTTAACTAGTTCTAACTGAGTGATGAGCTAGTGAGAGGTCCAGTGAATTAAATTAGATTTAATTCACAATGAGTGATCAATCAGATAACTGATAATTCGCTATTAATAGTTGCATGCATGTTAGTTTCGAGGAATACCCAGTTGAGATAGAGGTTAAAGGGAACATAACTATCAGTTGTATTCAGAGAAAATTTCCCATGTGAAATTATAAAGTCATTGGGATGCCATGATGGATTGCGCAATCAAGGAAGACTGATTTTCCTAATTAATAAGGATTTAATTCCCTAGGAATTGCATGAGCAAGGCAGGCTGAAGTAAGGATGAGAATTGGCTAAGTACTAGACCGAGTTTGCCTAGATCAACGAGAGCCAATTGACAGAGTGCTGGAGAATCTCATGAGAGATTAAGCATTGTATTGTTTCATGATTCCTTAACTTAATACACAATAGAGATAGAGGGGTTTTGAGTAGTTGCTTTCCCCAAATACATCATGTTGTTGTGCAATTGATAATTTATTTCTCTTACTTATATGTGATTGTGCGATCATGTTTTGTTTCTGCAAATTGTAGGAAGGATTCAGTATCTTGTTTTAGTAGATTAGAATATCAGATTGAATCTCGTTGGTTAGATTTTCTACATGGTATCAGAGCAGGAATTTTTTGGGCGACGAATTTGCAGATAATATCTGAAGATTTTGGTGTAAAAATTTCAAAAAACAATAGAATATTTGGATTCCTTGCGAAAATCTACCCAAATGGAAAAAAAAATCGGTCGAATCGGAGCTCAAATGAGGGAGATATCATCGATTTAAAATCAACTCTTTTTTAGAAACTTTTTGTAACATCGGGACAATTACACTGTGCATGAGTCAAGAACCTATATGCACTTGAGGTAACAGATGCATGCAAAGCTTTGAGGAGAAAGGCAGAAGTTAGAGACTTGGTGGTTTAGAGGGAGCATAAATTACCTCTCAACATGCATCCTCATGAGAAGTAGTCTCAGAAGGTTGTGGAGTAGCTGCCACAATTGGAGAAGCAGAGAGGAGACCGAGTGGAAGCGTCCACTCAAGCAAAGACCTCCATGAGGGGGAAATTTCGAGCCAGATGGGAAGAGGGAGAAGCCATACCTCGAGGTGTAAGGTGGGGTGATGTGTATACATAATCCCAAGATAAGAAATGTGGGCAAGGTCCATTGAGATGGCGTGTCTCATGGATCGAACCTGGCTACGAGGAGCCCACAGTACAACAGTAGTATGAAGGATCAGTTAGATTGATGTAGTCAAATGTCAGCAAGACAAAAATCAGAGTGACAGATGTCAAATACTGGAGCACAAATCAGAGTTAGCAACAATTCAAAGGGCACGGATGCAGATGTGAGCAGTAGCGCAGAGAATCCAGTACTAGACAGGTGGAGTAGCTAGTAGCAGTCAGAAGACTTTGATGAAATATGCATTATACTGATTCAGTTGTTCGGAGGCTATTCAGTTTTAGGATTTGCAAGTGCAAACAACACTAGAGAAGTGTAGCATGCAGAACATTCCAAAGGTATCGGATGGGGATAGATTGAATTCCTTTCTTGTTGAGAGGGAGTGTTGAAATTTGCAACAAGAAACAGTGAAATTGGCAACTAGAAAGGACAAAAAATTATGCACCCACACTGGTGAGGAATTTTGATGTACCAGGATTGAGGAATGTGAGGCGTCTAATTTATTTTTCCCTTAAATAAATTGGACAATAAATTGTAATTTCGTCTCATAACAACTTGTGTCAGTTAACTAAGTCATGATGATTGAGTTAGCTCAAGAAATTCGATTTAAGGTGATTGAGGCGGATATTGGTGGCCACCTGCCTATTCCACTTGGGCCCTCGCGATTGTCTCTTTCAGTTTTTCAGTTTCCTTAATTATAACACAATTTACTATTCTTGTCAGTTTTTTTGGGTCCTGAACTTCTGGAGCCATTTTGAGGCCCCAAGTGACGTTTTTTGGGCACGAAAGGTTAAGCGATTTCATATAAATCACATTAGCAGTTGTAGTCCTCAGAGAGATCTTTCTAACGAGGTATCATGTGCGTCAAACAAAGATCATATGACCAAGATCATTTCATCAAATACCCTGGTGAGTGGGTCTTACATAAGTTTAGGATGGGAGATTAGGTATGGTTGCATTTGCATAAAGAACACCTCTTAAGATCCCATTGAAAGTGCCCCCCCGACTCTCCATTCTGATATAAGCCTTACCCCAACACAAAGGTTGTAGGTGAAGATGCTTCTACATCAAATATTCCCTTTTCTTTGGTTCAAACCTTATATTTAATGTGGAGCTACTTCAACCATATTTTCCACCTCTCATAGGCACCTCATGTTCCTACTTTGGCGCATGCGTCTCACTAGGATCCATATTCAACAAAAGCTTCCCCACTTGACGAAGGAACTCGACACAAAATGGACCACTTATTCATAAGGGGAGGCAATTGATTCAATAGAATGCTGGTGACCACCCACTTGTTCCATTGATTCAACATTATTCCACGTCTTGGTAGTTATATTATAATGTTTTAGGTCTCAAACTTCTAGTGCCTTTTTTTGGCATTTCCCTTGCATATTTGGCATTTTTCATAGGCTAAAGACATGCAGTATGGATTTTAATGGTCCAAGAAATGTCCTACATGGAGTTTGCATGCAAAATTTGTATCCTTGGGAAGTTGATATATCAATTAGCCTCTTCGGGCCCACATCCTTTTTGACACATCATTCCCTAGGGCTAGGATTTTGGATTTTAGGGTTTTTCATCTTTAGACATGATAATTTATGTTCAAAGGTAGTTTTGAAATCTTGTAATGTTTTCTTGTGATTAAGAGTAGTTGCCACATCTCTCTTCATAGAGAAGCTACCACCATTCCAATTAGTTTGTATCACTTTGCAATTTATAATTTCTTTTCTATTTCATTCATTAATAGAATTTGGATTTTGTTCTACTACTGTATTTACAATATCTTTTCTATGTTTCCATTTATGCTTTTGCATAATAAAATCCTTTTCAAACCTCATGGATTTTTTTTTTAGTAGAATCTTCTACCTTTAGATGGCCATGGGTCCTAATATTTGAATATTGGAGAAAATTTCCAACTTTTTCTATATCCTTACAATGGTTAAGAACATGTGCTTCCTCATAAGAGGTAATAGGTTCAAATCTAAAGGGGTATAGTATGTACACCTTTGTAGAGTTTAGCGAACTCACGTCCTTTGTCCTACAAACAATGAGATCACAATAAGAGTCCTACAAACAATGAGATCACAAAAAAGTCTCACTCTCTAGCTTAACTATAAACTTAAAAATAGATTATTATGACTATATTACAAATATTACCCATATTTAGCCTAGATTAAATTGAATAACTATTTTTCTAATGAAAAAATAAAATATGCTTAAAAATCTAGAGTAATGTTCAACACTTTTAAGTAATAAAATTTTACAACTTGTTTTATTTATTTTTAATATGACAAAACATATCTTAGAAAGGTATGTTAAACATTTGAACTTTGGTGGGTGTGTTAAGCATTTGAAATTTCGTGGCTTATCAATTGGAGGGAAAGCTAAGGTATGAGGGGGCAGAGAGACGAGCGCAAGGAGACTCGTACTGGAAAAACAACAGAGCCTGCAGTTCCTAGAGATTTGAGGGTTGAGCATTTTTGGCCAATAATTTTTTTTGCAGTGATGGTTTTCGGGGACCTTTAAATGGGAAAAATTGAGGGATTGAGGTCATCGTAAGTGCGAATTTAGGCATTCTTCCGCGCTTCCTCGTGTTCTCAACTATCTCCATTTACTGAAATGTGGACTCGTTCATTTGAGATTTTGGGGATAGTGATATTATTGTAATAATTTGGGACTGGTGCTTTGTTTTGTTTTGATCTCCTGTTACATTTTGGAACGTAGATTGGCAGGTTAGATGCTGGAAGGTCCTTCAAACTGGGGCTGGAATGCCAAAAACAGCAATGTCACATGACCAACCGGTGAGGTTCTTCAGATTGTAGTTGGAATTCTATTATTTGTTCATTTTTCTTGTGAAGTTTATCTAGAAGTTGTAATATGCATCCAGGAACCAATGATGTAGCTTACTTATGGCAAGAACCATTACTGAAGTTTCAGAGTGTGATTCTAAGTTTTTATATTATGTAATGCTTCGCAGGCAGGTTCTTTGCTCGACATGGAAGGACGATGGCATTGTTGTTTTCTCTATTGGTTGTGATAAACAAGCTAAAATGTGGCCACTGCTGACTGGGGTTCAGCCAATGACTGTGGCTATGCATGATGCACCTATTAAGGAAATTGCATGGATTCCAGCAATGAACTTGCTTGCAACTGGAAGCTGGGAAAAGACACTTAAGTATGTATATGATGGTTCTCTTTTATTCCGTCTCTCTCTACTTATTTATGTTATGAGTTTTCTTGTAAATGTTAGTGGAGTTGTGACCTTATGAATTTTAAACCCATTGGAGCATAGTGCCAAAAATTTAATATCTTTTAGGCTTTTAGTCAAATAGAAACTTCTCATCTGGCCAAAAATTTTATAGAATTATATGAGATTAAAGGGAAAAAATGTTAGATTGACCCAGGTTCTAGATTAACTACTCAACATTCTTCTTATATACCCAGTAGTTGTATGTCGCTTACTGCCATAGCCTCGTACCTATGCAAACCTTGTTAGAAATAGACACACCTGCCTTTTAATTTGCATTAGGATTGTATTATGCAATTCTTCATATAAATTGTGTTGTCCCTGGTGATAAATTTTAATGCCTGGATCTCCTGCTTGCAACTGTCTATCACTCTCTCCTTTTATTCAATGCACTGCTCCACAGGTACAGAACCAAAGGTTGACTGGAACGTCGACAACTTGAAGTTATTTAAGACTGCATCAACCTCTTCTTCAAACTTGAAGCAAAATTTGAAAGCTTCTTGAGCCTTTTCCTCTAAGGCTCTAGCCTTGTCGAGACATTTCCAAGCTTCAGAAAAACAAATTATTTTCTCCAAGTCGTTGAGCTGAGGAATGTCTACCCCCTCATCAGGATACTGTATTTGCCATTGAATGATGTCATCTAGCATATTTAGAATATTCTCCAATTCTTCCTTGACAGGCCCCACCCTCTTTATATAATCATCAAACTTAGGAGTTTTATCTTTGATGCCCTGAATGGTCCTGTAGAATTATTTCTGAACCAAACTCAACTCCTCTTGGATCTCAAGTGATTTCCCTTTGAACTCTTTAACTGAGTCTAGTTCACCTTGCTGCTGGAATTCTAGCTCTGTAATTCTTTGCTTAGCAGCACTGCCCTAATCATAGACCTTTCTCTTAGCAGCATTGAGCATCATAGACCTTTCCCTTCAACTTGGCAACATTATCACCTGTTGCTTGGGCCATGGTAATAATGGCAGCTGCAGTCATCTCTGGATCAGCTATTGTTTCATGAATGAGAACCTCCTCAGCAATCTCTCTCCCAACCTTATCCTTTTTGGAAACTCTCATGTCGTCTTTGTTCTTCTTGTATTCATAATTGAATGTTTTCAATACCACTATTGGATCAGACATGGTCACAGGGAAAAATTCTCCTTCTCCATTTATTCAATCTAACATGGTTCCACTGGAGACTAAGGAGTGGGGTTTATCTTCAGAGATGATGGAATGTCAAGGTGTTCAATCCTTTTCCCTTTCCACATAGCTTAGTCCTTCTTCCTTTGGAATTCCTCATCTCTTTTCCTCTGAAGCTCTTCATCTCTTTTCCTTTGTTTTTCCTGCTGGTTGATTCTTTGTTCAGTTTCAGGCCAATTGTTTCACCAGGTCATCTTGTTATGCTTTCCTTCTCTGTTCTTCTGCCTCCTTCGTTGCTTGCTCTTCTTCAATCCTCCTCTTGAGTCTGTCTTCTTCTTCCTCCAATGCTTCCTTCATCTCCTTCACCTGTTCCAATGCCCTCTGGAGCTTTTCAACTTCTTCTTGGAGGTTGAAAATAGGTGAAGAATGGGTCTGTTTGGATTTCTTCTGAGGTCCTAACTTAGATTTTCTTTAACCTCAGATGGATAAATAAGTGTCTTGAAGATTTCCTCATCAATATCCCTCTCATGAGTATAAAACTGCATCTGGTTGACAGCAACACAATGACTAATAATCATAGCTTCAAGATCATGTCTCCTGAATCTTATCTCTCCAAAATGATATGATTCAATTTCATTGGCCTCTTTCATGGCTTGGCTGGTGCCATCAACTCCATAGTATTCGATCTTGATAGGCAACTTAGGCCATATTGACCTCTTTTCCCTCTTAAGAGTACATGTCACTCGATGAGAAAATGTTTGATATAATATTTCCAACAGAACCACTTTGTCCAGAGAATATAAATGTAACAGATGAGGAGCTCTCGATGCACCATATGGCATAAACTCTGATGTAGATTCCCTGTTCATGAAAATACCAGTCTCCAATGCCTCTTATGATTGCCTGTGCTTGTTCCGAGAGGCATGGACACTCTTTCTCAAATAACAAAGAGTACACTGGAGCAATAAAATGGTTGCATATTCTTGTAATCTCTTATTTATGATTGTAATCCCATAAGAGCTTGCATTAAACATGTACTGGAGGAAAATACTTCGACTATTTCCACTCTAGTTCTAGAAATTCATTTTCTGAACAGATGGAGTCCAAAAGGTAGCTGGACATAAAGAAACTAGTAGGCTTGGCACTCTTCACTTCCTTGAAAGATTTATATAATGAAGGGGACATGATTGCACTTCAATTGAATGCTGACCCACGGGTACAAATTTCATTCACCATAGGCACCCATGATTCATGAAACATGGTGCCATCCTTTTCTCCATAGATTCTGGCTAGCAACAACATGACTATTCTGAAATGACGCTTCAATCTAGTAGTTGGATAAACCTTTGATATCCTGGTCTTAAATATTGTAGCATAAAACCACCATTTTTTAGTATCATGCTAGGAGGTACCTCATCCATATCCCTTTTCAGCCATTCCTTAGATAGACATACTTCAGGCTTTGGGAGGAAATTTCTTGACAATATGTTGAAGGTCTGGTAGCCTCCAACTGGGCTCTGGTGTTGGTTTAGGATCCATCTATTTGACAAATCCACTTGGCATATGAGCTATGAGATTACCTCCACACAAGGAAGAACAAGAGATCTGGCGGAAATCCTATGGAGGCCTAATTTGGTCACATTCTTGTAAATGCTGATACCGAGGTCATGTTCAGGATCATTATGGATGAGTTCTGAGAAATTCCCTGAGTTGAAAATTTGATAAACTCTTCCCCACTGGAAATATTGCTCATTTCTTATCTTGCATTCTGTGTCCCCCATGATTAAAGGATGATGTTCAAGAATCACCACCTCTGAAGATTTATTTGTTCAAAGTTTATTTGCATCTGTCTTCATCCTTTTGAATTTCTTATCAATGCTTACACTAACTCAATACAAGAAGCTTAATGATGTACATGTTGTTCTACTCTATTCACAGTACATATATAGTAAATTCATAATTATACACAATATACTTGTTCTTGATTATGGAACACACTTAGCTAATAAAACAAACCAGTATTAGACATGGAATTCGATCTACGGGTTGTTTTACATTACTCCGTGTAACAAGCAGTTGAATTGATTACGAAATAAACATCATGTTTGATTTCACTGTGTATTGGTTTCACTTACCACCTAATGATAACTTGTTGTATAAATGATGCTAGCTATAACTCCATTGCTTATCCTATTCACATAATATAAGTAATCAGCTTAGCTTTCTCTTGTTTCCATTATTATAGTAGACTAAACATAAGTAGAACCATAATCAAACTAGAGTTAAGCTGTTATGGATACTAATGGTAACCACGTTCAAACATATTGACTTGTATTACGTAGATCACAAAGCTTGATTAGTACTAGTACCTTGTTCTAGTTATATTGATGGGCATTATTCTATAAACCATGTATTATGGAAATTCTTATTATGTGCCCTTAGTGTAATTAGGTTACATGTACTTGTTACACTGGATACTGAATATTTAGGCATATAACGTAACAAAAAAACCAACACTTTACATGTGTATTCAATGGAAATATGACTATGCATCTGGTTGGCTTTATAAAACGACCCTCAAAACTCAAGCTACCCCATTGACCTATGCCTTTCATAGTACTGCTATTGGATAAAACCCAACTTTTACGTGCCTTTGCAGGGAGGGAATGACAGAGTAACTGGAAAATATGATCTAGCTCTACAACCTTTTGGTCCTCCATCTTTATCTCCTTCATCACCTGATTAACCCACTACATCAAACACTAGATCTAAGGTTGATCCTACTAGAGACACAATCAACATTCACTATGCATACAAGCCAGTTCTACCATATGAAGCAAGTGTTGATTGAACCAAGTGTAGTAAGGTCAGTAGGTGTAGTTCAGTGTGAGTAGCAGGAGTGATAGCGGTAGTGGGTGGGAAAGCTTGTTTGAAGACTATTGTTTGTGTGATTGCTTGAAGGAATTTCTTATTCCCTTCTCCCTCAGGACACTAGTTGCCATGGGGACAAGAATACTTGTTGAAGCTATGCTGTCTAGGACCACCATACCCACTAGCTTTGAGAAGGTCCTTAAATAAAGGTGTGTGTTTGGGTGGGGCACCTTCCTATTTGTCAGTAAGCGACTCAATCATAGAATAATATCATATACAAGGATATATCTCATGATATATGTAATTACGCCTTTATTTTTGGCATCAAATCAAATGGGTTTCAATAGGTTCTTGAGCCCTAATCTTTTGCCCCCCATCGAGACAGCCATAACTTCATAACAGATTTGCTCGATGGACCAAAGGGTTTTAACGCGAAACTCATTCATATGGATGAGGGTTTCTCCCCAAGCACAAGGTTGGGGGGCAAGAAGCTCTTTCGATCAATTATTCAAGAGCATAATTACATGTATAATAATTTCAAAATTACATATATAATAGTAGCATTTTCTGCTAAAACGTAATTACGTATATAATAAATCATAATTAAATATATATTTAGGGCATAAATGGATAATTACAGATATGATAGATGCAAGGACCAATGGAAAAAGGAAAGTGTAATTACATATACAATAAAGCATTGTCGAAGAAAAGAATCAGAAAAGCATAATTACATATATAATAAAGCATCACTCAAACTAAGAACTTTGACTGCGGCGGAGCTTGACATGCAAGGAGTTGTTTTGGTCCTCTTCCACTTGATCAAAAACACTTCAATCAGCCGTGGCCAGCTTTCAAATAAGGTCTGCAATGTAATATTGTTATACTGAGCTAACACAAGCCCTAACAATAGATCTGCGGCTCTCCCTTATGAAGCTCGACCTTCATATAACAATTGATATAGGCTTGCGGTAGTCCTAAATTAAAATGACTGTCTTCAGCTCCCATTTGGCCTCCTGAAGAAGATACAACAGACCTCAATGATGCCCTAAATAATCCTTTAGGTACTTCGGTTGTCTCTCATGAGACTCATGGACCTGTGACAGAAGAGAAAACCCAAACTAAATCACTCCTTCATCCTCCATCTGCATTCAGATGCCTCAAACACTTGAGAGCCATTTTTGATGATCTGTAATGAGGAAGGAGGATGCCCTTATATACATTTTGTCATGATGATTACTCCTAAATATTTGGAGGCAAATCCAAAATTTTAATTTTCAAAATTTCCTGCCAAATTCAAAATTTAAATTTTCAAATTTTCCTGCCTAAACAAGATCATGCCCAATAGAAAAGCAAATATTTTCATCAAGAAAAATTTGACGATCTTTAGATTGATTTTGGTCCTCTCGAAAAGAGGAATTCAATGGGATTGTTATCTCCATCAACTGAGAAAACCAAAGTGGAATTTGGCGCTAGTTGCAAAATTTAACACTCCCTCTTAAGTAGGGAGAATTCAACCTTCCAATCCATTTGCTGCCATAGATCATCATGCCATCCTGTTGTCATTAACCATCTTTGTATCTCATCTCTGCTCTGCTATGCTGAACACTAATATGAATAATGAAAAAGAATTGATCGAGAGTGAGTCACAAGACCTTTCCACTCTCTACTGACAAAAGTCAATCCATAAAACGAAAGAGTGAACTTCCAATCGGACTTGATCCCAAGTGATCATGTTGAAGAACACACACATCCTAGACATAGGGAGTACGACAGTACACGATGCGTCCATCGGTAGTGCTATGTTCCCTAACCACTTTTCCCAACTCATTGGCCAGATGAGAGGTACTTCCCATGTGGCCTAGACTACATGGGTAGGATGATACAGAAACACCAGTAGGGAAAGAATATATCACCTCCTACTCATAATCACACGTAGGGAAAGGAGAAACCACACCTACAACCACACATCAAAATCACATGTAGGGAAAGGATGAACCACCTCCTACATGCATGCAAACCAACAATAGTAGGAAGGATCCTACACGTGGGGAAAGGACGAATCACATCCCACTGACATGTCAATAGATGCCTATATGCATCTCTCACTGGGGTATCTGTAGGAGAAGGTGAACCACTCATCCTATGCATATCTCATCACCCGTAGGGGAAGGTGAACCATTCACCCTACACACATGTGACCGCAATCGTAGGGGACGATCAACCACTCACCCTATGGTTGCTCATAGCTCAATAAGTACCCCAAGCCTTCTAAGAGCTCCCAGAGCTGAGTCTTCAGTCAAGAATCCCTTCATATAGGGATTAGTGCCAGGCTGCTTTCTGACAACCAAGACTATATCTAGGTGATGATATTGCTGACTAAATTGACAATGGAAGCCTTATTTCTCCACTTAGAAGCATATAGAAGAGTACACAGCTTTCTAGAGATCATAGCAGAAAAATGCAATTCTCTGTTTCTTGCATCTCAGGATGAAGAAAATATTTATTGTTTCTTAATCCCTCTTACAAAGGGAGTTCACAAGCCTAAGCTTGTCTTTCCAGAGGGCAAAGAGTTCACCTAGCAACATGCTCACCATAAGATCCACCCACTTAGTGGATAAGTTATTAATGTGATCAAACATGTAGAGTTCTACCATAGTAAATTCCTTTGTCGTACTACATAAAGTAGTATCTATTGTAAGATACATGATTCTCTGCATCTTATTCAACAATGGGGGCATGAATGGTTGTTGTGGAGATTATGGCCATGTTGGCTGCTCCATTCCTTTTCAAAGTGACTGACTTCATTCCTCAAGAGATACAACAATGCATTCTCTGCTATTTACCATACAGTCTGAACAGTAGCTCTCTGTAGTGCTTTATCAGAATAAGCAGATATTCGTGAATTGTATCCATCAAGCAATATCAATTTCATGGCTCCCTCTGAATATCGAGAAGGGAAAAACATAATTATCAAACTATCTTTAGTCTGATATTAATCCAGAGATATAGTTTCTTCTGAAGCTCTGCTTCAATGATGGGCTTCCCATAAGATCATTAAAAATATCTTCTTTGACGCAGCTTATGAACCTTCATAGCTATATGACTATTACCAATGTATTAGATTATTCAATCCATGATAAGGAAGAGTCTACCTTATTCAGGCATTCTTGTCTATAAGACTATTCTTCATGAAGATGTCAGAATTTGAATCTCCTCCTTTCTTCAAAGTATATATGCTGATAGGAGGTTGGTACAAAGAATAGTTCTGGAGTGCCATGCACTTCTTCTCCTTTTCACTCCTTTGGATGACAGGAGATAATAAGATCAATTTCATATTTCTTTCAAGAGCATGAACTAAAGAGTTTCTTCTGATGGAACGATGAGTTGAATGAGCAATATGCCCATCCTAGAAACAAAAACGACCCTCATGTATCGAGTTCATAACAATGAACTTGTCTTTAATATTGCAGTATAAATTTAGGGAGTCTTGACATAATAAATTCAGGGGCTTTTCCTATAGGAAATTTTGGAGATTAGTATTGCAATTTTTCAAAGTATGAAGCTATTCCAACTCATTCATGCTGAACACAACACAGTTCTTTCAATAAGAAAATACCAGAAATTTGAATTCCTTCAGTCACGTTGAATATAATTTACAGGGTCATTGGATTAACACTATCTCCTTTAGCCAATGAGATATCTTCTGATTTGAACCCGGATTTCTTTGCTTGGGGATAGAAAACCCTGACAAGGTATTAAGTAGACTTCATGACAAGCTTCTGAGAGGGTCTCCATTGAAGGTCCAATGCCAAATGATCCTACATATATACTTAAGATGGTGCCATACCTATAAGCCAATACCAATAATGTTCTTCTATATTACTACTGTTTTGTGAACCTTATAGCACTGTGCCATATTGGGCCATGTGGGCCATACACCCCTGGGCCATGTTGTTGTGCCATATCACTGAGCCATACATGCCATACTAATCGGGCCATAGGGCCATAGCAACCAAGCACTACCAATCAGGCCATAGGACCATACCAACCGGAAACTGCCAATCTGAGCACAGGGACATACCAATTAGTTCATAGCAACCAAGCATGCCAACTGTATAAACGATGTCTTCCGTACATACTGTGCATTGAGATTATGTTGGAACATACCATACAACTAGAGATGCATGACTGAAGGCAAATAATCGATGCCATTCATACTGATCTGAACCATGTACAAATACAACCATACTACAACAAGCGAGTCAGGGATATATATAGTAGTGTGTCATAGGAGTGCTGACCTAAAGTCAATTTAGAGTAGGATGATGATTGACAAAGGTAAATATTGCCCACATCATATTTTTGATCTGCAATGATCTTATGATGTACTTCATAAGTTTCTAGATCAAATCCCAATACACAGGTTCCTTGTTGTCACAGTAATTGTTACATGCTTCGATTTCATGGTCATTATTGATATTGATCCTAACTTGATAAAAAACTAGCCAGAATTCCATAATTGCCTCAGGATAGCAAGGATGCAAAATATACATCACTACTTCTGTTGATGCTGACTGATGATGCCAATCTAGGTCAGCCTAATGGAGTCTGCTGAGAGATGTAGACGCTAATATATATATATGCACTAGACATAATCTGTCTTGCTTGAGTTCAGATGTCTGCTTCAATAATAGAACTTAGGGATCCAAGAGCTTGATCCTTTCCTTGTCGTGAATGAATTATAGAGACTTGGAACTTGATTATGGATGGAGGTCAGATTCAGAATGTTGATTTTACTGCAAGTTGTGACAGATCCTTAATGTCAAGATATCAAGGATACCTTAATCAAAATAGGTCATCCCTTGTAGAGATCCAAAAGAAAACTTCAGAAGAATGAGTCTCAAAACATGCAGTCCAGAAAAAAAGTGTCATTTAAAGTTCAGAATTTTAATGCCCTACAAAGCTTTGAGTTTGTGCCATGGCCCACAACCCACTACACTTTCTGTTGGTCCAGAAGATTAAAAAAAATGAAAGGTTGAGTTTATATCCAGATTAATAGACTTATCTCCTTTGTTGGTCTAACCTGAAAAGTCTTGATCTAGAAAAAGAATAACCAGCTGAGCCCTTTTTAACCAAATTCAAAATTATCGAGTATGTAAAACATTCTTACTTACCTCTGCGATAGATGCCAAAGACTTGTAAGAGATCTGAGCCAAATTTGTCCTAAAATGCCCTTAAGCCTCCTAGCTGTTTGTTTTAGAACAAAAGCTCTGTCTCCAAGGAAGATTCTCATCAAGCAGAGCTCTTAGGCTCTTGCTTCAGAGAAGAGAGCTAATGAATATTCCCAGACTTGCAGATGGAAGGAGACCATGGATATTTATCTTCAAACTTCATTTTGTGATTGCTTTCTCTTACCCTCGTGCTTCGGCTTGTCCTCACCTGGAGCTCCGAAACCATGTTAAATTTGATTAACATGTTCTTTTCTTAGGACAGTTACTTCAGAGTTCCATATGAGCCCATTTATTAGTCCATCTTATTCCAATTAGCAATCACATTAATCATACTGACAGTAACTGAAGAAAGAACATAAATGTTAAATGCAGAAGACAAGCCAAGGACACATGGATATGGCACCAGCTGGGGAAAAACCCCAAGAAGGGGAAAACTATTTATCAATTCTTCTTATTATCTCATATCAAAGTATTCAGCAGAGAGAGAGAGAGAAAAAGAGTACAACGGATCAAAGTCAATAATGACTTGCAAGCATCAGAACCCTTGAACAAATGAATGATCCATCTGGAACAACAATCTGGCATGAACTGCATACATGATACTGAAGAGAGTTACACTGTCTAGGGCTTCTTACAAGTCATTTTTAACTACATCAAAACCCTCCTCGTAACTGCGGCTGAGCTTGACATGCAAGGAGTTGTTGTGGTCCTCTTCCACTTGATCGAAAACACTTCAATCAGCTGTGGCCAGCCTTCAAACAAGGTCTGTAATGTAATACTATTACACTGAGCTAACACAAGCCCTAACAATAGATCTACGGCTCTCTCTTATGAAGCTCGGCCTTCATATAACAATTAATATAGGCCTGCGATAGTCCTAAATTACAGTGACTACCTTCAGCTCCCATTTGACCTCCTGAAGAAGATATGACAAACCTCAACGATGCCCTAAATAACCCTTTAGGTACTGCGGCTGTCTCTCATGAGACTCACGGGCCTGTGACAGAAGAGAAAACCCAAACTAAATCACTCCTTCGTCCTCCATCTGCATTCATATGCCTCAAACACTTGAGAGCCATTTTTGATGATCTCTAATGAGGAAGGAGGATGCCCTTATATACAATTTGTCATGATGATTAGTCCTAGATATTTGAAGGAAAATCCAAAATTTGAATTTTCAAATTTTCCTGCCTAAACAAGATCACGACTAATAGAAAAAAAAAATCTTTAGCAATGATCTTGTATGAAACACCGAGGAAAGTAATGAGCCTCCAACCTCCATTGTACAATGGTGCACCATGCCCCTAGCTACATTCTTGGTAATGAGTTTATTAAGACCTTGATTGAGAGACTTAGATATCATTTAGAATATAATTCTTCAACTATCAAACAATAGAAATCAGCTTGTATTGTGTCCAACATGGCCTTGTAGAAATCACAATGAAGGCCATCCATTCCTGATGAAAAAATCACAACAAAAGCCATCCAGCAAATGGGATTCTATCTTGGAGAAGACCAACTGTGAGAAGAATTTTCTTCTTCAATGTCTTCATTGGCATCAATATTACTTGTATTAACAAAAGAAGGGGATTCTGCAGCCTCTCTAACTTTATCAACAGGTCTGCCTGGTTGTGAGACGTCATTTGCACTCTTATTCATTCTCTTCCCAGGTCAACCTTTCTGTTCAGAATCACCATCTGTTCTCAAATGTTTAGGATCAATTTATTCTAGAGGTACCTCTGAATCCTTCATAGTTTTATATGCATTTTTAGGTTTTGAATATGGCTTCCTCTCCAAATTAAATTTTCTCTTTCTAGTTCCTGCCTTTCCAGTATATAATTCAATATCATTCTCTTGTGCTACTGCAGAATCCCCTAAATAAGTATCACCTTCAGCATTGATCCGAATAGATTTTGTTGTACTAGACATGCCCTTTCTCTTTCTCTACCTATCCTTACCCTGCATAGGTCCTTGCTCCTTTATCTTCTGCTCCAGATGAGCATCATCTAACAATAAGGAAACAACGTCTCCAGCATGCAGTAAATCATCCTGTCCATGACCCCCCGTCACAACAAGTTGCTGAACAATATTTTTTTTACTACCTCTGTGCAAAATTTTCTCTTTGATAGTCTCCTTGAAAATCACTTTGTACACTGTGACCTCCTTTGTTTGTCCAAGATAATGTGCCCTGTCCATGGCCTGTAAGTCCAAAGTTGGATTCCAATCAGTTTCATAAAATATAACAGTATCAACAACTATGAGATTGATTCCCAGGCACTCAGATCTTGCGCTCAACAAAAAGACAAATATATCTTGCTTGTTTTGGAAGTCCCTGACCATGTCACGGCGATCCATTATGGTTGAAACTCAATCCAAATGAAGATATTTGTACTTCCTGTAATTCATGTAGTCCGTAAGAATATTGAGAAAACATGAGAATTCAATGGTTTTTAGCACGGAGGTGTTTTAGCAAGGCATCTAATGTCTGTAGCTTCCTAGAATCCGTAAGCATTTTTTCAAGATCAAATATTTGCAAAGGAGGTGAAGATCCGAATATTGTATTTGTAAGCTGAAGAACTGGATGTTCAGAGAGTAAATCTGAGTCTATTTATTTAATCAAATAATAAGGATCCCGAGGTTTTGTAGGACCATTGAACTTGGATGTACGAGAAAAACCAACAAGAAGTTTTTTCATCAATGGATGATGAAGTTCTGAATTCTAATATGCAAAACCCCTATCTGAGCAGATGACATCAATCGGGGGAGCTCTAATTGGCATAATGAATGAATAAATAGATTTTAATAGTCCAGTATTATTAAGAAAACGGTCTCGATGGGAGACGACTAATCCTTCATATTGTACATTTAGAGGACCAGAAGTACACTTTCTTCTTCAAAATATTGACTTTGCACGTGTTGGCAGCATCAGAGATCTACTGACAGCTCTCACTTTGTCTTCTTCATTCTGATCATACTGCAAGATATCCTTCTCACTTTCCAGGAAGCCTTCAATAATTTCGCCTAAAAATTGACGATCCCATTTCGCAAAAGAACAAAGCAACTGCTCCACAACTGAACCTGTAAAAAGAAAAGCAACCTCAGCTGGCAAGAGGTCAATCATCCGAGAAAAACCTAAAGTCCCACTTTTAGCAGGAAAAGCAGATTCCCCTTCTGCTTGCCATGGAAAAATTGATGAGTGAATATTTTCAGGCAAATAGACATTAAACAAGTTGTTCAAACATCTTTGCCAAAAACCATGAACTGATCTAGAGCAGAACATTGGTAGACTCTGAATACCCACTCTGTAGACTAGCTTGGGAATCTTGTATGAGATGAGATTTCGACTTCCAACAGAGCGTATATCTTCCAGTTCACCAAAAGGTGGTGGTAAAAGAGAATTCTATATTTGCTGAAGTTCATAAACATGTGCCCTTGATTCCTTTCAAATAATCCTGGCTGATTTCATACCTTCCACAATTGGATAAAAATGTTCATGAGGTTTTCAACCTTTTTTGTATTTTATATGACCTCAAGCACTATCAATTAATTCAGCTACAAAAATCTTGTTCTTGACAACCTGATAAAAGGCTTGCTGGCAAGAGCTCAATGTACAGTTCATAGTTACTTCCTTTTTATTGGTCATTTCGGTGATCACATCTTTCTTTACTCGATGCAACATAAAAGGCTTTAGGACAACATGTAGTTGATTAAGTCGGCGTTCATTCAAAGTGCCTCCATGCTCTGCATGGTTTTCTATGCCTTTGGAGAACCATTCATTGAATTGCTCATGGCTATCAAACGATGTTCGCCTGATAAAATAAAGTAGTGCCCAAAGTTCTGCCATGTTATTTTGAATGAGCATTTCAGTAAGAAAAAGGCGATTTCGATAGTTGAAACCCAAGAGAATTTTCCACGGTTTACTATTTGAACCCTTAATTAGTTCAACTTCATCTAAAACCATATATAGCCATTTAACTCGCCTTAAGAACTTCTCATCAGTTACAACTTACAAGGAGCTGGTAACTTGTGACAAGTATATGAAAACTTGCTTCCCTTCAATAAAGTCGTTTAGGATTTATATTTTTTCAAAGTACAATCCATTCATTACCCCAGTAAGGGAGAGATGTCAAATCAGTACAGAACCTTCCAATTTCAACATTCAGATGCAACCACAAGAAATGGTCTCCATATGTTCTTTTCCTCAACTAAATGAGTTAAGAATGCCATTGCTTGAATGGTCTTTCCTAAACCCATTTCATCAGCTAGGATGCCATTCAGTCCCTGTTCATAGCAATTTACAAACCATTGAAGACCCTTGAGGTGGTACTATTTCAGAATACTAGTGAACTTTTTTGGTGTTTGCCATGATGAGGTAAGAGGCATTGAGGAAGGGTTGAGCAAATCCATGTTGCTAGAACCTTAAGCCACACCTTCCAGTGTCAGGTTATCAGCTCCATGAAATTTTAAACACTTTGTCATCAGATGCACTTTCTCTGTTCAAAGACTACATTCTTTGCAACTCTAATGGCTTCTTCTTTAAATGAGGTTTCTTTTGGATCTTCTTCCTCCATTGGTTTCACATCATCTATGTTTTGACCCACATCTACTTCGGTAGTAGAGGCTCCAACAACTAGCATTAAATGTTCTGTAGGTTGAGAAGTTGTTTTATTCTGCATGAAATGGCTGTAAAAATTTGCCTGTGAAAGTAAAAAGTTTAGCCTCTGTTGTTCCCTTTTAGCTTCTCTAAGATCTTCCTCACACTTCAAAGCTTCCATTGCATCCCTCTCTTCCTTTTTTCCAGATTTCAACCTGTTCTTTGTCTGCTATTTTCCAGAATAGTAGTATATCTCAAGCTAATTTTCTGGTGTGCATTGATGCAACCTTCATCAACTTCAAGGACCATGCAGATCTAGCCTTAACCTCCTTTTGGCAATATTTTGCAATTTTTTTAGCATCATTTGATTGTTTTCTGTGATATAATGAGAAAGTTTTATGGTGTTTTGGCAAGTTCCTTTTGACGATGTTGGCCCAGTTCTTTGTAATTTTCTCAGCATCCTCCCTTTCAACCATAAATAGATATGTTTGTATGGGATGCTTCTTGGCTAGCTTGCGTTTAATAATCTCATAGCTACCCCCTTTCTCCAAGACCTTCACACAACAAACTTGTAATTTCCCTGTTTCAAACGTAATAATCCTTTGAATGTCTAATGATTCTTGCCATGCTGGCAATGCTTCCAAATCAGAATCAAATACTTGCAGACAAAACTTTTGGCTTGAGTCACATGATTATGATAGCGCTTTCAACCCGCCCTGAAGAGTCTCATACTTATTCAAAGGTTCTCCCATTCCATCACAATTCTGATGTCTAATGCTTTTATTAGTAGCCATCATGGAAGACAAATATCTCAAATCTAGCCTACCCTTCAAAAAACTCTCCTATATTTGAACATCTGTAAAGGTTGGCGAGTTATGGTGCTAATTTGTCATAAACTGGTGGAATTTTAAAAACAACTCCCTCTTCTATCTCCAAGAAACCATATGTTGATGCATGAGGACCATGTTCAGGAGCAACGTCAAGATGGTTGTAATTCCCCAGATTTTTGACTGCATCATCTATGTGAGGACCTGACAAAGTAGGAACATCTAATCCATGTGGATTCCTCTCATCTTTTAGAACCATTTGAGAACCATGACTTAATTTCCAACTCTTCCCATTTGAAGTATGCTTTGCCGTGGAGGAACCTATGCGGGCAGCAACAACTTTAAACTTATTGGATTTCTTGAACTTTAGTGCATGTTCCCCAAGCATGTTCGATAATATCCCTCTGATATGTGCTTCTCAAAGTCATCATCATCTTCATCATTTCTATCTGCATCTTTTCATGCAGATGAGTTATAACCAGCCTCTGGTTCAACATGGTATAATTTTCTTTTTAAAGCCATCTTTGATGGTAAAAATGATGGCCTCTTAACCCAACCACCCTTTATTTATGCAAGCATTGTGTCACAACCTTTAATTCCATTAATGTCAATTGGACTATTTCTAGTGTAATTATCTGTATCATCATCATCATCTTGTGGTACTTGATAATTCCATGTAGAATCTAGGTTAAAGATTTTAAATATGAACATTTATTTTTAGTCAGATGGTAGCATGGTAGCCATTGGTATATTGCAACTTGTGCTCCATCCTAATATTGGGACAAAAGAAACTGATATCACCTATCGGAGTAGTGATTAGACTTGTAGCCTTTGATAGGGCATTTGCATGATAATTTGTCAACGAAACCCTCCAAAATTCAGTGGCGGTGAGTGTGTATTTCGTTTGGGAATCAAACCGTCAACCAGTGGGTAGTCAATACCTTAGGTGCCATGTGGCTCCTTACGCTAGAATAAACCTTTGAAGCTTATGAGAATGGTGGAGAAATCTAGGTTTTGAGGATATGCAGGGGATTTGGACTAGGGCATATCTTCTTCTACCATATTTCCAAGGCTATGCCGCTTGCTTGCTTCCTGTTTATTCTGAATTACCACTTACCCTGTGTGAATGTCGACTTTGTCAAACGGGATCATGGCTGATATTATTTCCTTTTTTTTCTTTCCTGTATCTTTGTTTTTCTCATTAACCCACAATACTTTATATTTAGTATTTAGTATTTACAAAATCTACTACTTTCTGGAACATATGCCAAATTTTAAAAATTGATTTAGCATTGCTTGATTGACATGCCAAAATTGTTAGCTTCTAGTGTTGAATGAACTAAAATATCTTCCCTATGAATTCAAATTGGGACCATACTTTAAAAGGCTGCTCAACTATTGTAAACTCTACGACCAATCTTTGTTAACATGTACAACTTCATATCTGTGCCAAAATGTGGAGAGGGATCTTCAATTAGGGTAACCTTTGAATTGGAAGACATGAGTTGCCTATTTATATCATGGTACAAGTTTTCGATTCAAAGAGATTAGTTTTCAAAATTTTATATCCTAGTGGAGAGCACAGTCACAAGACATGGACCACGGAACATTGGGCAAAGTCTAAAAAAAAAGACTGATTTGGATTTACCCCATAGAAAATTGGCATAAAACTCTACAATTAAAATAAATTCTGAAATAGTGGTTTGCCTAGTTGGTAAAAGTGAGGTGCTAAAATTGGCCATATTAGTGTTCAAGACTCTTTGACGACAAAATTGTGTTTGTGCTTATGGATGCAACAACAAAAAAAACAATTGCTGAAGTCAGATGCAAGTTTTGAGCATCTTTTGGCAGATTGAATGCCCCTCAATCGCAACTCCTAGTGGATACCATTGGTTCTGATTTGTCTTGCTTATCTAGCCACATTGTGGTAAGAGGAGGCTAGTTCAAATTCTCTCTTCGAGACATACAGAAAGGGAAAATTTGTAAAAATATGCCAGAGAATTCATTTCTATCAAACTTCCTTTTCAAAATCTCGGGTCAAGCTTGTTGACTAGCTTAGGCAAACATAATTAAGCTCGTTGCATCTTGATCGAACTTAGCAAGATTTGACTAGGTTTGGCCCAAACTCAAACAAATTAGACATTTATAAACAAATTTGAGAACTCTTATGGTAGGAGTCACCATAAGCTCATTGGTGGCTCCTCCATCACCAATGAGATTATGGTGATGGTCATATATGTGAAAACTTGTTAATGTGTCTTTTCAAAGTATAATTATGTAATGTATAAATTAAACAAAAAAATAAAAAATTCTTCACATTAAAGTGTAGGAATCACCAATTGAATACTCTGGATATGGAGTTCCATCTCCTTTTAGACTTTGAGGTCAACATAATAATAAGCCTATTTATTGGTGCTAAATCTTTCCCCATGATGAACATGTTTTGCAAGGACTTAGTTATAATGGTTGAACCAAACCACGACATCAAGGAGAGACAACATGCACAATTATGTTTGGTCAGAGAGCGAGTCATAAGCTTAGTACCATTTTGTATGTCGTTGGTTTTTTTAGCATATAATATTTTTCTTATTTAAACTTCACTGTTTACTGGTAATATTCACCAATGTTAAGGCAGAGAATCAAATGAAATTTAAGATGATTCCATTTAAAACTAAAAGCTTTGAGCCCATTGAGTGTGGTCTAGAGGCAAGTAACGAGGTGATTGGGCTTTGTATTTACATGGATACCTGGGTTCAAAACTCTCGGAGTGTATTTTTGTATTATGTAGTTCTTTTTGCTTTGAAGTTCTTCTCTTCACACCCTTTTTCTAGTTGAAGTACTTGTGGGAGGACATAGTTATCATTGAGAGGTAAAGAGTGCTTTCCCTGTGTCAATGCAATTGCCTCTTTTGATATTCATGCTTGGTGTGGATTTGGAAGTGTCTGAAAGTCCCTTGGATATTTTGTTGTTGTAACGAATATTAGCCAAACTTTGTGCTTACAATTTTAACATTTGTTTAGTTGTTACATTTCAAAATCATTGTTATTGATTGTTGTATTTTGACATCTTGAATTAAATTAATATCGAGAAACACTCCCAATTAGTTTTATACACTCCATAACTAGTTGAATTCAAGCATGTAGCTCATTATTCATAATTGTATCATATTTACTCACAACTTTTTACTTTTTGGCATGCAAATCAGTGTTTCAGAGGAAGATTTTTATGCTGTCACAACATATTTACATGATTCACAAGGTGAGAATCAATATTTGGTGTAGTTGCAGATTTTAGGTTTGATAATTATAGTCATTTATAGGCTATCAATGTCTTCAAAGTTTCACTTCTAATTAAGTATTCAACTTAACATAACGTATCTTATACATAACTAATTTTCTCTCCACCTACTTTTCATAACTTCCATAACCGTTAGGTAGGGACTTGCACCTTCGATGGTATTTTGCTTCTTTAGTAAAATATTTTCCAAGAGTTTACAAAGTTTTATAATTGATTGAAAGTTATAGAATTTACAATTTATAGAGTTTCAAGGTATAATATTTTAAATATTAATCTTTTAAACGGCGCTAGCTCAATGGAAGAGCACCTGCTTTACAAGCAGGAGGTTGGTGGTTCGATTCCATCGTGCCTTAATATTCATATAGAATGGTGACGATCAATTTTTGGTGACAAAGGGTCTTTTGACCATCACCAATGAGCTTATAGTGACATTTTTCTACCCTCACCAAAATATGAAATGGTGACGGTCAACAACCACCATCATATATATCAGTAGTGACGGTCATGAAAGGTCCATCACCATAAATTACTGTTGGTAATATGAAATGGTGACGGTCAATGAACGTCGCCATATATATGCATCAATAGTGACGGTCATAAGAGGTACATCACAATAAATCATTGTTATTCATATGCAATGGTGACGGTCACTATCCGTCATTATAATCATTATTCGTGACGAACCTTGAATGTCACTGCAACACTTTATTTTTGGCGACGCCACCTTTGGTGACATTCAACTTTTTAGTGATGGAGGCTAATGTCCGTCACCATTGCTCACATAAAATGGTGATGGTCACTATCCGTCATTATAAATCATTATTAGTGACGGACTTTGAATGTCACCACAACACCTATACTTTTGGCGACGCCACCTTTGGTGACGTTCAGTTTTTGGTGACGAAGACTCTTTTGACCATCACCAATGAGCTTATGGTGACATTTTTCGACCCTCACCAATGTCCTTTTTTCTTGTAGTGTCTATCTAATCTTAGAGTTGACTCAAAAGAACTTGTCAAGGATTTCAATTCACGTTTCAATAAATTGTTAAATAAAATCCCTACTGCTTCCAAGCCTAGTGAAGAAGTGCGAAGTGAATGGTACATTTCTGCTTTACCATCAAACATAGCAATCTTCGTTGATAGGGCTAATAAAACAACTTTAGCAGAAAACATGAAGGAGGCAATAGCGGTAGAGAAACGTATCATTGCTTTAGATAAGAAAAATGCGATAGAAGAACGAAAATCCAAGAAAGTCACTTTTAAGGAAGACCCCAAGAAAAAACAATCAAAAGATCCATTTGATTTAGAAGGATTGCAGAAAGTTTTGAAAACCATGTCTAACAAAATGGTTGAAATTAAGAAACAAGTGGCAGAAACATCTTCTAAAAAGTCTTTCAAGCCTTTTAGAAGAAATCCTTCAACTGATCCAAAGCCACCAAGTGCTATTACTAATGCTGAATCAGAAGAAGAAGAAGAAACTGCTACAGAGGAAACTACTAATGAAGAAGAAGAAGAAACTGCTACAGAGGAAACTACTAATGAAGAAGAAATTGTAGAAGTACAAGGTATGTGGGATTTTATCCTCCCATATGAGGAAGATCAAGAAGCATCCCCAGTTAGCACTCGAAGTAGAAATCAACTTGATCCTCCTCAACCTACTCCTAAGTCAAAGAGCGCAAGCTCATTGACTAAGGATAAAGTTGCACCCATGAAAACGACATCTAAAGAAATTCAAACCAGCCCAGTCCATACAGATTCATCAACTCCAGAAATAACACTCATTGTTCCAGATGAAATGGAGTATAATATCATAGAAGACATGAAGAAGACTAGGGCTAACATCACTTTTTATGAATTGAGCAAGTTAAAACACCAACAAAAGGTACTTTTGAAAGAATTACATGCTATACCATAAAAACCTTTGCCCGACCCTGTGATTTCTCAAGCTTCCAACGAGATGGGAAGACCTCCAGCTAATGCAATCAGTAAAGTTGATCTAGAAAATATCGCTTTAATTGGAGGAAGGTCAAGATCTCATACTCCTCCATTTCTTCTTACTTATGAAGTTTTCAATAAAAATTTGCATAATTTTTTAGTAGATTCTGGAGCTTCATCTAATATTCTACCAAAATCAATATGTGCAAAGTTGAACATTCAACCACAAAAATCTGTTGTGCGCATAGTCCAGCTAGATCGATCGCAAGTTGAAGTGATTGGCGAATTAAATCAGGTTACCATAAGATTGTCATCAAATCCAAAGGTATGTCAAGTCATTGATATTTTAGTTGCAGATATTCTAGAATTTTATGGCTTAATTCTTAGCAGAGATTGGTCAGAAAAACTTCATGGATATTTTGCAACTGATTGGTCGCATATGTGGCTTCCTTACAATGGTAAACCAAATCAGATAAAGGTTGAACAAGAAAAACATCAGAAATACATAGTAACAAAACTGGAAGGAGAGAATGAACTAGTTGCATACAACAGTAATATCATTGGCAATTATTCAGTTGATTATTTCTTAGGAAATTTCAATTCTCATACTTCACCTTATTTAGAACATTCTGTTTCTCAAATAGAAAATTTTTCTCAAATAGATAGTTCTAAATGTATTAATTTTGTAGATACTCCTATAAATAAATCTTTATTTTGGAAATTAATTTTTGATGGTTCTAAGTCTAATGAAGGAGCAGGAGCAGGATGCGTTTTGGTTAGTACAGAGGGAAACAAAATTATGTTAACTTGTAGACTTGAGTTTGATTGCACTAATAACACCGCAGAATACGAGGCTTTAGTCCAAGGATTATACAAAGCAATCGGATTAGACATCAAATATCTACAAGTTTTCGGAGATTCGGAAATTGTAATCAAACAGGTACGCAATACTATACATTGTTTATCAGGTCATTTAAAGCATTATCAATCTTTAGTCCAAGATCTGACTGAACATTTTATAGCATTTAATATTTCATCAATTCCTAGAATTCAGAATGCTAGTTCAGACCTCCTAGCTAATGTAGCTTCCAAGCTCATTCCTGCAGAAGACTTTAGTCCTGATCGATTTTCAATCGAATTAATCTTTAGACCCTCGATTCCTGATACTGTTACCAATTGGAGGATTTTCAATGATGATCCTGATATTGTAAATTTTCTCACATCTGAAGGATCTTACACCAATCAGATAATTGATGAAGACCAACATGACAGACAATTGCTTCAAGATAGCACCAATAATGCTATGCCAAAGTCAGTAGTCAAGTTAGAAGACCTTTATGATTTGAAAGATCGATTTAAAAGATCTACCAATTCAAAATTGCAAAGTTCGACTTTGAATTATGAATTAGTAAATCTTGGAACTGATGCAAAACCACAGAATATCAACCTAGGCCTTGGCCTAGCTCCTGAAGAAAAATTAGCGTATGTTCGTCTTTTGAAACAATATAAAAGTGTCTTTGCTTGGAACTACGATGAACTTAAAACTTATGACACTTCTATCATCCAACATACTATCCCAATGATAAATGATGAAAAACCTATCCAACAAAAGTTGAGAAATATCCATCCCAATCTAGAAAATCAAATCAAATCTGAACTCAATAAGTTATTGAAAGCCAAAATTATTTTTCCCGTCTGACATTCTAAATGGGTTTCCTATATGGTTCCTGTTAGAAAGAAGAACGGAGACATTAGAATTTGCATTGACTTTCGAAACCTTAATAAAGCCTGCCAAAAAGATAATTTTCCTTTGCCTCCCATGGAGAAAATATTACAGGCAGTTGCAGGATCAGAATTAATGTCTTTCTTAGATGGTTTCTCTGGCTACAACCAAGTGTTAGTTCATCCAGATGATCAATTGAAAACTACATTCAAAACCAAATGGGGCACTTATGCAAATCAAAAGATGCCTTTTGGTCTGATCAACGCTGGTGCTACATTTCAAAGAGCCATGGACATCGCTTTCAAGGGATTAGTTAACAAATCAGTGGTAATTTATTTGGATGATATAACTGTATATTCCAAAAAACGAAGCAATCATCTTAGAGATTTGAAGCAGATCTTCCAACGTTGTCAAAGGTATGGAATTTCACTTAATCCAAAAAAATCCTTTTTTGCATTAAATAAAGGAAAACTTCTTGGATTCATAGTATCAAAATCTGGAATTCATATTGATCCTGATAGAATCAAGGAAATTTCTGAAATATCTTTACCTCACAACAAAAAAGCTATGCAATCTTTTCTTGGCCAGATTAATTTTGTAAAGAGATTTGTGCCATATTTTTCAAGAATTGTATCACCCTTGCAAGCAATGATTAAAAATAATTCAAACTTCAAGTGGGGCAAAGACGAATATGAGGCATTCAATCTGATCAAACAAGCAATTATTAATGCTCCATCTTTAGCAACTCCAAATTTTTCCGATCCTTTTATTTTGTATACATTTGCCTCTGATAAATCTTATGTTGCGATACTCACTCAAGAAAATCAGGACAAAGCAGAAGCTCCAATTTCTTTTTTCAGTTCAAATTTACAGGGAGCTGAATTGAACTATTCAGATGTGGAGAAACACGCTTATGCTGTTTTCAAAGCAATTAAATATTTCAGACCCTTTTTACTTAAAACCCATACAAAAATCATAGTACCGTTTCCAGCTGTAAGAAATCTTTTAGTCCAAAAAGATGTGGGTGAGAAAAGAGCCAATTGGGTTACTGCCTTACAAGAATATGATGTAGAAATCAAACCAGCAAGTATTGTAAGAGGTCAAGGTTTTTGCAAAATACTAGCTGGAGCATCGCTTATTTCTGAAAAACCATCTGAAGAAATACAAACATATGAGGTAAGCCTAAACGATGTTGAATCATTATATGCTGATATCATATTTTATCTGAAGAATGGATATGCTCCTCCAAATCTCGATTACACCAAGAAAAGAGCTCTAAGGTTGAAGGCTAAACAATATCAGCTTGTGAATGATGTTATTTTTAGAATAAATTATGATTTTGTTCTTCTTAGATGTCTGGAGAAATCTGAAGCTGAAAAAGTCTTACAGGAACTTCATGATGGGCTAGCAGGTGGACATTATGCTGGCGATGCTACTGCACATAAGATCCTCTGTGCAGGCTATTACTGGCCCACACTATTTAAAGATTCACATAGCTACGCAAGGAGATGTCAAATTTGCCAAACTACAGCTGGAAGACAAAAGAAACCATCATTACCATTACAACCAGTCAACATTGAGCAACCTTTTGATCATTGGGGATTGGACATAATAGGTGAGATCGTTCCTTACTCTTCTAAACAACATAGGTATATCATTATAGCAACTGATTATTTTACGAAATGGGTAGAAGCAGTCCCTCTCAAAACTGCTAATGCTGAGCATATCATCGAGTTTATAGATCAGTTCATAATCACCAGGTTTGGTTTACCTTCTGCTTTAATGTTTGACAATGCATCGTATTTTTCTAGTAATGCTATGACTGAATTTGCACTTAAGAGAGGTTTTAAACTTAAATATTCTACCAATTATTGTCCACAGGGAAATGGGTTAGCTGAATCCACAAATAAAAACTTCATCAGAATCATTAAGCGAACCATTGATCAAAATCATTAAAATTGGCATAAATCTTTAATATATGATTTATGGGCAGATCGAATAATGCATAAGGCTTCTATTGGCACTTCTCCCTTTAATTTAGTTTATGGGAGAGAAGTGGTTCTTCCAACTCATCTAACAATCCCTTCTTTAGCCTTAATCCAATATATTGATGAAGAACCAACTTCTTCCTTACAACTAAGGCAGATGGAAATAATTAAGCTAGAAGAACAACGAGAAAAGGCCAAAGTAACTCATGCTCATCACCAAGCATTAGTGAAAGCTTCTTTTGATTCAAACATGATAACTAGAAAGGACTTTCAGATAGTAGATCTAGTTTTAAAATAGGACAAGGCTCATGAGGAAAAAGGAAAACATACGAAATTTCAACGAATGTGGCTTGGTCCTTTCCAAATTGCAGAGATCATAGGTCCATCTACTTTTATGTTACAGGATTTAACAGGGAAAAGAGAGTCTTTACCTGTTAATGGATAGATTCTTAAAAAATATTTTCCATAGGAGATCATTCTTCTATTTTGTAGATTAGTTTTCTTTATTTTTCATAATAAAACCAGTTGTTAATGGTTATATTTGGAATTCACGAAAAAGATACAAATTCTTTTTAAAATTTTGTTTCTTCACTTATATAAATATAATTTTTTAAAGAATATTTATCATTATTATTCAAAGATACAGTTAAAAGCTTTAAATCTAGAAATGATATTAGTTTCAACTTTGAAAATTTTGATGAAAAACAACTTTTAGTGAAAGATTGTTTTATATCAGTCCAATGAAAGGTATCTATAACAAAATGAAGATTTTCTGCAGAAAAGTTCTTTCCAAAAAACTCTATCATTTTCGTCCAGAGCTATCTTAAGGAAACAATGACTTCCTCCCCACTTAGAAAATTACAATGTTCAGGGAATAATCCAATGATACACTTTATCTTAAAGAGTAAGAGGTCTCATCATGAGCCGGCTTATCATGATCATAGATATTATAGCTAGCTGACTTTTCCAATACTGCATACCACAACAGGGCAATGATTCAAGATTATTGCAATCAAAAGGCAAGGGGTGTCATCATGAGCTAGCTTGTTCAGCAAAGTTATAAATCAAGTGAATGGCACTGTCATAAATTGGCTACCAAACCAAGACATTGTTCTTTAAGGGTAAAAAAGAAAATGAAAACAATAAGTGCGAATATGGATTTCTCTTTGAAAATTGTATATTTCTCTAAGTAGGACACAGGATCATTGCTGGGTAATAGGTAACCCTGTCGAGGCTATAGACGCTTGCTGGCAGCAGTGGCTCTACCTACGACAAATGAGCATATTTAAAAACTGATTTACAGAGAAGCCTTTTGTTTTTATCTTTATAAACCAAGTAATAACTGATATAGATAGAAGGACTAGCTTGAGGAAGCGAATAGTTAAAGTTGAACATAGAAGAAATGAAATATCATTTATAGATTAAAGCATAATGTACTTTGTCTTTTTATAATAAAGTTTGATTTTCTTAAAAATTTTCTGTTTTGAAAAGTTTAGAGAATTCAAAAGAAAAGTAGAGATAACTGGTTCTTCCAAGTGAATCGCCAATTGTTGTGGCCAACAACAACCCCCCTTCTTATTTGGTATTATTACTAATACCAAATATGTGGGGACCCTTAGTTTTAAAATCCAAAAAATTAATTAGTGCTTGTTTTCTTTTTCAAATAAAACTTACTATCAAAAACTTAGGTTTATGATAGAATAGAATAAAGACTTTCCTTGAAGAAATATCACATCCATCGCAAAAAAGTGAATAATATATTTTGCAAGTAGAATTTTCTAAATTACGATAGCGCGATCCAAAACTATGCATTAAAATATTCATCGCATCGCATACTTCAAATATCATATCTTACGCTTCAAATCATTAATGTACGATAACAATTATCGCAAATCGCATATCGCAAAAAATATATTAACGAATATTTTTCATATGTTATATTTTTGTGATATTGCGATTTCGCGATATTGCGATGTTACGAGTTTGGGATTTGTGATAGTTGCGATGATTTCGATTTTGCGATGATTTCGATTTGCAGATTTTGAGATTTGCGATAGTTGCGACTTGTGATAGTTGCGATATTGCGATATTGCAATATTGCAAAGCAAATCACAGATCGCATTATCGGAGATTCTTAAAGCTCGTTGTACGAAGAAAATATTTCCATAAATCGAGACCCGTTATATGCTTTTATGTGAAGTTAATGAATTGATTGTAATTTATTAATGAAAAATGATTTTGTTTTGATTAAAGGGTTATTTCATGTTAAAGCAATATATTTCATACACCTTCAGCATTTAAAACTATCCCATCACCTTTCTCATATCATTATTCTCACTTAATTCATAAAACTGCAGGCGCGAAGAACAGAGGACTATACAAAGCGATTTTCAGAAGTATTATGGGAAAGAAAGAGAAAGCTCTGAGTTCTGAAAGTAAAGAGATGGCATCCTTGTACGCAGACACTGCCTGCAACAAAGACGCTGGTATCACCTTTTGGGAGGGTATGTTTAATTTTATAGAAGAAGAAAACCCAAGAGTAATGGATGTTGCCGCTACTGCAGGCTCAAGTAATTCTTCTGAAGCATCTCTTACAGAGCTGGCTTGTTCATTTTTGCACTGGATAGCAGCAAGACCTAAAATTCTTCCATATACAGACATGGTGAAATGGGTGCTGGATAGCACTGATATTACGGATAGACAGTTTAAAACTCAAGATCAAGAGCTCATTGGGTCGTTTACTCCAGGAAATTTGAGGCTTATGTATCATTTGCCGGAGCCTCAGGCAACTTACAACAAACAATTTATGGAGAAGCTGCCAAGGAAAATGCAAACTTAGCGGAATGCACCAAGGAATGGTCCAGAAGAGATGAATCACTAAAGAAAGATAAACACGGTATGTACAGTACTGGTTCACTCACTTCTCCGTATTGTTTTGCTGCTGCTATGCTATGTAGGATTTTTGGAAAGCCCGACATTAATAAGTTTTTTCCTGAATGACTTCCCTTATTGAATGATGCTGTTAACGCTACCAGTGTGGACTGGGCTAAAATATTGTCTGATAACTTAGTCACGGCTATTTTCAATTACCGGTCTAAACGGAATGTCTCTCAGAAGATTTATCCTCCTTTTTATCTATTTTCTTATGTTATGGATTCAATCTGCTTTGTTTCTAAGTTCCCTTTAATGGGTTGGCAATGGACAATTCAAGATCCCCTACCCATTTACGTTTATCACAAAGAATTTTGGGAATCAAAGTTCATTCCTCATTTTTACAAAATTTTCCATGGCATAATGTTGCCTTTTTACAGAGTGTTGTATAATAAGGATGCTCCAAGGTTCTCCCCTGAAGCAGAAGTAGACATTCTTCCTGTCGCAAGATGGTTTGGAGAAGAGTTGTTTACCTATGTTAGGGTTTTTGGAAGCTTTGCTTCTCCTCATGTTTTACCCTTGTATGTTCCGGATAAACTCATAGCTCAGGAAATTGCATATCAAACCTGTAGAGAGGGAGGTTTGACAAAAGAATTAAAGGATAAAAAGAAAGCCATCTGGCCACAATTTCCTGTAGCCTATGGAGCATTTTCATTATTTGATGTTGGTCATGCGTTTAAGGAAGTAAACAATATTACATGTTTACAATTGTTCAAGTTTCCAAGAAATCTATTCGACCCGTATGATGTTGTTAAGAATTTCACCACTGCAATCAAGGTAAGAATATTTTCTGGAGAAGAGGATCTTTTTGATGATATGTTTCAAGAAAAATGCACATTTAAAGAGATTTTGCAGTTAGCTCAAACACGGTTTTCCCCAGAAGAATTTCAAGAATTTAAAATGTATAGAGAAAGAAGATTAACCACTATCCCTTTCGATAATTTGCGATTGGTACCCGCAAGGGAACCAACTCCTAGTGTCAGTCTCAGTGGCAGCTTAGATACAGAAAGATCTAAGTCAAAGTCTGGCAAAGAAACTTCTGAACGTTCTAAAAATTCTGATAATGATCAGGATAAAAGTGAAGGCTCAGTAAAGGATACAACTCAATCAAAAGAGCTCTCACAACAACAGACTTTAACCACTCCACAGTTGAACCTTCCACCTCTCAATGTACAGAAGCCATCCGTCAGCACTCAATTAGATAAAGAATGGGAAACATTTAATGATTTGATTAATGTTGAAGGACAGAACATACAAACTCCTGTATAGACAACAAAAGGTTTAATCACAGGAATAAGTGGAAATGTCACGGAAACAGAACATATACCCATTACTCCCTCCTCTGAGCTTGTACTTAAAATAGAGGAAATTCCTCCTCTGGATATATTCTATAGTCCACAACATAAAGCAGTAGTAAGAAAGCAAAGGAAGAAAAGGAAATTAGAAAGTGTGTTCTCTACTGATGCAGAACAATTAGATGTTTTATGGAAAGATCCTACTACGGATCCAACTGAAAATATTACTAAATTATCTCAGATTACAGGAGCTTATGCCTCCACAACTATTGACAAAGCATCTGAGGTACGAATATTATTGAACGAAAAAGAGGATCAAATACAAGTTCTGCAACAACAATTACAACAAGCCCATGTTAACAGTGAAGCACAGATACAATTTGAAAAGTTACAGCAAGAGTTTCAGCAAATGCAGATCTGATATGAGAAAATCTTGGCTGAAAAAGAGAAACAAATACAGATTATGCAAGAGATGCATAAAGATGACCCCAAGCTTACAGCGTTTATCTTCGAGTCTATTTCCTTGAATAATCAACTACTGCAACAACAAGATATATTATGCCAGAAAATTTCACAATGGAACTCTTTTTGTCAAGAAAGTGATAAAATCACTAATCATGTCGTAGAATTACGACATGATTATGATTTAACTAATGAAAGAGTTACTAATTATTTAAATTGGCAAAAGCCAAAGGAAGGAAAAAGGGCAGGAGCACCAATCATCAATGACGGTCATAAAGAAATTCTCTTCAATAATTAGGATGCACAGATCAGAGAGGCAAAAAAAGAAGCAGAGGAAGCAGCTACAACAGCAAGCAACATTACTGATTGTGTAAATGAAAATTTGCACAAAGTTAATTTGATTTTAGAAACTATTTCAGGATACCTACCACAAGCACAGCAATTGCAAACAGAGTGGAAACAGAAAACTGAAGAAAAGGCAAATTCAATTCAAGGATTGACAAAGTTAAATTAGGATTCTTACTGGACATATCTGGTAAAACCACACAGTCAATGCAGTGCTCTTAATTGCATCATTAATTCTGCTGAGAAGATCGCGCCAACACTTGCCGATTCCATTTTTTTGAGACAATTAAAATCTGAAGTCGGCCAGCCTCCTCTTCTCAAATCAATGTTGGATGCTTGCAAATTCAAAGATCAGATTCATAAGTAGTTAGTTGTTAATTTTAGTTTTAGATTTAGTGTTAGTTTTACTTATTTTTTTGCCTAGAAAAAGGACGATCATTTAAATCGAATCCTAAATTTTTGTAATAAACTATAATTGAATTTAGTTAGTAGTATTTAAACCCCTCTCATGCATTTAGAGAGGGGTCCTGAAATTTGTCAAAAACTTGTCCTCAGAACATGCACTTCTGCACCCTTAGAGAAGGTTTTGATGAATGAATGGAACGAGATTTATTGATATCTGCGTTTAATATCTGCTACTGATATTGCACTTCTATACTCTTAGTAGATATTGGATTAAGAAGAAATAAGTCATTATTGCTTCTAGCTCATGAGTAGAACCAGTTATAAATGGTACTTTTATCTCTTAACTATTTCTACTTCTGTGTTAAAGTGATATTTGTTTTCAGTTATTTATATATTGATGCTTGAATGCTTAAGTTATCTTTTGGCACTTTTGTATGGTGATAGCTATTTATTTATGCTTAGTGTATGAATAGCTTATTATGCGATATGTTTTTCACAACTGTTTCATCTAACTTTTTATATGAAGTGGTTTATCTTTATTGAATTATTTTCTTATAACAGTTGAATGATCTTTATTATCGGTTGTTATTCGAAATCATTTTAGATCACATAAACAATATTACATCGCGGGTTTAGTTTAGAATTAGATATTTCTGTTTAAATTAGAATACAATTTGCATATCATTATATTAGAAATAGAATAAAAGCATTTCACTTAGGAACATTTTTAGAAAGGAAATATCTATTCTCAACACAGACACACACACATATTGGGAAACTAGTCCCATCATCCCCAGTCGGACCCACTACACCAAACGGAAAAGGAGCTGCTAACCAAGGTCCGGACCAGGTGGGTATTCCCCTTGTTGTAGACCCGATTTTCGGGGCTTCAACATGAACAACAAAGAAAATGCACAGAAAAAAGTGTTGTAGGGAACAACAAAAGAAAATACACACGAAAAATTTTTGTTCCTTATAGGGAACAATAGATGTTCCCTGTTGGGAACAACAAAACAACAAAGAAAATGCACACGAAGAAGTGTTGTTCCCTATAGGGAACAACAAAAGAAAATACACACGAAATTTTTTTGTCCCTTATAGGGAACAACAGTTGTTCCCTGTAGGGTACATCAAAATAAAATACACACGAAAATGTGATGTTCCTTATAGGGAACAACAGTTGTTCCCTGTAGGGAACAACAAAGAAAATGCACACGAAAAAGTGTTGTTCCCTGTAGGGAACAACAAAGAAAATACACACGAAAAAGTGTTGTTCCCTATAAGGAACAACAAAAGAAAATACACACGAAAAAGTGTTGTTCCTTGTAGGGAACAGCAGTTGTTCCCTGTAGGGAACAACAAAGAAAATTCACACGAAAAAGTGTTGTTCCCTATAAGGAACATAAAAAGAAAATACACACAAAAAAGTGTTGTTCCTTATAGGGAACAATAGCGGTTTCCTGTAGGGAACAACAAAATAAAATACACACGAAAAAGTGTTGTTTCTTATAGGGAACAACAGTTGTTCCCTGTAGGGAATAACAAAGAAAATGCTCATGAAAAATTAATGTTCCCTATAGGGAACAACAAAATAAAATACACACGAAAAAGTGTTGTTCCTTATAGGGAACAGCAGTTGTTCCCTGTAGGGAACAACAAAGAAAATGCACACGAAAAATTGTTGTTCCATGTAGGGAACAACAAAGAAAATGCACAAAAAAAAGTGTTGTTCCCTATAAGGAACAAAAAATCAAATAGGGAGAGGAAAAACACTGACAAGCAATCATCCCTATTGCTCTAAACAATAGAAAGACAATCATAGAAAGAAAAGTAATAGAGAAAAACAGGAAAAAATAATTATATTTACAGAAAAACAGAGAAAAGCAATCATATTTATAGAAAAACAAAGAAAAGAAATCATATTTATAGCAGCAAACAAAAAGAGAAAAACACATAAAACAATCATATTTACAGTTAAAAAAGAAATAAATTTTTACAAAAATGAAGCTGCCGAAAGATTGTTTTCTGTAATTGAAACTTGCATGGTTGGGTCCTCATTGTTCAATCGCCAATGGAGTGGAAACTGAAATTTGAAGGAATCAACACCTAAAACAAAAAAACATAAGAGAAATCAGAAAAGAAACAACACTTTATTTAAAAACAATATATAAATAAATAAGTTAAGTTACAACAACTATGATGTTATTTCCTAAGGAAATATCAATCTGTCAATCGAAAAAGAATGATCTTTTGGAAAAATGTATTGACAGCAGTGACATGAATCTTCAAATGGGAATGAATTCTTCATTTTTTCTGTTATGAATCCGTTAGGTAATGAATTGGATGAAATGCCCTTGTTTCATTAAAATTTATTTCAAGAATCGTTCGTCCATAAATTGACCTTCTTTATTCTCTTGAGACCTGCAAAAAATGAGTGTCTACTTGCAATAAAACATTAAATAATGGAAAAAGAGAGGTGATAGGGCTCCCCTAATCCAAGAAATATGCAAAAAAAAAAGTATCTACTCTGCAAAACAAATCCATAGAAAAATAAAACAAATTTTATTTGTCACCCGCAGGAGAGCAGTGGTCGACCATACTAACCAGCAGTGTTGTAATCATAACTTCTTTGTTTTTCGTTTGATTTGAGTGATTCCAAAGCCAAATGAAAGTGAATTCAGGGAGATGTCTCCAACAGAAATATATTTTAAAAATTCCATGTAATGATACGTTAAATTTTCTTAGAACAACCTGCATAATAGAGTCATTTTCGATTTTCTACCTCAGAACAACAGTTGATATTTCAAGCATAAATTTTTCATTTGATGATGGATTAAGCTGATTCAAATTGGAAATGAAAGTAGATTCATTTATTTATCTCCAATATAAATAGGTTTTGAAGACAAGAAGAATTGATGGGTCAAATACGTTAATGAACAACTGGAAAAACAGAGTTTTAAGAGTGTTGATTTAGGATAGACAGTCAGTAATTGGGTCATATTTTCCTCATACGATATCGAAATCGAGTGATTAAAATTTCCTTGTAAACTAGATTCATATAGGAATATACCATAGAAACATGTTTTAAAAATATAGTCATTTAGGCCTCCAAAGACTTGCTGTCCCAACTCTGTTCCTGAGATGCCTACTAGACGCCCTGTCAATATTTTGGTTATAAATTTTTCGTTTCAAATCCAAATGGAGTGATTCAAATTGGGTTGGAAATTAGACATCAAGGGATACTTAGGGTAGAAACATGTTTTAAAATTGTAGTCATTAGCCTCCAAAAACTTGTTGTCCCAACTCTGTTCGTGAGCTGCCTACTAGACGCCCTGTCAATATTTTGGTTATAACTTTTTCGTTTCAAAACCAAATGGAGTGATTCAAATTGGGTTGGAAATTAGACATCAAGGGATACTTAGGATAGAAGCAGGTTTTAAAAATATTCACTTTTGATCCCTCAAAACATGACTGTCCCTACTCTGATTTCAGAAATTTCATCAAGCCCGCAAGCCAAAAAATATGATATTCAAACAATTTTTCCATATTAGTGATAAAAATGAATATGAGTTTTTGTAAAACTATTATTTATATATATTCAAAAATAAATTAAAATATTTATCACCGATGTTGATTTTCATAGCATGTTGCAAGAAAAACAATTTTTTTTTTTTTTTTTTTTTTACATAATAAAAAATGTACTTATATATGTCCTTATTTATTTATTTTCTACACTAACCTACTCTTCTTTGAAAATTGAATATGCTTACGTATAAGAGTAATTCCAATGGATCCATTTTCGAAATAAGGCCTCTATTATGTCCATACCCAAATTTGAAAAATGCATGTTAATAAATAGTAGGGTGTGAAAAGCCAACTTCCCTTGAAAAGATGGTGCCAAAAATTGTTGAAGTATGGAGTGATGCTGCAAACAAATGGAGTGAAACCAATCTTCAATGTATCCCTTACTTTCTTGATTTCCAATAGCCGTCATATCATGAAGTTCTTGAGTGTTTAAAACAGTTTGTTGATGCAGGCTAGAAGAAACCTCATTTTCTTTCATAACCTATACAATTTTTGGATTTGATACATTCTGAATCTCAGTATAAGTTTTCTCCAATGGTTCATGTGAGATAGAATGGGTGGGAAGGGTGGGTAAATTTTGCAGTTCAACAATGTAAGCATGTTGTATTGGTTTATTATGGTGAGGGTGTGGAATGAGTTGAGCAGGAAATTGTGTAAGGAATGGAGCATTTTGATGATGTAGTTGATTGTGTTGAATGGATGATTTTGATAGGCAAGAAAGATGTTGTGGAAGAGCTGGAAGATGTGTTTGTGCTACAAGATGAGGGAGAGTAGTCATGCAATCATAAGATGAATGATGCCAAACTTGTAGACAAGATTGGTGGTGGTTATATTGAGATTGGCATGGCTGCCCTAACATATGAGTATTCCAGATTATGCAAGGAAGAGAATGGAGAGGAAGTGTTTTGAACCATACCTATAGGCCATGATTTCCATGGTTTTGACCTTGTTGCAGCTTCCCCATCTCTTTGATATGCTACTTCCATCCTAGATAAGGAAGAAAAACTATTGATGGGATGCTCCTTTCGGTAATAAGGGCAAAACACTTCATCAAATTCTTGATTTTTCTGAACCTGCAAAACATTCAATTGTGAATTTAGAGAGATGATATAATCATATTTAAAATTTTCAAATAAAACATTGATTTCAGCTCTTATGTCTCTTGTTCTTGTATTTAATTTGGAAAAGAAAGAAGAAACTTCTCTAGAATTCTTACCAGCCTTGGAAATTCCTCTTGAATACCTTATGCACAATTCATAAACATCATCATATGATAACTGAAAAACATCACCTTTTCCTATTAGATTTAAGAGTTCTAAAAATTCATCTTTGATTCCTTTAAGAAGGAGTGTTTTCAAGATCTCTTTTTCCAAATGCTTATGCTTTGATTTTTGAAGGTTATATTGAAATTGCTTTACATAGTCCTCCAAGATTTCATCTTCCCCTTGTATCATACCGAAAATATCTTCATTGGATTTGTAGTAGTCTTGGTACTTCTTCAAGAATATGTTCTTCATGTCCTCCCATGTTTGGATGCAGTTCCCACGAAGGTTCATGAACCATCGGAGAGCTGCTCCTTTTAGAGTAAGAGGAAACACTTTCAATCTTCGATCATTAGTACAATAATCATATCCTCTAAAAAGTATTTCAAACTCAAATAAGAATGTATCTGGATCTTCATTTGTCAAACCATGAAAATTTGGTAGAGACGATGGGGGAATTATGTGCATTTGTGTCACACCTCCTAGATCTTTGATAGGGAATTAAAAAGTTGCAATGTGAACCATTTCTTACCATAATAGAAGATGTTCTTCATGTTTTTCTTTGAGGATTCTCCTTCAAATGTTCCTGTCAATTGGCTAGTGAAATGGGTGGTGCTTACATCACCACTTGAGTGGAATTACAAGTTTTTTTTTCAAAAATTCTACCTCAAAAATTCCTACTTCAACTCCTACGCAATTTTGCTAAAAAGTGGGCGGAGGAGCAAGCACTTTACTTGCTCGTTACACAGGTTCTTACCTTCCATTTTTAATACCTAATTATTTCACATCAGAAAAAACATAAAACACCTACTTCAACTTCTATGCAATTGTGCTGAAAAGCGGACAGAGGAGCAAGCACTTTACTTGCTCGTTACGTAGGTTCTTACCTTCCGTTTTTAATACCCAATTCTTTCTCAACAACAAATATCAAACATACATCACTCTCTGTGAAATGGAAACACTCTCCCCGGTAATGGCGCCAAAATGTTGGGTGATAAAAGGTGTCTTTTAAAACTCCTAATTGCCTCACATTAATTATCAACCTGGGTAAGTCTTTTTGTTTCAAGAGAAAACACAATATGTGCAAGCTATAATCCAAAGAGTAATGTTTCATAGATTGTAGTATAGATCTTTTAATATAAGAGTAAATAGATGTAGCAAGTAAATTCTAATTGCAATTAAAAGAAAACTCAATCTTCTAATGAAATCCTACAACAATTCAAGTAACAACAATATCAGTTGAGAGTACAGTAGTGATAACTCTTCTCTTCGAAACTGATTGAATCTAAATCAAACACATTCTTCAGTAAAAAAACGATGATATCAATTTGAGAGCGTAAAAACAGTAGTTAATACTCGTTACAGTTGATTACATCAAGCATAATATTTATCTAAGAAAAACTCAATCTGAAACGAAAGTAAATTGAATAAACAACAATACTGTAAATTATATAAAACAGAGCTATTCGGTTAACACAGGAAAATAATGAACAACAAAGGAGATAAAATCACAGAAAGAAGTAATACTATCAAACTATCACACTTGTGATAATTGGAAATGTATGATACAGATGGAGCAGTGAATTCCACCAGAAGCTGGGCCCTTAGCCGCCAGCGAATACTGCCGAGCTACTTCAGAATAATCAAATGAACAGCCACACAGATTATGTCTTAATCATTGAATTCGCTTCTCATTACAATCGATCTCCTTCAGAATAACATTCTGTATTTGAAATTAAAATTGAGGTCCCAAGAAAAAAGCTAAATCTTTCCATTCTATCCTACTATCCTATCATTCCTATCTCTAATAATGAATCCCCTTCTTTGATCTCTGTTTTCATTTAAATACACAAAGAGCAGAGAGAAGTTACAACAGAGATGATTACAAAATGGTTCCCATAACAAAATTGGATTTTTCACAACCAATTGATTAGCAAGATCATATCTGAAATATCTTTCCATCAATCATTCAATATCATATCTGAAATATCTTTCCATCAATCATTCAACAGGAACAAGTCGAATTTGGTATTGCAACTGAGATAATTTGGAAAATGGCTGCACCGGCGAATATGGGAAAACAATTTTTAGAGAACCTTATGTTTCTCTTAATACGAACTGAATTTGGGAAAACTACTTTACAAAAAATTTAATTCGGTCTGTTCTGGACAAAATCCATGTTTCGGATTTTCCAGATTCTTCTCCATTTGTCCACAACATCCAATATAAAAATGTCACTTATTTTTCCAGTGAATTTCTGAGTTGGAATATTTAATGATGAGCTAGAGATCAAATTTTCAATCTGGAGAATATCTTGGAGGCTAAAATGTTGAGTGATGTTACAAAAAATTTATTAATAAACCATCATTGATAAAACTATGCATAATAATCATCAATTTATTAAAAATAAAGGAGAATAAATAATATTTATCCATAAGAGCATAAATAATTATAAAATGGAATTATATGATAAACCATGATAAATGACGTGATAAAGAATGGTAGAAATGGATGAAATGGGTGTTAAAATATCATAATAATAATGACAAACTAGCGGCCCAACAAACATCATCCTCTCTCAGGAAGTTATCCACTCCCTCAAGGATCAACACAAACCAGGTATGCTTATCCAATTGGATATGTCCAAAGCATTCAACAAAATCAAATGGAATTTCATAAGGAAAATGTTGGCCACCTTTGGTTTTAGCAAAGACAACATCAATTGGATCATGGCCTTAGTCTCGGGGGCTTTATTTTCCATCCTCCTCAATGGTTCTCCCTCAGCCATCATCAACCCTTCTCGGGGAATCATGAAAGGTGAACCTCTTTCGCCCTTCCTCTTTGTCATCATGGCTGAAGGTTTGGGCCGATCCATAACAACTGCCTCCACCAATGAACGAGTCAATGGTCTAAATCTCTACCCCCCCAACCCCCCGACCACTCATAAGAAAATTGTGGATGACACGCTCCTCATGGGCACTCCCTCTATCAAAGAAGGCCTTTCCTTTCAGACCATTCTAAATGATTTTTCTCAAGCCTCCGACTCCTTTGTCAACAACTTCAAATATAAGCTCTTTTTCTTAAATACCTCCGATGAAATTCAAATCAACATTGCCCGTATTCTGGGCTTTAAACTCATTTCCTTCCCCTCTAAGCATTTGGGAGTTCCCCTAACTGATAAGCCCCTAGCCAAAGGTAACTAGGAATCTGTAGTCACTAAAATTCAAAAAAATATCTCCAACTGGACCTTCCGATCTCTAAACCTCCCAGGAAGACTTGTCCTTGTTCACTCTGTTCTTCAAGTTATCCCCCAATTCCAATATTCGGCCATTGTTGCCCCTAAATCTATCTCTAAACATATGAAAACAATCCAAAGAGATTTCCTATGGAAGGGCAAGGCGAACAGAGGTAAATGGGCACTAGTTGCATGGAGCAAAATATGCAAACCCAAAAAAGCTGGGGGTATCGGTCTTAGAGATCCAGATCTTGGTAAAGTCTTGGGGGAAAAACCTGGTGGCTTTGGATCACTAATCCCACCACCTCCTGGGCTAAACTTTAGAAAACCAAGTATGCTCCCACTCATCATCCAGACTCTCTGATCAGGCTCTCAGGCAATTTCAAAGGTTCACCGATCTGGAACCAGGCATGGGACAGCAAAACTCTCATTCAAAATCACTATTTCTGGGAAGTGCGCAACGGGGAGAATGCGTTGTTATGGGATGATGCATGGGAGCAACGCCCCAAGCTCAACGCAGATATATTCCTCCCCATTAGACAACACATGGAGAGGCTCAACAAAATGGTAGTCAAATACTTCTGGAAAATTGAGGACAACACGGATTAGAGGGTGTAGCTTGACCCCAATGAAGTGGCTCAGCATAACCACCCTCAGACCTGCGCTATCGTCGCAGATGAACTTCACAAAAGAAAAATTCGAAAGGATGTGGAGCTGGATAAACTTAGATGGGGATGAAACGAAGCAGGGCATTTCAATATTAAAGAGGCTTACAGTCTCCTCTCTGACGCCAACCCCATCCCCTTGGACAACAAATGGAATAGGCTCTGGAATCGTAATCACCACTACAAGGAAAAGATCCTCTAGTGGAGGTTATAAAGGAGGTTTTTAGTGTTATAAAATTGGCCAAAATTGTCAAAAAAACATATGCTACTACATCCATTTATGGTTATGGAGGTTTTGGCAGAGCTTTTAATGGAAATTAAACACAACTAAAAAAAAATGGGTAGCCGGAGGTTATTACGGATGTTGTTTTCCTTGGTGCGCTAATTAGGCTTTAACGCACCAGTGCGTACCTATGGACAGCGCCCCAGGGCGATCGAAGAAGCATGCACCGAGCCGTTAAGGTATACAACACCGAGCATAGTGTTGGTGATACAACGCACGGGGCCGTTATAATTTGTCTTGGGATTTGAGCAGTGCCCATAGGTCGTATCAACGTGCCGGTGCGTAGACTTATAGAAACGCACCGGTGCGCCCTTTCACACAATGCACCAAGCTTTATAATTGGTATCGGTATTCGTGTGGTGCAAATATGTCATACAAATACACCGGTGCGTATAGACTCTTAAATGCCCCAATGCGCAATATCACACAAAGGCACCGAGATTTATAATTGGTATCGGTATTTGTGCGGTGCCCATAGGTCGTCTAAATGCACTGGTGCTTATATACACAAAAACGCCCCGGTGCATAGTATCACACAAACACACCGAGATTATAATTGGTATATGTATTCGTAAGGTGCTAATAGGTCGTAAAATGGTACCGGTGCGTATATAGACATAAATGCACCGGAGCGTCGTACCGCACAAACACCTCGATATTTTTAACCGGTTTTGGTATTTGTGCGGTGCCGATAGGTTGTAAAAATGCACCGGGGCGCTTAAGAATACAAGCGCACTGGTATAAGTATACACACACTGGTTTTCATCCTGTATTTTTTAGAAACATCGACCTGTGACAGTGCAAGTATTGTGATTGTTTTAAATTCATTATTCATCAAAAGTCGACACATCTTATAACAATATTCATATGAATTAAATTTTTATTAATGCATTTAAATGTGATGTTTGGATTAATTTGTTATATCATATCATAATTATTGTGGTTTTTTAAAATTCATTATTCATCAAAAGTCGACACATATATATATTATAATAATATTCATATGAATTAAATTTTTATTAGTGCATTTGAGAACGACAATGGAGAATGCAATAGCGACAATAGAGAGCACAATAGAATAAATTAAAACATATATATATATATATAGATTTATAAGACATTCTTTGTCATACAAAATGGGACAGTTATTGGTATCCCTTTATCTTTAAATTGGGACACTATGTCCAGTACATTAAAGAAAATGTCTGATTTCACAGACATTTTTCAAAAAATACAATGCCTTGCTTTGATATCCAAACATAGTGATCATCATTCTTCTCTTGAATTGTTGTCACTACTAGAGCTACTTCCATGACTTGGGTTATTTTCATGAAGGTTTTGTTCATGGTGTTGATTGTTTTCTTTTTCTTCACCTTCCATCTACAAACATAAAAATAAACTGTAATGAGTTGATATACATTGGTGATAATAATGAAATTTTCAATATTAAATAATATACTTAAATGTAAATAAAAAATAAATGACGTACCCATGCAATAATTGACTCATAAACTATACATATTCTTTCAAAACCATGTAACATGCCATCTTTCAAGATTTGATCTATTGGCACAGTGCCATACTTTGTTTCCTGCAAGTTTTATACCCCATAACAAATCATATATTTAATATAAAAGATTTATTTTTTCTATTAATTATAGACGGAGCTAAGTAAAACAAGATCGATAGATGCTTACAAATTCCACAATTAAGTTCTGATATGCCAAAATATACTCACAACCCATATTTAACCCAATTTCAATCAATTCCTCTAATGGTTCTTCTTTGGATGTGAGCACCTGTTTGAAGACATTCAAAGATGATTTTTGTAAAACAACTTAAAAAATATAAAAATGAAATCTAGTTAAGTTGTTATAAGGAAGTAACAATTACTCACAAACTTAGATATCAATCATTTTCTTCCTTGTCATCTTGTTTTATGTGCTGAATGGGTTCCATTTTCTTTTCTTTTCTACAAGAAAATACTTGAAAATTAATATTTAGTGCTAAATTGTTTATTTATTGTACCTAATGATCGAAAACTTCAATGATTCAATACATATTACATTTGAAGCACGTTGTTGTTGAGATGGCTCTTCCCGCAATGCAATTTTATCCGTTTCTTTGACCATCTCCTTGTACACCTTTTTGGACATTCCTACTGGCATATTTCCGATATCAGCTCATTCATCTTTTGACATTTTCATAATCTTCCTGAAAATGTAACATGACAATAAACTATTTAATTTTTATATTGATATATGAAAAGTAAGTATAACAAAAGTGATATTTATAAATAATTCTAGACAAACATCTAAAATAATATTACTTTTTCATTCCCTCTTTGTTGTTGTTGTACGTTTTTTGCTATTAAAAGTCTGACATGTCTCATTGACCAATTATCTGGAAACTCTTCCTATAGTTTAGATAAAATTTGGTTCTTGGAATCATTGGATTGGTTTTTGTATTGTAAGTAGAAAGAATGTCTATACATTCATTCCACTAGATCTCTCAAAGTTTTGTAAAAGTTTTTCCCCCTTTCGTTAACATCTAGCACCACTCCAGATGAGCTAAGGAGCAATTCATTTTCATTTGCATGTTCTATTTTTTTTCTTTTCTTAGAACAACATTCCTTTTCTGAGTTGATGGTCCCTGTAGAACATTAAACATATGTGAATTAATAGACTGTTTCACACATATTATATAATAATTTTAATTATATTATTAATGAAAACTAAAAAAAGAAACTCATATTGGATCGATAGTATTTTTTCATTCACCTGATTCATCTTTTTGCAATTTTTCCATCAAGATTTTACGCTCTTCTAGTCCTAGATCAGAAATAATCTTATTGAGCTTCGCCATTTTGTGGCTCTGCATGATACACAGTAAACAATACATATTAGTTAAACTTACATATATTTCAAAAATAATATTTTTTGTAAAAAATTTGCAAAGAACTTGCCTTTTTTTATTTTCTTGATGTGTTATCAGTATTTTTGTTACTTGATCTCTTGTCAGTCATTTCTTTATCAATCTCAAACCTATATTATATCATTCATTAATATATTTATAAATAAATTGTCACCTTTTCAAATAAAAAAAAATCTCAGGACACCGGTGTGCTATTCATGGTGTACGTACCGACGCCGGTGCGTGGTTGTCTTCCAAACGCACTGCACGAAAAGTATAATAGACCGTACAATGCTCTATGTCAACAAGGATCACCGGTGTGTTACGTGTCAATCACCGCACCGGTTAACCATGATAAAATAATAAAATTCGTCGAGTGTTAATTTTTGTAGCGTAAACTGGTGCCATATTTTACATATGGGGCACTGATAAAATTTTTTTGTTTATTAATTTTTTATCACATTACTTATGCGGTGCGCTTGGAAAATACAGAGCACCAGTGCGCTATGATACGCAAGGCACACCAATAAAAAAAAAATTGTTTTTTTTTAAATTCGTGCAAGGGCCCACATGGATTAGGATCCAACTATGCTAATCGTCCCGTCAATTGGATGTATTAGGTCTATATTTAGCAATACAAACCCTATAAATCTAAATTGAAACGCCCTAGTTCTGAAATCACAGAAAGAGGGAGAATAAAGGGCAGAAACAAAAAAAATGTAAGGTTTGTATTTTTCTAAAAGTTTTTTGTTTCTTCGAAACAGAACGTTCGCAGTGTGCCATAATGAAATAGCGCATCGGCTGCATATTTTAAAAATGGCGCACTAACATAATTTTTTGATCAGTACTTGTGCGGCGCGCTGGGATAATAAAGCGCAATGGTGCGCTCAAGTACACAGGGCGCACCAACAATTTTTTTATTTTTTTAAATTTACGCAAGGGCCGACATGGATTGGGATCCGACTATGTAGGTCCTCCCATGGGTTGGATGTCTTAGGCTTATATTTAGCAATACAAACCCTACAAATATAAATTGAAAAGCCCTAATTCTGAAATCACAGAAAGAGGGAGAGGAAAGGGCAAAAACAAAATAAATTTAGGGTTTGTTTCTAAAATGATTTTTTGGTAAAAAAACATGTTTGCGGTGCGCCATAATGAAATAGGGCACCGGTGCCGTATGTTACATATGACGCACTGATAAAAACATGTTTTATTTTTTTTATTTTTTATCACTGTACTTTCGCGGTGCGTTGGTATAACAGAGCGCACCGACGAAAAAAATCTGTTTTTTTTAGATTGATGCAAGGGCCAACATGGATTGGGATCTGACTATGCAAGTCGTCTCGTGGGTTGGATGTCTTATGACTATACAAACCCTACAAATCTAAATTTAAAAACCCTAATTCAGAAACAAAAATAATCTAGGGTTTTGTTTCTAAAAATGGATTTATTTTTTTATTTTGTTTCTGAAAACTGCAGAAAAGGTAAAAAAAAATGCAGAAAAAATTAAAAAAAACAATAAACTTTGATTTTGTTATTTTACTTCATAAAAAAACTACAGAAAAGGTAAAAAAAAACAATAGACTTTGATTTTTTCTTTTACTGCATAAAAAATCTGCAGAAAAAAATACAAAAAACAATAAACTTTACTCACATCGTTTGAAATTCTATGGTAGAGGGTTTGAATCACTAGAGGTTTAAAATTCTGATTGTCTAAATACTTCTGTTCAAACGTATTTCCTTGCTCCATAGTGCTCTCGTGCTTTGTTTGCTCCAGGTATGTATCCTGCAAATCTCTGGCTGAATTTTTTTGCAAAGTTAGTGAAATAATGAAAAGTGTTTAGTATTTAAAGAAATGTTTTATGAAATTAGATTTTCGAAAATATTTTGTTGCCCATTTTTCAATTTACCATTTTTTTTTCACTTAAAGAAAATAGGGTTGCACTTTTTTTATTTGCGGTTATTCATTTACCGGTGCGTCCTTTAATCGAAATGCATCGGGCATCGGGTTATAAGACATCACCGGTGCGGTTATCTATACATTACGCACCGAAATTACATTTAGGGTTGTGCACCAAAATTTATTGTTGTTTTTCTCAAATGCAGGGAGAAAATATTATATATTATATGGAATGGACAATTCTTCAAAATCCAGCGCATTCGATAATATTTCTCAAAGCCCATCGCAGAGTTCTCCATATCCATCTAGAGACGTAATATTTACTTTAGATTTGTTTTAATTTTTCACTATCTAATTGAATTTATGTTTTTTATCCATGTAGTCAATCATGCACAACTTAATTAAATTTATAATGTATACAAATTTGCAGGTTCATACAGATTCAACATTGAGTTCAAATGCACAAAATATTCAAACTGTTCCAAAACGTCGGAAGTTCTTATCAGGAGCTGCATACCGCAAGGCGAATTTGGTAGATGAAAATGGACAACCACTTCACCCTGCCAATTGTAACAATATTTCATCTTCTAGCCACAATCCTGGGACAATGATGGTAATTATAATTATAATTTTTTGGTATATATATTTATTAATGTGTAATTATTTCAACGTCAAACTAATTTATAATCATGCAATATTGTCAACGTGGTTACTAATTGATATCATATATTTTGTACTAATCATGTTCAAATTTGTTTTTTAATTATTAGGATTCTAGTGATGATGAACAACCTACCTACCATATTTCGTTGCACCCGACGACAATTTCAAATCGAGAGAAGACTGAATTAAGAGAAAAAATCGGAGAGGAACGATACCAAGAATGGTTGAATCAACCACCGATTCAATTGCCGCTACATCCAGATTCACCAATTAGGAATGACTACAACAATAGTATTTCTTCACAAGATGGCAATGGAGGCAATCAAATAGAGGTTGGTATGGATGATTACTTAAGGGATATGACTGCCATGGAGACAATGTTGTTAGATGCATTCCAAAATGATGATCAGCTAAGGGATGATGCTCATATCGCTGACACCTTTTTCGAAAGCCTTAAATTTTCTTCCACCACCCCTCTCTTTGGACTTGGCGGTCAGTCAAAGTCTACCCAGTTGCGGACAACGCTGTTACTGTACAACTTGAAAGCAAAGTTCGGCTTGTCGAATGCATGTTTCTCAGAACTTTTAAGGTAAGTTACCATAAATTACTCCCCTTATATAAATTTGAAATATAATCAATACACTACAATGAACATTACAAATGGTAAATTTTATGAACGTTAATAATTATATCGACATTAATGTACATTTATAATATATTTTTCCATGATCACCAACTACAAGTTATTCAAATATAAGGTTCTTCCGAGTGATAATGTCTTGCTCGGTAGCTGCGAAGAGGCAAAGAAATTGTTGAAAATGTTGGGTGTTGAATACATATCATATCATGCATGTCCAAATGATTGTATTCTATATAGAGGAGAATATGTAGAGAAAGAGATGTGTCCGAAATGTGGGCATGACAGGTATGATAAATAAAAAAATAAGGGTAAATCACATACTGGTCCTCCTTTTAAGATATTGGGGCACATGCCTATAATCCCAAGGATTCAAAGGCTCTTTTGTTGCAAAGAATTAGCTATGTTGTAGGGATGGCATGCCTCACACAGAAGTGAGTTCGGAGTTATGCGAATCCCAACTGATTTAATATCCATGAAGCATATAGAGGATACATGGCCCGAAAAATTCAAGGATGAAATACGAAGTCTACGACTTAGCATAGCCATGGATGGCGTCAACCCATATTCCCTCTAGAACACCTACTATTCTGTTTGGCCTGTAGTAGTGATCAATAAAAATATCCTCCCATGGTTGTCCATGAAAAATGAACAACTTATGTTGGCTCTCATAGTCCCTGGTAGAAGACAAGTGAAGAATATGGATGTCTACTTACAACCACTGGTAGATGAATTGAAGGAATTATGGGATGGGATAAATGTATACGATGTATCAAAACCCATCGCAGGAGAGAGGAGTTTTACGTTTTATGGCATATGTGCTTACACGACACATGATTATCCAGGCTTAGGAGTTTGCTCTGGTAAATTACATGTTTAATTTATTGATTTGTTTATATATGTAACAATATTATTTCACATATTAGTTATTTAATTAGTTGTAATATTTGTTCTGATCTTCATGATATTCTTTAACTTGCCATGCATATTAATTAATGTATACAAATATAATCTCGCAGGTCTTGTAAGAAAAGGGTATTTTGGATGTTAATGTTGTGGACCTTCTCTGAAAGCTAGATGGTCCAAGGACCTATGAAAGCCAATGTATGATTTCTCCAGGGTATTCCTACCAGAAGAACACCCTTACCAAAGATCATCATCCGCTTCAATGGTAAACAAGAGAGAACCCAAAGGCCTCCAATAATGAGACCACCTGAATGGCTTAGAGCATATGAGAGAGAGAAGGAGAAGGAGTTCATAGAAATGTTTGATTCAGATGGGGAGCCTATGTTCGATGATCTAGATTTCTTCGACACCTATGTTGAGAAATTTCCCATTGGGATGAAAAGGAAATCTATCTTTTATGACCTCCCATATTGGGAGCATCTTCAGATTGCCCACTTATTAGATCCCATGCATATATTTAAAAATGTTTCAGCTTCTTTATGGAGGCACATATCATCGAAACAAAGTGACACATTGGCTATTAGGAAAGATATTATTACTTCAAAATTAAAAAGAAGCATTGGCCAAGACGATTAGAAAGTACGGGATCAGAGGCAGGCACTGGTCCCTCTAATTCATGGTTTTTCAAAGAAGGTGATGTCCCATGGATTTTAAAAAAAGATGATATATATTTGGCAAAGGAAGTTATAATGGATCTAAGGGTGCCAACTTCATACGGGTCTTCACTACGATGCTGCTTCACCGTGGATGACCATTTGTCGGGGTTGAAATCGCATGACCATTTGAATCTTCTAAGAAAACGTATAATGTCAAAAGCATGATTCTATTATTTGTTATATTCATAAAACATAACAAATTTTGTATATTATTGCACGTGTTTATAATTTTGTAGTGTCATTATCCTTTGTTCGTGTGTGGGTGTGTGAAACATGAATTCCCTCAAGACCTAGGATGTGCCATAGCTAAATTATCTGCATTTGTACATTGGATCACGTGAAAGGAGATTCATGTGGCTAGCATTCCACGGTGGCGTCAAGAGATAGTTGAGATTGTTTGTATGTTTGAGAAGGAACTGCCGACGAGTTTCATGGACTTACAGGTTCATCTTCTAATCCACCTGGTAGATGAGGTTGAATTAGTTGGGGTTGTTTCTTATCATTTGATGTTCTTATTAGAGAGGTACATGAAGAAATTGAAAGGTTTTGTTTGAAAAAGGGCCAAACCTGAGGGGTATATGGCAGAGGGGTACATATCATATGATTCTTTCTATTATGCCAGTGAGTACATCAAGAAGATCGACAACAGACTAGGTGCGGTGATTTGGGACGATGAAATGGATGAAGACAAAAGAGAAGGAGAGTTGCTCCAAACGAGTGGAAAAAAGCACTTAATAAAGAGTAAGAGACTTATAATTTGTCAAGTTTACAAAAAGTAATTAATATTCACGTTGAACTTCGATATAATGTATATTTTGATCTCTAAGTACTATACACTGTTGGTTTGATTTCATCAGCGAATGCATAAATTGAAGCAATCAATAAATTCGTTCTTTACAATTCTGAAGTGACACAACCGTGGGTTGCATTGTACAAAAAAAATAGGATGAAATGGGATAGTGACAGGAAAGAATTCAGATGGTTGAATGGTATAAGTGTGTCTTATCCCGATCATTTAAAAGAAAATATGCCAAAAATATACCCCATCAGTTGGGTTGCTGACCAAGTCAGAGAGAAATATGGTGCTATCGGTCATTACCCGTGTGCTGAAGAGGATGCGCTAAACGTAGGGATTGGGTGTAGCAACTCAATAATAATATTTTTAATTTATATGTAAATTTGAAACTTGTATTAAGACATCTACATTTCACATTTTAGCTGTTGGATTATTATTTATAAGACACATGACACTATGATTTTCACACAAAAAATTGCGAATGCTGGAAAAATCACACAAGACTGTGGAGTGGAATTCGAGTTCAATCAATCTAGTTGATCTAGCCACCGTGATCAAAGCCTAGTATGAGGGATGTTAGGTTACGTCGGAAAGATACAAGAGATCATTGAAGTGGATTTTTCTTCTTTCCAATGTGTTATTTTTAGGTGCAAGTGGTGGGACACCTTTGATCGGAATAATGTAAAGGAAGATCGCGATAGTAGGCTGATATGTATCAACTCTAGAAAGATGTGGGATGAAGCAAAGGAGCCCTATGTTTTCCCTAAACACTGCAACCAGGTGCTTTTTTACCCAGATGTGTTGGATAGGGATTGGTGGTTCGTATTGACACATGACCCTATATCAAAACATATTTTTGAGAACAATAGTGTTATCATGCCATGCGAGCTAGAAGATAATGAGGGTGATCATGAGAACCGAGAGTGATATGGTACATGTGTTATTTCATCAATATTTATAATTTTTAAGATGGGTTTTTCGAGATATTAATATAATATGTATTTTGAATTAATTGGTAATTTGCATTGTGTTAATGTTAAAATCAATAATTCATTTGATAATTTGCATTAATTACAAATTATTATTATTATTGTTTTTTTTTTTAATCTAATATCATAATAAAATAATGAAAATTCTAAAGCACATGAATTTATTTGCATTATTTTCTAAACTTTATTATGTTACAATAAATCATATTATTCTAGATTTATTATTTTACAATTATTTAAAATTTACAAATTTACAAATTTAAAAATTTTAATAAATTCATTTCACATTAATACAATTAAAATTTTACAAATATTTTACATACAATTAGAATTAGAATTAGAATTACACTTTTACAATTTTATTTTATTTTATTTTATTTATTTATTTATTTTAATTTTTTAATTTTATTTATTTATTTATGTATTTTTTCTGAGTAATTCTAAATATATTGATATGTAACATAATAATACAAAATTGCCACTGCTTCAGCTGAGAAAGCCTGAGAGCAGGGCCTGATAGTCATGAAAACCAAGAGTTTACACTGCCCACCGAGGGGAAACCAGTCCCTGAGAGATAAGTCTTGCTGCACTGACAGGGGAAACCGACATTTGAGTCAAATAGTTTAACAAAAAAGCAAGTAGAAAGACAATCCACTCTTCCAGCAGAGGGAAATTAAGCATAAAAACAAAAACCAGCCTAGGGAACCTGGGCTGTAGGGTCGAAATCCGCTGAAGGTCATCCTAGGTACTGATCATTGACTGGAGATGGAGGATCCTCCTCGATTCTGCATCTAAACTCATCACTGCTTCCTTCATCATCTGTAGAGGGAACCGCAATGTCTTTTCCTTTATCGTCCCTCACCTGAACTTGCATTATATCATCACTGGCGATTTTCAACTATGCCAGGGAATATTTGGCTTTTTCTGTAGGCATGGGAGCGGGAGCAACAAACGGGCCAGGGATAACGACAGAGGGACTAGGGAAATAAAATGAGGGGGGGGCAGGGCTGGCTATCTCCTCCTGGATAGTGACTGTGATATAGGCAGTAATGATCGGTTTATCCAACGAGAAATCGAAGCGAAACTCCGCACATTGGAGGACTGACGAAGGGGTATGGAGGCTGACAAAGAGGGGGAAAGAGGGGTGACAAAGTGGAGAGCTAGAGGCATAGGAGGGTGCACAGGGGGAGGCACGGGAGAAGGCACATGGGGAGGCGGAGAGCTTGGGAAGGAGTGAGTATGATCATTAGAATGAAGTCTACCCCTGCGGCTCCAGGTTTCAGGAATGCAGTCACAAGAGAAGTCCTCCGAGGAGGAATCCGAGCTGTGGGAGGACTGGGATCGGATGGCGCGGCCGCGACTGCTCCCGCATCGACTTCGCATCCTATGGTGCAGCCTGGGCATAGTTGCAGGGAAGAACTCCCAACATCTCTTGTGGGACGGCTGGAAGAGATGCTGCACAGAGGAGCTAGCAGAGTTAGGCAGGGATGTCGAACAATAGAAGCTTCTATGAGAAAAATGGCACTCCGAGATACTTTCCAAGTAGCAGAGGAGCATACATCGCCTACCATTCTGTGTTCGAGCACTTGGCTTGGCACAAGCGGGCGGGCATGAACTTCTCCATGGAGCGATGGATCTGCAGACTGAGTGTTTGCCATAAAATAAATCAAACTCAAAATAAAATTCCATAATGAACTAGGGGAGGTGCAAAGGGCGGCGACGTTTCGATATGAGGGTCTTAATAGAGCGCAGGGTGGTGGGATTAATGGCGATATTAATGCCCCTGTAGGAGGCCACATGGCCACCCCACACCATCGACCTTGGGATTCAGCTTGGGACGGGCGTCCCATCATGCTCAGGTGTCATCCGCATCCGGAGCTGAAGTGTCGTTATGCACCAGAGTGTTGCATTCCTGTAGTTTGGAATTTTCATGGATAATGCTGAGAGGACCATGATTGAGTGTATCTATACTTTCAACTCCCAGATTAGCAAGGAAGTTAGCAACCTTATTGCCATCCCGCTTGATGTGAGTGAAAGAAACAACATTGTTGATCTTGAGCCGCTCTTCTAGAAGTTCGAGTCTAGCAGTTAATCGCTAGCTGGTGGAAACCTTAGCAGTAGAGGATCCCGAGAGTAGTTGATTAGCCATGTTGATGAGCACCTGTGAGTCTCCTTCAACAATAGTGGAAAGAATTTTTTTTGTTGAGCTAAGTGGAGACCTTGCCATAGGCCTTCTAACTCCACAGAATTTTTGGTGTCCCAACCAAGAGAACCAAAGTAGATTGCTAGAGTAGCACCTTTGGAGTCTCTAAAGATGCCACCAAATCCGGCTTGCTTGGGATTACCCTTAGATGCCCCATTGAAATTTAATTTGACTACTCCTGTTGGAGGTGGAGACCAATGATCAGGGATCCTCTGTATATTCCTTGCCAAAGTAGATGGGGCTGGGTTGATTTTGAGTTGCCAGCTCTCCCAGATAGCAATTTCCTGTGGCTCGGTGGGGATTTCCTCTTCCTTCCAGCTATGAAGAGCCAAGGATTCTTGAAGATTATTGCTGAAGGTGCTCCAAATTGTCTCTAGAGACGTAGTTTGGTTTCTGAATATTCTTTTGTTCCTTTCTTTCCAGACTGACCAAAAGAGTAGGCCAGGGATAAGTTGTCAAAGGGCATTGAGAAGAGCACTGGAGTAAGGAAGCATGGGCCAGTTGCGGGTGGCGTTGGTGAGATCACCCATAGCGGAAGCTAATTTTCTCCCAAAGTGTGTTTGCCAGAGTGCAAGAGATCATGAGATTTTGAACTGTTTCGTTGCTTTGGTTGCAATTGGGGCAGCGTGATGGCTCGACGAAGCCCCTTTTAATCAAATTATCCCAAGTGAGTATTCTCTTGTGACTGAGAAGCCAAAGGAAATTTGAGACTTTGGGCCAAGTGCCGGGAGCCCAGACGCACTTCCAGAGTGGATCAGGAGGATTGGTAGAGGCGAGCATCAAAGTATAGGCCTCTTTGGTGTAGAACATTCCTTTAGTTGTATAGCCCCATTTAAGAATGTCCAGATTTTCCAACCATCTGATATTTATTTGCTTTAACTCTAAGCTGAGGGCTTCCCTGATATATTCCTGTGCTTGGGGGGCAATAAGAGCAGACTGCTTCCATTGCCTGAACCCATTGTTATTTTCCATGGGCCAGTGTTGATTTACCTTTTCCTCTGGCTCAGTGGCTATGTTATCCATATTGAGTTGATTAAGAATATCGGTTATCTTTGGTTTTTGCTGCCAAGAGTCCATCTAGAATCTGGCAGAGCCTCCATTCCGGATTTCCCAGAAACTATGTTGTTGAATCAAAGCACTGTGTTGTTTGGCGGCTGTCCATATTAGAGAGCCGGTAACCTCAAGGGAGAGTCAAATCAATTCTTCTGGAGGTATGTTGTTAGCATATTTCACTGTCCATAGTCTGGCCCAAGGCGTGCTTGGATTGGAAATCCATTTCCACCATATTCGAGCTCCCATGACTTTGTTGCTTTGAGTTGGATCCCTGAGTCCAAGTCCTCTGAATTCTTTTGGAATGCACACCGTGCTCCAGTTTACTAGAGCCCATTTCCAGTTTTGGCTTGAAGATCCTCAAAGGAATTTGCGTTGCAAGGCTTTTATTTGCTTGAGAACCCATTTCGGTGCTGCCAAAACCAAGAAAAGCTATAGAGGCATAGATTGTAGGACTGCCTTAATGAGAATGAGTTGGCTAGCCATGTTGAGTGATCTGAAGGTCCAAGAGGAAAGACAAGCTTCTAGCTTTTCAAGGAGAATTTTCCAGGAAGAATGCTTGATGGCAGAGTCTATAAGGGAGGCTCCAAGGTATTTGGCAGGAAGGGTGGCAGTGGAAAAACCGAGGATACAGGCAATATTGGCTTGGGTTTGAGCAGGAGTGTTAAAGAAAAATATTTGAGATTTGGCAGCGTTAACAGAAGTGCCAGAGGCTTCAGAAAAAAATTTTCAAGATGGATTTGAAGGAGAGAGCTTCTTGCACCGAAGGGTGGCCAAAAAGCATGTTATCGTCCACATATTTCTTATGGGTAGTAGCAGGGGAGCCATGAAGGGAGATGCCCTTCAGCTTCTGGATTTGAAGAGAATTTTGAATGAGCCGGCCAAGGCCTTCTTCCATAAGAACAAAGAGGAAGGGAGATAGTGGATCTCCTTGTCTGATGCCCCTAGAGGAGGAGAATGGATGAGACGGGATCTCATTGATCAAGATGGAGTAGAAGGTGGAGGAGATGAGGTTCATGACCCATCGTATCCACATTTGATTAAAACCAAAAGCCTCCAGAATCTTTTGAATGTATCTCCAACTTAATTTATCGAAAGCCTTGGACAAATTGATTTTAATAAGCATACCTGCTTTTTTGCTGATTTTTAAGGAGCGGATGACTTCGTGCGTTAAGATAATCCCATCCAAGATTTTTCTACCTTCCACGTATCTAGTTTGTTCTGGAGAGATGAGCATTGGAAGAAGTGGCTTGAGTTGATTGGCAATGACTTTTGAGATTAACTTGTAAATCACATTGCATAAGGAAATGGGGCGGAACTTATCTGGCTTTCTAGGTTGATCTTCCTTTGGTACCAGAGCTATTAAAGTAGCATTGAGAGAGGGAAGCAACCAGTGCATTGATCTTGATTCTTCCACTAATTGCCAGACTTCCAGTTTGATGAGATCCCAAAAATGGTGAAAGAAGTTTGAAGTGAAGCCATCTAGGCCTGGGGCCTTACCGATCTTAGTTTGGGCCATTGCTGCTTCAACCTCCTCCAGAGAAATTGGCCTAAAAAACATCTGCTTATACTCTTCCGTTATCATTTTGGGGATGAGTTGGGTTATTTGGTTGATTGTTGATTTTCTGCAGATTGGAGGTTCTTAATGGACACTTTTGAAGTGTTCCACCAACTCGTGCTCAATATCCTCATGGTTTTCCAATCGCTCTCCTAGCTGGTTTGTGATGTGGGCAATGCAGTTGTGCATTTTTTTTTGAATAGTGGAGCGATGAAAGAACTTTGTATTTAGTTCTCCTTCCTTTAGCCAGTGAATTCTGGATTTGTGTCTCCAGAGAATTTCTTCTTATTTATATCTCTCATTCAATTGCTTCTGAAGACTCTGTTCCTGGGTGTCGAGAAGCTCTGTTCTGCCTTTATTGATGATTTCCTGTTGAATCTCTACCATTTTAAGTTCAAGAGTTTTTTTTTCCTGAAAGATGTTCCCAAATACTGTGTGGTTCTAGGATTTAATTTGAGATTTAAGGAATCAGAGCTTTTGCTGAAATTGAAACATTTTGGAACCTTTGGGAGGAATGAAGCTTTTCCAAGATGTGTGGACCAGATCCTTGAAAGAAGGATGATCCAGCCAGAAAGCTTCGAAGCGGAAAGGCCGTTTCAGGTGTTGATTGGGCTCTACCATTGAAGTGCGATGGGCCAGTGATCCGAGCCTGCTATAGGTAAGATGGAGGCAAAGATATCTCCCCCCAGGTGTATAGCATTATCAGAGATTAGGAAGCGATCGAGCTTGGAGGCTATATGCTGACTTCCATATCTTTTGTTATTCCAAGTATACATTCCATTAGAGAAAGGTAGATCAATCAACCAACTTCTACTGATGAAATGCCTAAAGTGAGAGCTATCCGGTTCCAATATCGATCGGCCTCCTATTTTTTCTTCCAGCTTTGTTATCATATTAAAGTCGCCCCCTAAAATCCATAAGGGATGCATTCTATTGGTGTTTAGGATCTCCATTGTATTTAGGAGTACAGTCTTGCTTGCTAGATCTTGTGGGAAGTAGACATTTGAGAGGTTCCCATGGATATTGGTGCCTATGAGATGGAAAATGGCTTGAATGAAATTATGAGCCGCATGGAAGTCCCCAAGCTCTATGGCTTGCATGTCCCATATTATGGCTAGGCCTCCCGAAGAGCCAGAGGCATCTATTGCTACTGAGTGGCATCCAGGCTAGGCTTTGGTGAATATTTTACCAAGAGCCACACTGTTACATTTGGTTTCTTGAAGAAAGATAATTTGAGGTCTTTCTTGCTGAATCATACTTTTGATCATTCTGTATTTCCTAGGGCTGTTTAACCCTCTTACGTTCCATGAGACGAGCTTCATGAGGAAACGTTTGGAAGCAGTTTGAACAACCTCGTGAGCTTGGGATATCGTCCTGATTCCACCAACATCTCCCCTAATATGATGGTGTGTTGCCAATCTGGCTTTCGACCTCTTTTCTTGGATTATTTTATGATCTTTAAACCATCCCAATGACTTCCTGGTTGGATACCTAGTTTCTTGTGTTGCTGAGCTTTGGTGAGAACGACTTCTAAAGTTTCAATCTAACTAGGTTTGATTTTTTCAAATTCCTGACGCCTGCAAGCATCTTCTAACCCCGGAAGATCAATTTCTCCCAGTTCAAAACCCTCGAAATCGTCATCCATATGGCTGGGTTGACTGCTTTCAGGATTTTTCGGATTGATATGGTTAGGGTTGAGCAAAAGTTTGTCAACATCCATACTATTTCGCTTCCTAATGACAGGATCTGAGTCTGGGGTTTGCTTGGATCCAATATTCTCCATATTTTCCATGCCTGCCGGGTTTGGCTTGGTGCCGGAGGGATCTAGGTGCGCAGATGGAGAGGGGGAATTAGGAGGGGGAACAGGGTTGATAGAAGGGATATGCCCAGAGGGGTCAGATTGAGCTAGGGGTTCAATACTGTTACTGGTAGCAGGGGTATTAGCACGCAGATTGGAAATTTTGCTACCATAAGGGGGTTTTTTATTGTGCCGCCTTTGGTTTGGAACTTTAGTGAACCCATCCGCTTCAGATTTGTCTTCGACCTCCTTGGTCTTGGAAGCAATGTTGAGAGGAAAATCCCTAAACAAATGCCCATGGGCATGACATCTATGGCATCTAAAGGGAACATGTTCGTAATCTATGGATTGAATCCATTCAAAGTCATCATGAAATAGACTTACCGCATCTGGGAGAGCTCTGTCCAATTGCATGTACACATAGATACGCGCATAAGAAGTGTACCTTCGAAGCTTTGTTTCTTCAACTATCTTGATGAATTTTCCCAGTCCTCTGCCTATGGCTGTGAGGGATTCTTCATCTCAATACTCCAGCGAGAGTGAATATAGCCGAATCCAAACCAGAGCCTAGTTAAAATTTTCTTTGTCTGGGTTGAATCTTTCTACCCAGTCTCTTAGGTATAGACCTGCGGAGTTAAGAAGTAAGGCCCCTCATCCAGAACTCTGTTTCGGTCCTCAATGCAGTTGAATACAGTGTTGAAGAAGCCTTTTGGCCCTAATTGAAGGGTAACGTGTCGCAATCCATCCCTGTAACGCTTTTTCAGTGGTCCAGAAATGAATGAACTTGCCGATGAGTGCATGATATTTCATGTACTGGATCCGAGCATTTATGCGGTGACTGGGGAGGTCGATGTTTGGTCTGTCAGCAACTATGGGCTTGCATGTAACCGAAGTCGCAGCAAGGGTGTTTCGAGTGGCCTCGGTTGCCTATGTTTGGGGTATTTCCTTGTTTTGGTCCATTCCTTCTATGTCAGGAGCCGTTATGCTCTGATCAGACACGACTTTGTTTCAATTGTCCTTTGTAGGGGGAAGCTGACTGCCTCCCCCTGGAGTGGATGCCATGGGTCGTGCACAAAATGCCACGGGCTCATTGCGCCTCGTGTCTGCAGAACCACCAGCCTTTCTTTGGCAGCGAGGACAACGCCGTTGCAGGATAGTACAATTTTACAATTTCACGTACAATTACAATTTCAGATTTTTACATATATACAATTACAATTTTACAAATTAAAATATTACAAAAAACCATCATACAAACATCAAAATTGACTAAAAAACACATTCTGTAAAATTGCTAATACATCATTGTGATCATGATCATCTAACAAAACAAAATTAACATTATATATTAACATCATCACAACACAAACATCAAATATACATCTCATGTCAAATAACTCATGTTATCACATACACATCTATCTGCAAGCTGCGAATTAAATGAACATATTTAACATGACCTAACAACATACACATCATGATGATCACCAACATGTAAATTAAGTACAATTGCAACATGAACATAAAATACATGGACCATATATATATATATATATATATATATATATATATATATATAACTGAATAATGTTAAAAATATACAACTGTAATATAAATGTCATGGATCAACTAGTGGTAGTACAAAATCAATATCAGTACTAGTAGCCGATGGTCCAGCCTCATCTCCATGATCATGACTCCTGCTATATGATGGTACGTTGCGCCTCACAGACTGTCCATCACATGCTGTGGCTCGATCGTAACGTGCAACAGTCCTTGTCAATCGCGTAAAATCTCTCATAACTCCTACGACTTGCCGCATCAGGCTGTACATGTCATGCAGCATGCCTCTCCACATTCGTAATAGCCTATCATCGACCTCTGTGTCTCTGTAATGATCGGACTTGATGCTCGCCTCAAAAATCAATGCAATGAGTTGGTCGACCAACTCCATCCCGTATCTAGCATCACGAAGTTGACCCCACACCAGCGCACCAGCAGGAGCAGGTCTCTGATCTACACCAGCCTCCTGATGATCATCCTCGACATCTAGCATGCCCTCATCGTGATCATCAAGATCCACACCTAGATCAGGTGGTGGTGGCAGCATCTCCTCGCCATCAAAAGAGCCAATGTCTGCAAAATATATACAAGAACACCACAATAATTAGACAATTTCATTACACAATTTAATAAAAACAAGTTAAAGAACATGTTAGAATAAATTTAAATAAAATAGTAATATTACCTCTATCATCTAGTGGCTCATCAGCTGTGAAGAGGATGTTGGCACAACCTTGCCAATCTAACCCCTCATAAGGACAAGGGACCATAATGAAGGGATGCTCATCAACACTGGCTAGCAACTCTAGTGCATCATCTGATATCCTTGCTGGAAAAAGACTCTCCTCCCTCTTGGGCATCATCTACCCCCAAATGTGCATACGTGCCTCAGTAACTGGCCTACGAGGTTGCCAAAAAAACTAGTTCTCATCTCGGGAAACCTCTTAAAAAATAAAAAAAATCTCTAAAGCAAAAGGGAAGTTGACCCTCACTTGTGCATAAGCACGACATCTATCTAATGCTGTACATTTAACTACTGCAAAAAAATGGCAGACCACTTGAAAAGTCATGGCTGTTGTAGCATAGAATAAAAATAATATAAAAGCAAGCAACTAATCTGTTTAATGTGTTTCCCGTCATGGGTGTTTTTTGAAATGGTCGCAATGATAAGTGAGAGACACTAGACCTCCTCATGACCAAACACACCAATACGTAACTGCCCTCCAGTGAATTGAAAATCTGCAGGAGATACTAAATGTGCTCCAATGTATCTCTGGGAGTAAACTAACTGACTCCCTACCACATAGCCAACTGAAACCTCGGGGAATGAGGGAAAATCCACCCCTCCTCGATAGCCCTGTAATTAAATATACATCCTCCTTAGTGGGTGTGTACCACTTGTTGATACCAACCCGGAAAGCCTGTTGCTAGGAATTCCACCTTCGGATAAGCTGTCTCAAAAAAAAACTATGGGACTTTAGGGAAGTAGCCTCCTCATAGAACTTGAGGAGGCCTACCTCCCTTAGGAGCCCCTGCATCGCTACTGTAATAGGGTGAGGGTACGCATCTCTCACCCTCTCTCTTGCCTCCCACAAGTGAACCATGTTATATTGTTCTGCCTATTGTTGTTGTGGTTGCCCCTCTTCTCTCCTTTCACGTCTCCAAGTGATTGACATATTAAACACAATTTTTTTATTAAATGACACATGTATTTAGAAATATAAGTATATAAATATTTTTTGAAAAATAAATAAAACAATAGTCGGTGCGACAAAAACATAGTAACGCACCGGTTCCGGTGTGTCTTTCAACAGAGCGCACCAGATACAGTGCCCCTAATGATATTCAACGCACCGGGGGCAGTGCTCTAGAAAATGTTTTTAGCGCACCGTTCATTATGTGCGGTGTCAAGGGAGTGGTGCACTGACTACACTATACGCGCCAGGGCATATATAAAAGTTAGCGCACCGCCATCCTGCCACCATACATAGTCGTCGGTGTGGTATTGTGAAAGGTAGCACTGCTGACGCAGGCCAAATATGGTAAGCCATGCACTGACAAAAATAGTTGTCATGGGGCGATTATATTGATCAACGTACTGCATCACCACTATTCAACTAGGTCAACGGTGTGTCCAGGTAACCAATCGCACCGCTCTTTATAAGGAAATTTAACATAACACGGTGCGCCTTTGGTAACACGGAGGAACTGGTGCGAATACCCTTATCACCGGTTTACCAGGACAAACCATTGACAATGTTGAATTACGGTATGTGATGCCCTGACCACATTATGCGCCCTGGGGCAGATATGTCCGTCAACGCACAATGTTGTCGCAATACCACATTGTCAACAGTCTGGCGTGGCAAACGACCGCATTGCAGTTTTTTAAATATTTTAAAATAACATGGTGCACCTATGGTACCGCCCCAGAACCATTTTGGATACCGTTAGCACTAGTTGTGGTGCGACCTGTAAATTTATAGGCAGCACCGCAAACTGGTGCGAGCCGAACAACACAAGCGCACCGTGCAACAAATATTTTTTTTTAATAGTTAATTTTAAGGTTTTTTGAAATTCTAATCCGCTAAAAGGTTTAATTATGGAAAGACAATAAAAATACCTATACATTTACCCATTGAGGAGGCATATCGGCTGTAGAATTTGGAAAAGAAATTTTTTTGACTCTTTTATAAAATTCAAGATGGAGATTGGTGGCAATGCATAGTAACAGTACGTGAAATAAGTGCAATGGGAGCATGGCTGTCAGGGCAGCTCAAAAAAGGATAACTTGCACTGGTGCTTCAGAGCTCTACAACACTGAAAAAGTGAAAAATTCAGTTGTTTGGCAGTAATTTTTTTTTATTTAACCCTGTTTCGGTGCGCGAGGTTTTTACTGGCGTACCGATGCATTTACTGTATGCATCCTCGGGTCATTTTTGTTTTCGCATGATTTTATGAAGCACCAAGGAGGTGTATCTGTAATGCACTGGTGTTGTACAGTAATATGATGCACCGAGAACTGTGTCCAGCGAGCCAATAATTTCTGCAATTATTTGGCTACAATTTTTTTTATTTAACCCTTTCTGGTGCGCGACGTTTATGGGAATCCTGATGTGTTTCCATCATTCTACCCCAGGCAATTTTTGTTCTGCGTGATTTTTATGAGGCACCAGAGCTGACGAGTTGACATGCACCGATTTTGTTCTATAATTAAACACATCGGCGTTGTGTGTATGGAGTATATAGTTTCCAGTGTGCTAATGTTTTGTGCGGTTTTTTGGCCGTAATTTTTTTATTTAACCATCTGCTGGTGCACCAGGTTTATGGTCACCTCGGTGTGGTTGATTTATTCCACACCAGGTGATATCCGTTTTCATGCATGTTTTCAGAAGCACCAGTGCGGTAGAGATGTAAGGAACCAGTGTTGTACAGGAATATGATGCATCGGGCATGTGTGTTAGGAGCGCACGGTTCCTAGTGTGACCATGTTTTGTGCGGATTTTTTACCATAATTTTTTATTTATTTAACCTTGTGCCAGTGCACAGGGGTTTCAAGGCGGCCCGGTTCATTTGTGACTTGGTGTGTTTAAGGGCGACCTGGGCGGTTTCAGTTTTCGCGCATTTTTTATGGGGCGCCAGTGCACAAGTTATGTGAAGTACCGGTGCTCTACAGAAATAAAATGCACTGGGTAGGTGCGTACGAAGCGCACAGTGTCCGGTGTGTCAATTTTTTAACCGCACCAGTGCATTCTTGTGTTTAACGCACCGGTGCATTTTACAATGATAAGAGCACCAGACAAAATACATTCGCAAAAACCTCCGCCCACCAACCTCCTCTAGGAACTTCCACTAGAAACAGATGTCTGGGGTATTTTTATAAGGGGTTCCTCAAAAACATCTGCTAGAGGGTCTTTTCCTTGTAGTGCACTGGCCTAAAATTTCTCTTTTTCTCTGGCTAGTCTTGCACCAAATTTTTTTGACCTGGACAATCTCCAAAAAAAAGGCTTCATAGGTCTGTCAATCCGCGCTCTTTGCAAAACCAATCCTGAAACTGCCAATCACTTGCTCAACGAATGCCAATTTTCCTCCAACATTTGGAATTGGATTTCTTTTGTCTTCAAAGCCTCTGATCGCAATCCCTCCTCCATCCTCATCTCCCTCGACCTCTGGTGAACATCCTTCTCTTCCCAGCCCCTCATCAACCTAGCCTGGAACCTCCTTCCTGACATCATATGTTGGGCTCTCTGGAAAGAAAGGACTTAACATATCTTAAAAAACCTAGAAAAAAGAGAAGAACAGATCCTCGACTCCATCAAGAAGACCTTACGTGAATCTATCTCCATAGCCAAAGTCCCAGACCCCTGCTCTCCCCTCACCAGGGAGGACTGACGTATTCTCTCCATTCTTGACACCCCTCTGCCTCTCTTGCCCCCTTGCCAGAGCCATTATGACACCCTCCTGACCCCAACATTATTAAACTAAACTATGACGGAGCTTATAAGGACAATCCTGGCAATGCGGGCTTTGGAGGCATCTTCCGCAACCATGAAGGCAAAATTCTCTGGATCTACTACAAGAACCTTGGCTATTTCACAAACAATGTAGCTGAACTCTAGGCTCTAGCTCATGGGCTCGACATTACCAGACATCACAACTTCTGGCCCCTCCTGGTAGAAGGGGATTCTACCGTCGCTACCCAAGACTGCCGAAAAATTCAACAGGATGCAACGTCCACCAAGTCTCCAACTGTTGGCACATAAACAAAATCCTGAAAAAAATTAAGTACAATATAGATAATTCCAAGGGCATATCCTTCTCGGCAGTAAGGCGTAAAGCCAACAAGCTCACGGAATTTTTGGAAAACACAGACGTCAGCGACATCAATAGACTCACTTCAACAGCTTGGGACTCCATTGCGGTGCCATATATCAAAAATAAATGCCTCTGCATCAGCATCTTGGACTCGTAGCAAGCCGATACGACCTCTACCTCGATGCCCCCTCTCATTTAATTCAGTAATCATGACCCTCCCACTCGCCACCCTCCCCACGAATAATCCCTCCTTTGGTACTCCAGTGACATGCTCTTAGTAGTATGCTCCCAATCACTGCATTAATTTCACGCATGGTATTGACAGCCCATTTGGAACGCTTCCCAAAGGCTCAACCTAGCACCCTCACCCCTCGCCTGCCTTTATCATCTCCTTTATCATCGTCCATTCATCATTCTTGTCTGCTCATCCTGCGAAGCTTGTTTTCTCTCGGCTTCTCCAGAAGTTGTATCCTCACTATTACCCCTCATTCTTTCGTCTCCCCCTCCCTCGCTCCTCCTTTCCTAGCCTCCATGGCCCCTCGTCGCGCTCAACCGCCCCCCCCTGACCGTCGTGGATGCCATGCTCACTAGGATAACACCACTTGCCCTCCTATTACTCGTGCCGATTTCGTGGCGAGGAAATTCACTAACACCTATGTGGCCACCACCAACCAGGATATGCAGAGGCACATCGCTGACCTGGAGAACAGAGCCCATATCCTCCACAAAGAAACACCTTCTGAGGCACTTGATGCTTCACTCAGCTGGATCCCGGATCCTGGTCTAACCAGACCTCGGGAGAACGTGTACAATAGAGCCATCGATTTACATTAGCACGCTAAGAATCTTCTGGCCATCAACCTCCAGGAACAGAATGACAACAACAAAGCTCTGGAATGTAAAATTGACTCCTTAACGGAGAAATTTGTCATGTATGTGAGAAAATCTCATCATATGCGCTTCATTGATAGAATCTCCCCTCACTATGCTATTCTGAAGAGCCGTTCAGCTTCGCGCCACCATCAGTGCCCCAAGGTCGAAGAGGGTGTCCCCACTACTCAACGGCCCTCCAAGCCAGATTGCCCTGGTGCAGGACCCTCATATCACTGACGCCAGATCTTCTGCTCTGACGAGGGGACTCTAGAAAATCCAATCAGTGTGTATGATTCTTGAATGACGACACAAAGGCGCATCATTCTCCAAGCCTCTAATTCTCCTTCTTTTTCGGGTTTTCCCACTTTTTGACTCTATGTTCGAGGCCTCCAGGCCTTTTTTTCCAGATATGCAATGTATTATCTTTTCATGTTTTTTGTTAGTAGTACTCTCCCCTCTGTACCTCTCCCAGTATTATCTTTCTTAGAGGGCAAGATTCAAAGTGCTTCAATCAACTGAACCTTTAGCATCTTCTCACTTGTTAGCATTTTTGCCTCACGAGGCCTACGATGTAATCTATGTTTTTTCTGATGAATGTGAATAGATCCACCTAGTTTACAAAAAAAAAAAAAAAAAAAACTTTTATTATTACAGATCATTAGGGGTTTTAGAAAAATAGTTTCTAGTGGGATTGAACCGAGACCTCATGATAAAATTACTTATGTGACACACTTTTAAAATGTCTTAAGCACTGATTCCTTTCACAACCGAGGGATTGTCTCTTAAGATACAACACCTCATTTGCAAAGGGATCGATGCTATTGGATGAAACATAGATCTTTCCCTTGGCAGAGAAACCCGAAGGTGTATGGTTGTGGGTGTGGCATTGTTGGAAGCTTCAATCTCTTAACGAACTCGACCAAGATCAGGTTCTTCTGGCTCCTATTGTCAATGATGAACTACACTGGTGAACCCTTTACCCACATCTGTGAGTGAAATAGATGCTCCCCCTCCTCTAGATCCTTAGGTTCCGCCTTTTCGAGCTTGGTGGTGGCTAACGTCGCAGTGAGTTCAACGTTAATGATCTCATTTCCCTTGTCAGTTCCCTTTTTGGGTTCCGACTCAGAATCAGAGCATGCATTTATCTTTGAGTCTTTTAACTTGACCACCAATGCCTACTTCACACGACATTCATTCATGTTGTGAGTGGGAGTTTTATGGAACTCATGCCACTTTCCAATTCTTTATTCACCTTCCCATTATTCTTGACTTACGGCTTTCAGGAGTTTTCCTAGGGGGTATCTTCCTGACTCTGACCTTTTCTATGTGGTTTGGGGGTGCCTTTGCTATGCTTTGAGTTCACAGATCCAAAGTCTCGTTTCTTTTGCTTTAATGTTTTATCAATATTGGCAACATATCGGTATGGTGCACCAAATGAGGAGATGTCCAAGAACTCCATTTCATCCTTAATGTTTTTGTGCAAACAATTACGGTACTTAAGCACCATATTTTTTTTTTTCTTCAGAATATTCAATACCCAAATTTATGCACAAGTTATGGAAAATATTCCTTGGCTCATGCACATGTGGATTCCATTGTTGTCGCAGTGTAGTCCATTGTATGTACTTGTCCTCATAGCTCCCCATAGGATAATATTGTTCCTTGATGGTGTTAGCACTCCACCCGATCTCCAAAGGCTAAGAAGGAGACCAGCAAAGGTAACCACAAACCATTTTGACCTAGTAGCTAGCCCTACTAGGCTGAGAGGGCTCTCTCAATGAGATCGCAACTAATTGACTGGATCGTGAAAGATATTAGGCTAGGTATAATAGGCTCTAGGCTTTGATTTTATTTAATTATTTGCTGGATGGAAATGGACCTTTGGATCTAGGCTTGAAACTCTGGTAGGATTATAAGAGAAAAAATTGCAGGGGAATAAAGGGGCAAGGTAGGTAAGCTTGAATGACCCTTTAGGCTTTATGGTTATGGTGCAGGATGAACAGGGAGATTAAGAACAAGCATATAAGTATGAATTCATTCCTTAAGAATAAATTAAAAACAACATCATCATCTCATCAAAACAGGGCATACATTACTCATGAATCCTTCTTAAATAACTGTAAAGACAATAAATGAAAGCAATATATATGTAATGGAAAGAGAAAGCATTCAATGAAATGAATTACTGAAGAGAAACATAGCCATACAAGCTCACCACATGAATCCCTAAAATTAAGCTGAAACTTTTCTCTGTATTCATTGTCTTCCTTGATCAAAATAGAATACACTAGTTCAATGTCCAATGTTCCAACATCTATTACTTCAAATGATGAAGTATTTATACAATTTATAAACTAAAATATCTTGAAAAAATATCAAGATTTATTACAAATATCTCTAAATGTGTTACACAAATAGAACTAAAATATAGGACATTCAAAAACAATGAATCTAATTGGCACTATATTTGTGGATTTCTCGTGTCAAAGAAGAGCAATTCAAATTTGATAGCAATTCTTATTAGATGAGGTGGCATCCAAGTCACTAACTATCTTGAGATTTTTCCTCCCGAATTTATTAAAAATGGGGTCTAGTTATCCCTTTAAATATCTCAATTCGAGATAGATATGTAAAACGTGAAAGAGGTTATTGTAGATGAAGATGCTCGTGAGATAAACCTTTTCCATTTTCCCAAAATTATGCTCCAGTTGTTCACAATATTATCTGAAAAAATATGTCTAAAACAGGACTTTGAATAGGCAAAAAAATAGGCTATGAAGATGTGAATGTATCTCTCATTCTGTAATACCTATGTAAAAAGTGAGATAGGTTTTTGCAGTTTGGAATCTTACAAACATAAACCTCCAATTTCTCAATATTCATATTTGATGGGCCACAACCTGCTCTGCAAAAAGATGACTAAACAAGACATTTCTGGAAAATGTGCCTTCAAAGATTATTTCAAAATTCCCAAACCATAATTTTTGTATAAAAAATGAGAGAGGTATTTGTACATACAGATGTTAGCAACACCTCTTTCAGGTTTTGAAAATTCATTCCCACTTGCGCAAAAACCGTATTTGAAAATATTGACCAAAAACAGGGAAATTTGGGAAAATATGCCTGCAAATATTTCTCCGAATATCTCAAACCGTAACAGTTGTTAGAAAAACGGGGGAGGTTTTTGTATATGAATATGTTATCAAAATAAAACTCTTTAAATTTTCCAAAATTCATTCTCAGTTGTTTGTAAACCATGTTTAAAATTACTTTGTTGTATAGGGAAAAACATAGTTTTAACTGACCATGAAACGAAGTAATGACATGGAGGTGGAATGAGACATGGAGGTGGGAGATAATTGGAGATTTTAAAACCATCATAATAATAATCCTGTATAAAATCCTGAGATCAAATGCAACCTTAAACACCAAAAAAAATTTCCCCATATAAATAATTTTTAACAAAAATTTATATGTGATAACAGATGGCATATCAGAAAGAATTCCAAGTGGGTGCGACTGAAAAAATTGAGGGTTCTCTCTCATCCCTCTATTCACAGTAGGTTTCCCACGAGTCCTTAACATGGGGGATGCATTTTAGTAGTGAAAAATTATTCTTTTCCCTACTAGAAAATTCATGAATCGAAAAATATCCTTCCAACATATTTAACCATCTATGTACGACATCTACGTCTATTTGGCCTACAAATATGGGAATGTCAAAGTTGAATTGTACCTTGAAGGGAGTGGCTGTCGGGTGAAGGCGCATCACCTATGGGCATCCACTAAAGGATCTGGGAAAATTTGTCCATCATTGCATTCCTTTGTTGCTCAAGGGCTTATTCGAACAATATTGTAAAAGGATCTCCTACTCCCTTGTATTTATTTTCTTCCTCCATGGGAAGTCGTTAGGTTTTGTGAGGTCGGTGTTGCAAAGGTTCAACTAGTTCGAGCCCTAACTCCTTATACCCCGACCTCGTTTGGGACATGCAAAGAAAAATAGAAAAATAGAAGACTGTTCTAATACCACTGTTATGGACTTATGGAGGAACGAAATAGAATATCGATATAAATGTAAACAAAGAGATGTAGAAAAAATAAATCTCCATTTCATTAATATAGAAGAGCTAAAAGATGCTTACATAAAGAATGGAAATAAACTAGATCTTAGCCCAGAGAAGAGATGTGGTGGATACATGCCTCTAAACTGCATTATAATGAGGCTCGAAAGCCTATTTATTATTTAGAAACAATGGACACCGATACACATCCAAAACACTAACCCTAGGAGATGAAACGCCAAACTTGTGGGCTCGTTGGGATAAATTGGGACACCAACTTCCCGGGGTCGTAACTTTGGCACACGATCATCATTTGACACGCACGATACCTCATTATAAATATCTATCCGAGGAATACACATTTTGACTGCAAACATTAACCAAAGATTCATTTTTACCAAAAAAAAGGGCCATTTAGGGCCTCAAAACGACTCTCGAAGTTCAGGACCCAAAAAACTACCAAAAATAGTAAATTATGCTACAATTACAGAAACCTAAAGAAATAATGTTATAATGGCGGCGTCCGAGTGGAATAGGTGGGTGGCCACCAATATCCACCTGGATCACAAGCGAAGAAATTTGGGTTCTAGCAACTGAGTGGACCCCTTGGGCGCCTATTTTCTAGATTATTTTCTGATAACAACTTAGTAGGCATTAATATGATTCCTCTGGATTCGACATGGAAGAGTGGAAGGGAATCACCACACGACATAGCCAAGAGAATTTATATATTATTTATACATGAGAATCTAATAGAGGCTTTTGGTGTTGTGATATTTAACATATCCCCGACGATCATAGCTGATCATGCCCCTATTTTCCTTGAGTGACATGAAGGACAGACTCGAGATGGTATCCTATTCAAATTAAACCACTACTGGAAATAGGATCCAAAGCTATGCAAATTGATACATGGCTAGAAAACTCTGAGATCCAAGATATTTCCCCTATGGGCTCATTAGTGTACAAAATGCAAGTGTTGAAAGATGTTGTTCGAAAATGGATCAATTCAAAAAACAAGGAACAAAGGAAGAGGTTGCAAGACATTGAAGGATAAATGGCCCATCTATCGAATCCTCTCCTTTGGTATTTTCATAAACAAAAGACAAAATAGAATTTTCTTCAAATTGGAACTCTCAAGAGAAATATCCTACGTGAACAAGAGTTGGAATCTTGCTTGAAGATTAGGGTGACCTAGGTTACATGTGGGGACATGAAAACAAACTATTTTGAGAAATATGCAACAAATAAAAGGAATGTTAACATCAATTGCGAAATGAAAGATGATTTTGGGAATAAGGCGACAAATAATCAAGAGACTCAAGGAATGGCGGTTAAATATTTTGAATATTTTTACAAATCTAGGGAGGAGGTAGAGATTGAAAATCAATTGTATTTCGCTGATTATTACCCCATTTTTTTATGTAGAAGAAGAAATATGTGTGGGAGGTTCTATCTCCATTGAGGAAGTTGACAAGGTTCTAATATAATTCTCAAAAGACAAATTCCTAGGACTGGATGGTTGGTACATGGATATATTTACACACTTTATCAATATAATGGGCCTAGACTTATTGAATATGGGAGAGGAATCACAACAAAATATGGAAGTTTCTGTGGATGTGAATGAAAATTTCCTAGATTATATTCCAAAAATATGTGCCTCAACACTTTCAAGGACTTCAAAACCATATTGTTGTGTAACATCGTATATAAATTGATCTCAAAGATAATTGCAAACTGGATAAGAGACTATATTTCTACATATATTTCTTTTGAGTAATTTGGCATCCTCAAGAACAAAAGAATCTAAGATGTGGTTGCAATCACACAAGAGGCTTTGCACATGATAAAATCTTAGATGTAGGAGGCATTAATTCTAAATTTGGATATCCACCCTACTTATGACAATGTGGATAAGAAATATCTAAGATTAATCCTACACAAAATTGGCCTCTCCGCGATCAGGGTAGTATGGATAATGACATGCGTCACTACGATTAATGATGCTCTCATTATAAATGGAGCTCCCTCTACATTCTTCCATGCATTTCTAGGTCTTCGTCAAGGATGTTTCTTATTTCCACTGCTCTTTTTCATTGTCATTGAAGGCCTCAACTGTAGAATCTTGGTGGATAAGGCGTTAGGCTTATTTACAAGTTTTTAGATTACTATACATACTTCCATCACCCACTTATTGTTCGTCGATGATGTGCTCATATTTGGATATAGGTCTTAGGGATGCAATGGATACATCTCCAAAATTCCATTAACTCTTTTGGAAATTCATCTCATTTACTTATGAGACCATAGAAATCAAACTTATTACACTCTGTAAATGATTCAACTCTGGTGATTCATATAGCTAATTATTTTGGTATTTCCCAGGCCTCGATAGAATCTGGCTTCAGATATTTGAGGTTTCACATGAAACCAAATAAATAGAAAAGATCTAACTGATAATGGCTTATTGATATCTTCAAGAGGTATTTAAATAGTTGGATGTACAGGTGGTTGTCCCTTGGAGGAATAATTGTATTGGTTCAATTTGTTTTGCAGAATATTTACATATATTGGATGCACCTTTACAAACTACCTAAGGGTTTTTTTAGACATATAGATGTCATCATTACAAATTTTATATGGTCAACATTAAAAGGACACAAAAATATGCATTTGGCCAAGCTAGATCGATAACCAAGATCCTAGATCTTGGGGGATGGGGTATAAAAAAGACTGAATTTTTGGTCGAGCGTTGTTGTATATGATATTTTGGCGGGCTCTCACTAGAACCTAAATTTGGAACAATATCATATCCAATAAGTATTTAAAGAAAAAATACATTGTGGAATGGATTAGGCAGGGTGTCAAATGCACAAAAAGATCATTCTACATTTGGAGGAGTCCACTTGCATTGAGAAAATAGTTCATCGAGAGCCTTTGCATTTACATTAGCTTTGGATGTTGTTAGTCATTATTATTTTTCAATATATTTAGATGACTATAGGATGTTTATAGAATTTTGAAAACCATATTCCTTGAATATCTTGAGTTTCAGAAATCTCACAGCCTTCATTATCCTTATAATTTTTTTTTTCACTATTCCTCAGTTGGTCTTCCCAAAGACACCTTATTGCTCCTAAAAGACTCATCATAAGCTTATACCTCTCATTTTCATCCTCCTTTCATGCCTATAACCTCATTTCCCTATTTTCCCCTTGTCACTGAACTCTACCTTTCCTCTAGGGTTTTCCTGTTACAGACTCATTCCCATGTTCCCCAGGTCCCTCAAGGATTGATGGTCTCAAAACTATCTCTGTAGGCTCTTTAGATAAATCAAGTACATTGGATTTTTGATATTCAAAACATCAATTTTGACAATACTCTGTTTTTCACTTGAAGATCTCCAGGTCAAATTTTAGTCAAAATCAGGTCAAAGGACCCTCCCACTAGGTCATTAAGGTTTCACATGTTTTGAGGTCATCATTGGATGTTTCAGGCACTGCTTTTCCTTTGCTAGAATCTGGCTTAGATGTAATAGAATTTCAAGACATGGTTATTCAAGAAGGACCTAAAAGATTTCCAAAGAAGATTACCTCATCAGTTCAAAGACTGCAAATGAGAAAAATGGACAAAGTTTGGCACTTCTACAGGAGTGTTCAAATTTTTGTCAGTAGAAGGTATTGATGAGGTGGACTGTCTATTCCTAAATGAAAACAAATTACAACAAAGGAAGGGGAAACAACTTGGTCTTGTATAGATTATGGTTTTGAACTTGATGGTCCAGTTGAGTGCCAAAACAATGATCAATTGTAGAAATGACATGGAGAAGGTACACAAAGCCAAACATAAAGAAAGTCTATTAGAAAATATTGATGAAATAGGGAAAAAGGTGAGGTGAACTGGAAAAAAATGAATGAACTTGAAAGGGCTATAGATAAATTAGAATACAACACTGATGATTGCAATAAAGACTACAAACAATTGGGGTTTTGAAGGAAGTGGCCAGAGAATGTGAAAAGTTGAACTCTATGGTGGAAAAAAGAGAAGGTTTTAAATATGCTACTACATGTTTGAATCCAAAAGTTGTCAAGATACACGTGTCAAGCCTAAATGAGCCAAGAAGAGTCAACTTTATGACTTAAGCAAACCTGCAAGCAAAAGTGTAAAGAATATCAGTGAGAAAGGAAAAATGACTTTAAAAACATTAGAAAGTGGGTTTTACCAAATTAAATCAAACCTCCATTTGCCTATAAAGCTCATATAACACTTCAAGAGATTCATTGTTGCATTTCAAAAGATAAAGAGCACTCAAGAGAGGAGAATTTGTGAGTTTTCAAGTAGAAATTGGGAAAAGTCTTTTGGCACTACATGCTCAGACTGGCGTTGTGCCCCTGGAAGCTGGCGCTGCGCGCTTTACATTTATCCTCTGTTGATTTTGTGAAGGCGCTGTGCTCCCGGGAAGTGGCGTTACGTGCCTGAAAGAGCATTGTGCTCTTGCCTGACACACCCAGTGCAATTTTCTCGTGGCGTTGCGCACTCAGAACAGGTGTTGCGTGCTCAAAACTGGCGCTGCGCCCTTGGCCAGGAAGGGTTTATAGGCCCTCCAATCATTCAAACCACTTCAAAACCATTTCAATTTTCCTCCAAAGTCTTCTAAAGCACTAGGAAGAGGTAAGTACCTGATATACACTCATACTCAAGCTATTTTGGTGATTTCTTAATGAATGGAATGAAACCCTAATCAAACCCTAAGTTTCAAGTTGGAGATCATTGTTTAAACCTCATTTCATCTTCCTAGATAGAGTGTCAGTGATAGAAAGGGTAAATGCATAGCTGGAGGGTTGTCATTGAGTTTTTTTAGCCTCTCACTCATTTTCATACACCTATCCCCTCACTCAATAATTCCCTCATTTGCAAGGCTACCTTTTCATTACCATCCCTTCATCTCATTTCCATTTACACTCCAGGGTCTATAAAATTAGAGTTTATAATGTCAGAGGACAATGACAGTGGTGGGGAGGCCCAAATGCCAAGGAGGCATGATCATAAAGGAGGCAAGATAAATATATTTGAACCACTCAATACAAGAGAGCTCATGTCATCTCCCCTTACTGTTTCTTGTTTCAAGCATGTATGATGCTATGAATTGTTTGAAAAGGTGCAGCAGGTGCAAAAGCACCCTGAGCTAACTAGACTATTTATCATTAACTTGTATGACAAACAAGTTAATCTTGCAAGGGTCACCTTTGAATTTTCTACAAATGCCATTTCAAATGCCATAGGAATACCTATTGTAGGGGAGAAATGGTTCAAGCAAGCTAACCTTGACATGAGTTACTTTGAGCCATACCTTAAGCCTAGGTATAAAGACCACAACAAATCCATCTTTCCTTTATCTCACCTGCTTGATAGATATGCACCTATGATGAAGATTATAATGAAGTATTTTACATGTGAGGGAAGGTTTTCCCGTCTTTACTCATACCACATCAGGTTGCTTATGCATTTTACTAGAGTGAGGATGCTGCACATACCGTATTACCTTTACCGAAGCATTGATAAAATGGCATACATAGTGCAAAAGAGAAACTACCCTCAACAGATGCAAAGCCTTTTCCATCACTCACTTATCAAAATGGTTGTTATTCACCAACTATAGCAGAAAGGCATTCCATGGGAGACCTTCATTGCCAATGAGGTTTTTGCTGCTCCACAAGGCCATCATCAACAAGATATACCTTCCTCATCCCATCCTCTAGAATCCATTCCTCCATCACTTCCTACTGTTCACACATCTCCACTCACTCACATTCCTTCACCCCATGATGACCTTTCCACATCCCCATCCACTCAAATTCCTTCACCTCACGATGATCCTCCTTCATCACCTTCCCACAACCCTTCACCCTCATCTCATGACACCACAACATCAAATAGTGATGAGGACAATGAGACAGATGACACTGAGATGGTTGAAATAGAGCCTTTTTCTTTGACCTATCAAAGAGGTCATAGGCAGGTGTTTTCTCTACAGATTGTGGAAGGGGCCCAGCCTTCATCATCAACAAAACAACTTGACAAAGGTAATGAAAAGGTTGAAGAGAAGGTCATTGTTGAAAAAAAGGATGAGCATGGAACTAAACAAGAGTTTCAACTTATTGACCTTGAGAGTGAGGATGAGGAGAGGATCACAAACATGCTTCTAAAAAGCAAGGATGCCCATATTAGGGAGCTACAAACCAATCTTGGCAGGGCAAAGAATGTGATCCACTTCCTTGAGGTAGAAAACCAGCAGTTAGAGACAGAGAAAGCCATCAATGAGGTCAGAGCTATTAGAGCTCGCAAATAGGATGGAAAGGCCAAGGCTAAGCTAGATGAGACCTTGGGAACTATAGATGACATTGAGGATGAGGAAGAACAAATTCCTAGGAAGAGGCTAAGGACAATTGGGTTGAAGAAGGCCTTAGCCCGGGAAAGAGAGAAAGAGACAGAGTTGACAGAGCAGCTCACTCCAAGTGAGCTGCTTGCCATGGAGATCAGCTATGACAGAGAATATTGGCTAGAGAGAGCCAATGTACACCTAGAGGATCAGCTTGAGAAGGCAAAAGGAGATATTGACCTTCAGAAGAAGATGGCAAGGCATTATGCCTTAAGAAACATGATTTCAAGGGCTAAACTCAAAAGAGCTCTTACAAAGGTTCAAGCCCTAAATGAGGAAAAGGAGAAGGATAATCTTGAAACCCTTGTTTATGTATCCCTCCAAGCCTCCTAAACATGATCAACAAAGAAAAATCCAAAATTTGGCACTTGGTGCACATTTTGAAATTTTGACTCTTTGGCTTGCAGGAAAAAGGGCTAAATGTGTAGCGCCACTAGTGGTGCGCTCTTTTTTGGGGCACTCAAACGAATAAAAATCAGCATTTCCATGTTCCTCATGCCTAGAACATCACCCTCATAAATTTTCAGATCATTTGGAGTAGAACTGGTCCCTCAAAAGGGCCAGAAACTAGCCAAAAATCACCTTTCTGCCCTCTTTTCAGCACTGGCACTGCGCCCTTAGTAGTCTTGGGAGAATGGATTTTTGAGCAGGAAAATGGAAACTGTTCTGGAAACCAAAGGTAGATTTGGAAACTAGACAAGACAAGATTTCCAATGAGCTATCATGGAGCTCATTTGGACACCGGGAGGGCCTCCAAATATTAGCTGCAAAACAGGTGATTTTTCTAGATTTGGCGCTACGCCCTTGCTAGAAAGTAAACAAAAGACACAAGAAGTTATTGAAAAAGATATTTTGAGGACTTAAAGGAAAAATATCTCTAAAATTAGCTAAGGAGTTATGTTAGAAGTTATTTTTGTCATGAATGAGTTTGGGATATTTGTGCCTTGGGCCTTGCATGGTCTTAATGGTCAAATGCATTTATTATGTAAATAATGACTTCTAAAACCCTAGCTAGGGTTTAATTCACCATTTTGGTAGTTAAATACTGCATGTAAGCCTCATTCTGGTTGTTGTTTGGTTGTTGAGCTGAGCATAGACTCTGAGTTGTAATGAAGTTTGGCTTTGGAGCCTTGTAAATCTCTTGGACTAAATATCAATGGAACCATCACATTCCTAGGATTCATGAACTCTGTTAGATGGTGATGTTATTCCACTCTTGTCAATGTTTTCCTTTGTTTTACATTAAGTTCATTGCTTTTTTGATAATACAACAGAAATTTTAGGTTGAGATATGTTGTTTTGGCACCTCAACTCTGTCTGTCACTATTATCTCTATGTTTTCATCTAAAAGTAATAATTAGAGAATTCTTAACTGCTCTCTAGGATAACTTGTTTGTTGTTTTGAGGTCTATTTAGTGAAGTGTAGCTGAATAATCCTTAACTTCTTTTCAGTTTTACCAAGCTATTGACCTGAAGGCTTTCCTTGTTTGAAGTATAGTTAAAGGATTCTTGATTGCCCTTTAAACCTACTAAATTCATAACTTACTATCATCATATACTCATTTTATCTAAAAGATTCATTTGGCTTTGTTAGCTTGCCCTATGAAACACCCTTGATTTATTGTTATACCCTTCAAGCCTTTCACAGACCCCATAGCCCAATGGTTTGAATTTATCTTACTCTATTTGTTTTACTTAACAAGCAACCTAACCAAACAAAACAAAATAAACAAACCCTATCACTTTAACTAGCCTAAAATCAGCATCCTAAAAACATACAAGTCATTCCTTTTATAAAAATTTAGAGAGAGCCCTCTCTGAGTTCAGGAAGGCTAGGTCCTAGGACTCCAAAAATTGGTTTGATGTTACCCTTGTCTATTTGGTCATTGCCAATCTGCCAAATTACATGGACCTAACATATGCTATGAATTTATTGGGAAGGAACATTTATATGGAGTGACGGGACACAAAGCCTTTCTAACAAAATTATGCAACACTTACATTCTAGGCGTATTTTTCATTTAGCACAAATATGGAAAGGATGGGACCCTCTGGGGTAGTTTTCAATTTGGATGAATGCAACAGACCTGGGATTTTTCGAAGACTTATCAAGCCTATGAAACTCTTATATCTCGGAGTTATCCATGGCTGAAATCACCTATGATGGTGAGGAAGATAAGTTGTCTTGGTTTTACCTATCAACAAACGGTCCCATTTTTTTAAGAACATACATAAACATATTGATTCCTCCTACAATTGTGTGGTAGACGATTATTGGTACTCCAAGGCTTGGTATTTACACTTTCCCAAAAAAATATCGCTATTTGGATGGATTCTAGTGAAAATTCAAAATATGATGTGGGACAAACTTATGTAAAAGGGGTTTACAGGGTTGAGGTAGGTGTCCATTATGTAACTGTATACGTGAATGCATCTTGCATATTTTTATTGATTGCATTGTGGCTAAGAACAAATGGGAATTTTTTTTACAGAGTTAGGTATTAATACAGGTCAAAGATAAACTTCCATTTAATCATGTTTCAAACTATGGATGGATGGTCCCAAAGATAACAAAATTGTCCCTTTCTACATTTGTTGGGGAATTTGGAAGGGTAGGAATGCCCAAAATTTTCAGAACAAACCCTTCTAGAAGGAGGTTGTGGCTACACATATTTGTGCGTATTATACGGAATACATGAAATTTCCATTTCCAAATAACTCGAGGGAAATTTCATATACGAATCTCTCTAACATCCTTCCATCTAGCCATTTTGATGGGGCAACCTAGAAGACTACATGTGGGTGCGGAATGATGATTAACATGGACACAAATATCTCTTGTAAATTTTCTTGGAATCCTCGGAGCGGTACTAATAGTAGGCCGAAGATAATTTCACTTTAGGGTTCCTTATATTGTGTGAGGTGGTTGAAACTAAATGAGATGCATATATTTGGTGATTCTCTACGATAGTTTGGATTAACAAGAAAACATCCTTTTCCCCTCCCTTTATGGAACATTGGAGGAAAAGGATATATAATATTAAAGGTTTATTTCAAACAGTCTCTTTCTCCCATGTTCCTAGAGAGCACAACCACGAGGTGAATGCTCTGTCCAAAGATGGTTTAAATATGGAGCCTGGACTCATCAAATTTCAGACAATATGTTCAAGACAGATTTTGGAAACATATTGTTTTACTATATGGTGACTGATGATCCATTCATTGATGTGGCATGGGATCTCATCCTGATCTTATGTATGTATCATTTTCCCACATCAACATGTGTTTTTGGTAGATTCTTTGATGATGGTCCTAGGACTCCATCGTGCCTCTGTGAGTTTTTCTCTAATGGACTTTTCGGCGATGGATTCTCTGTTTACAAAATTTTCATGATATGTGAGGCCTATTATTGACATGGAAAATTTTAGGGGCTAATATTCGTAGGTGGGCTAATATTCCATGCTTTTTCCAAAAAACATATTCGCCAATTTCCATTTTTTTTTAAATGAATTCACGCAAATTTTATAGTATAAAATTATTTTACCTTAAAAATCGCCAATACTATATATTGTCTAATATAAAATAATTAGAAATATAAATTTTTTTACAAAACTATCAACAAACATTTTAAAATTTGGATATTAGGGGCTAGTGAGATTCACCAAGGTTTATAAACTTTAAGATAAACTTCCATCCTTAAAATTTTCCCTAATTATTGATGCTTCATATAGGAGAGTTTTTCTATGATTTGTGTTTGTTGGTTGCATACATAAATATGACTTATGGAGAATTATAAATACAATCGATGTAAAAGTTATGGAGAATTATAAATACAATCGATGTAAACTTTATTCTATATTTAATATAATCATTTTTTTTAATTTTTTTTTTAATTTTTAATTTTTAATTTTTATTTTTTTATCAAGGGAAATTGCATATACGAATCTCTCTAACATCCTTCCATCTAGCCATTTTGATGGGACAACCTAGAATACTACACGTGGGTGCGGAATGATGATCAACATGGACACAAATATCTCTTGGAAATTTTCTTGGAATCCTGGGAGCGATACTAATAGTAGGCCAAAGAAAAGTTCACTTTAGGGTTACCTAAATTGTGCTAGGTGGTTGAAACTAAATGAGATCCATATATTTGGTGATTCTCTACGATAATTTGGATTAACAAGAAAAAATCCTTTTCCCCTCCCCTTATGGAACATTGGATGCACAAGATATATAATATTAAAGGTTTGTTTCAAACAGTCTCTTTCTCCCATGTTCCTAGAGAGCACAACCAAGAGGCGAATGATCTGTCAAAAGGTGGTTTAAATATCGACTCTGGACTCATCATATTTCAGACAATATGTTCAAGACATATTTTGGAAACATATAATTTTCCTATATGACGACTGATGATCCATTAATTTATGCATCATGGGATCTCATCCTAATTTTATGTATGTATCATTTTCCCACATCAACATGTGTTTATGGCAGGTTCTTTGACGATGGTCCTATGACTCCATCGTGCCTTTGTGATTTTTTCTCTAATGGACTTTTCGACGATGGATTCTCTGTTCACAAAATTTTCATGATATGTGAGGCCTATTATTGACATGGAAAATTTTAGGGGCTAGTATTTGGAAGTGGGCTAATATTCCATGCTTTTTCCAAAAAAATATTTGCCAATTTCCATTTTAAAAAAATGAATTCACCCAAATTTTATAGTATAAAATTATTTTACATTAAAAATCTCCAATACTATATATTGTCTAATATAAAATAATTAGAAATATAAAAAAATTTACAAAACTATCATCAAACATTTTAAAATTTGGATATTAGGGGCTAGTAAGATTCGCCAAGGTTTATAAACTTTAAGATAAACTTCCATCCTTAGAAGTTTCCCTGATTATTGATGTTTTGTGTAGGAGAGTTTTTCTATGATTTGTGTTTGTTGATTGCATACATAAATATGACCTATGGAGAATTATAAATACAATGAATGTAAACCTTATTATATATTTAATATAATCTATTTTTATTTATTTATTTATTTATTTATATTTTATTTTTTTCGTTCTAAAAAAACATAGGCAAGTATGAAAACTTAAAATAACAAAGAGGATATAGTTTAAAGTGTACAAAAAGGTTTAAGAGTAGAAAATACCTTGAAATAAAAATAAACGCTATGCAATTATTCATATTCAAAATGTTTCATGTGAAAGGGTATAGGTTTTAACCTTGTACATAAATTACCTGCAAATGAATTCTTAAAATAGAAAAATAAACATTGGCTATAACATAAAAAATATACATAGAAATTTTATCATGGAACCTTAACCAGGAAAACCAAATTTATTTTTCATTATATTCCTTTCAATGTTACAATGCATTATATACCTTATGAAGAATTCATAAAAGCCAATCTGTTAACCCTGGGTTAAAACATAATTGTGGTTCCCTTGATTGGAACTACAAAAAACCATGGAAAAAAATCATTATGCCGAAAACCACGCGTGAAAACCATGCGCAAGTCCATCGGTAGGTTTCTGACCTTCTTTGAATGATTATCTCTAGTATGACTCTTACGAGGAGATCTATCCTTATCTCTCCCTCTCGAATTCTCACTATCACTAGAATGTTGTGATGTGCTCTGAACATCTGTCGTCGATCAATCACTGGTTTCCTTGCAACATTCTCTAACCTCCTTTCTGACATAGCCAAGTCCTGCATACCAAGGAAATTCCTTCACTTTGATGGGATTCACAATGCCCTAGCCATTAATGCGGAGGCCTTTTCCTTGATACCCCATTTATTCATCAATTTGGAACCAATTCCTATAGTGTGTTTCTCAAAGGTAGTGAAATCATCATCATAGAGAGAACATGAAACTGAAGAATCACTTTTTACCTCAAGTGTTGAATCTGAAGTGGGTGATGATGGATTGTTATTTGAAACTTTTCCAAGGCCTCCTCCTTGGCTTGTAACTGATGCTACAACCTATATTTATCCTACTCTAATTCTTGTAAGAGTATCTTTAGTTCAACGATCTCTTCTTGAATGCTTTGGTTGATCTCCTCAAGTTCCTAGAACCATGTAGTCTTTGGTGCTCTTCTCATGTTTGGCACAACATTTACTGCAATCTTCGTCTCATCGCCTGAATAAGAACCCAAGTCAATAGGTTTATCACATGCAATCCCAAGATTTGTGATATTCATCTAATCACTTGAATCAGATCCTAGGTCAATTGGTCCTACACCTGCAATTTTGGTAGCTATGACCTTCACCTCATCCTCTGAATCAGATTATTGGTCTTGTTGCACGGTAGCGGCCATATTCTGCTTCTCTTTTCTGCCATTCCTCTTTGGCCTCAATTCCAGATGTAGTTTTCAATAATGCTCCTCATCATGCCATTCTTTCTCACAATGAATACAAGATGACATTGATTCCTTTTTTCTTTTTGTCGCTTGCCTTCTTTACATAGTTTCCTTGTTCATACTTTCCCCTGCTTTCAAGGTGAATGGATTTCACACTAGCTGAGTCAAGAGTAGTGGGTTTAAACAATAACAAAGAATGTTACAAATAACCATGTAAAGAATTAATATACTTCATTAAGGTATCAGGTGAATCTAAATGAATGCCCTGTGTTAAAGTTTGTTTCCTAAATTCCTATATGAAGCTTTGAACATCTTGTCCTTAGCCTTGTTTTAAAATTTTCCATCCTGTCATGGCTTTCGGCCAATGTGCTAATGGATAAAATTGTCCTTTTAAAGAAGAAACAAATTTAGACCAAGAAGAAAGGAGTTTACCCACATGGTTACTGCATTTTTGAAGTTTTCTCTCCAACCATATGAGAGCGGTGCCTCTCAGTCAAAGAGATGATAACTAAAATATAAACATAACTCATATTAAAAGCCACTAAAATATATTACTTATAATCCATACATTTTTTATTTTTTTTAGTATACTTTTGCATGAACATCTTATCATATTGATAAATTTAAAGAATATATCCATGGGATTGAAAATCTATGTGTGTTTGTGTGTATGTAATAAATTTTTAAAATGATATGTGAACTCATATTAAACATTAAAAAAATTACAAATATCCAAGTAATGTCTTAAATAAAAACACCTATCAATGAAATAATCTCTCTCTCTCTATATATATATATATATATATATATATATATATATATATATATATATATATATATATATATATATATATATATATATATATATATATATATATATATATATATATATATATGGTACATTATAGGAAATGCCTCAAAAAGTATCAATCAAAATTGAAATTTTTATATTGTCCTGATTTATTGTTTTTTTCATACATGATATGTCAATAAGGTCAAAAATCCATATATTGTATGTCTCTCATAATTAGTACTATAATATATACATCAAAATAAAGTAAACAACTTTATAAAATAAGCCCCCGGATGCGGGTGACACGCTTGACACGAGTGAACATCAATTCCCAACTCATACATACTACGAGAATCCCCAATGCAATTCCCCACATGCAACGGATCCAATTACTGTTAACTCCTCTCACGCTCCTCATAGAACCAGAGATAACGCAGATTGGACAGGCCTTGTGTCACCCGACCCTGGTCATCACCTCGCCCATACCACCATTAATGTCCATGATATTTAACGAGCAATGCAGCCAAACCTACCCTTCCGCGCCTGCTCATCAGCTTGAGCTCCACACGTAGTACCGTGCGAAGATCATTCATTGCCTCTCTGACAACCTTCATCCTCAATCCTATATATCCTCCCGACCTCTGCTCCTTTCATCCCTCATCTGTTGTCTGCTTCATTTAGGTCTCCTCCTTATGATACGTACGCTCACTGATTCCAATCAGTTGCGAAGTCTCAGTCCCGGAGTGGAGCTCCGCATTCCCCCTCTGCTTGGCGCTCTGCATCCCGTGCTCCTGTCCCCCAGCCTCTACAGCTTCTCCTGCCCCTGTTTCACCCCCGCCTCCCCTCCCAAGTGCACAATGGCCCCCAGGATGTGCCAATGCACTATTCGCAGTGGCCAGAGAGGGGCTCTTCCAGGGCATTACCATCTCGACGAGGATAACAGCCTCAAATGGATTGAAGGCTCCTTGTCCAACACCCCTTCCAGTCATCATTCTGCCCCCGAGCAGTGAGCATAATCCTCTAGGCGACCTGCGCAAAGCAGAAGTCGAGGCGCGAGGAGGTCCACCTCCTCTCCCAGAGCTCCCTCTCTGCATAGCATTCTGGAACCCCTGAACAGTCCTGCACAGGGTGATGAGGACATAGATATATGGATTATGGATTCCGATGGCGTTTGGACAAAGGTCCCTAAAGGAGTAGACCCGAACTCCCCCATCCTCTGCGCTTCTGCAAATCTCCCCAACCAAATTGCTGCTGAAGTGGAAGCTACTGTGGAAGCAGCTGTTGCGCAGGCCCCTACCTGTCCCATCAACGAGGAGAATCCCCATTGCAGGGATGATGAGGATGAATAATGTCTGCGCAACTGTTCAGTTTTATTTTGTTTTTTTGTCATCTGTGCCCGTAGGGCTTTACTGCTATGTTCTACTCTCTAGCTCCTAGATGTATCAACGCTACTGCGCACAATGTAATTATTTTTTTCAAGTTTTGTCTGGGCCAGCCCCCTCCCCCGCGGCAACCCAAAAACAGTGTAACAAAGGCAGGGATTGGTTAAGCGCAACTTACCAACCTTGCCTGTAAAATACGTATTTTTATGTTTTCGAAATTAATATATTAGCACAACTTACCAAAAAGAATAAAAACTTTATAGAATAAGCAAGTTGATCATATGATGAATAATCCTGAAATATCTGATAGATCAAAGACTGAAAGAAAAACCACTATGACTCTATGTCAATTGGCCGCCAATCAAAAAAGAGCTATGTGCCCAAAAGGGATTGGTGAAGATACTCTTTCTCAACACCATTTAGATACTTTGAACCCTCCTTGGAAAAAAGGTTTTCTACTGTGTTCCTTTCCTTTTAAATACGACAACAAGTAATATTGTTGTAATCTTGCTTAAACTGAAGAATCTCATCCAAAATAGGCATAAGAGTGAGGTTGTGACATCTCTCTCTGCGGTGTTAAACAATTGATTATATTTATTGAATCACCAAATATATATAGTGGGACAATTTTGTTCCAAAGCCTAACAAAGAAGACGTTTTTAGGGAGAGGAGTCTCTCACACACACATGATGTTGAAAATTGGAAAAAAACTATTCATGAATATTGAAGAATTCTATTTTTAATCTATATTGAAATGATTTTGTTATTAATATTTTTTAAAGCCTTAGTTTAACTAATACATAAAATGGTTCTATTTCCGAGATTTCTTTTAGATGAAATTTTCCAAAATTTGTTAGATATTTTAAAAAATCATAAGTTTAAGCCATTTAATTTGCAAAGTTTAGCTAGCTCAAATTTTCAAGGTGTTGAATCCATTTATGAATTCAAAAAAACATTTTAATTAATAAAAAACCACAATCTCACCCTTCACCAATCTCAATCTCATTTTAAAACAACAATAAATTTTAAAATAAATAAACTATTAGTCGGGTAATAATAGTTTCAATTTTCCCTATTACCATTTCCTCGTTTCAATACGAACATGATTGAGACTTGCAAAAAAAGTTCGGTTATCCAATAGTTGATAAGAGGAAAACCAATATACATAATAATCTGCAATTTCCAAAGGCTTAGAAACACTATGAACACTTCTTGTCGAATACAATGATTATTATATGTTGTTGTTGGTGGTGTTTGATAGGGTCACAAGGTAGACGTAAGACAAGGACCAGATACATGATATTCACACACAACATAATAAAAGAGTATTTCATTCCATTATTCAATAAACACCCAATGGAGTTGATCATAAGGATATGAAACAATGGGATCAACTAATCATGCCTTTGCTTTATCACTAATCAAGAGGTTCAATGAGGCAATGTCGGTGACCCACCTATGGACCAAGGCAAGGAAAAGAAAAAAAAAGAATCTGGCCTTTGAAGTTATGCCCCTTTTTATTGTGCTAGCTTTGATTATTTTTATAATATAAATATATATTCACCAACCATGTTTTCATGTTTTTTGTTTTTATTGAGAAGTAAGATTGTTAGCTAGCATTGTTGGTTGATCTTATATTCTATGTAGTTAAATTCTAAGTTCTAAATCAATGTTTGTATCTTGTTTTATAATCTTTATTAATAAACTTCGGTTTTTTAGTAAATTATATATGATTTAAATTATAAATATTTATAAAAGAAAAAAATAATAAAGAATTAACATTATTAGTCTCTACCAAAAAAGGATTCTAGCTATCTTTTTTGTATTGACTGTTAACTGGTACTGATGAACACAACTTACAATGTTAACCTTTGAAATTATGCCCCTAGTATGCTAGCTTTGCTTCTTTTTATAACATAAATGTGTATTCACCAACCATGTTCTTCTTTTTACAACATAAATGTATATTCATCAACCATGTTCTCTTTGTTCTTATTGAGAAGTAAAATGGTTGGCTAGCATTGTTCGTTGATCTTATACTCTACATAGTCAAGTTCTAAACCAATGTTTGTATCTTGTTTTATTATCTTTATTAATAAACCTCGTCTTTTAGTAAATTATCTATGATTTAAATTATAAAAATTTATAAAGAAAAAAATGGTAAAGAATTAACATTATTGGTCCCTAGCAAAGAAGGATTCTAGCTATCTTTTTTGTGTTGACTACTAACTGGTATTAGTTTAGTACCAAGGAATGCAACTTATAATGTTGACCTTTGAAGTTCTGAAAGAAGTTATGCCCCTTTAGTGTGCTAGCTATGCTTCTTTTTATAACATAAATGTATATTCACCAACCCATGTTCTTTGTTCTTATTGAGAAGTAAGATGGTTAGCTAGCATTGTTGGTTGACCTTATACTCTACATAGTCAAGTTCTAAACCAATGTTTGTATCTTGTTTTATTATCTTTATTAATAAACCTCGTCTTTTGTAAATTATCTATGATTTGAATTATAAATATTTATCAAAGAAAACAAATCGTAAATAATTAACATTATTAGTCCCTAGCAAAGAAGGATTCTAGCTACCTTTTTTGTGTTGACTACTAACTGGTATTAGTTTAGTACCAATGAATGCAACTTATAATGTTGACCTTAGAAGTTATGAAAGAAGTTATGCCCCTTTAGTGTGCTAGCTTTTCTTCTTTTTATAACATAAATGTATATTCACCAACCATGTTCTTTGTTCTTATTGAGAAGTAAGATCGTTAGCTAGCATTGTTGGTTGATCTTATACTCTACATAGTCAAGTTCTAAACTAATGTTTGTATCTTGTTTTATTATCTTTATTAATAAAACTCATATTTTAGTAAATTATCTATGATTTAAATTATAAATATTTATAAAAGAAAAAAAATGATAAAGAATTAACATTATTAGTTTCTACCAAGGAAGGATTTTAGCTATTTTTTAGCGATTTTTTTGTGTTGACTATTAATTTCTATTAGTTTAGTACTTATGAATGCAACTTATAATGTTTAACATTGAAAACACCATGTGAATAACTACCTCATATATTTTATGCCATAACTTATGGATATTGTTATAATATTCATTCATGATTTTTAGATATTTGTGAAGTGATTTTTTATAGTTAAACTTTGCAGAAAAACCATCCAAAAATAACTCATATAACATATTTACAATCAGTTATTTCCCAACATAATTAAGAAGTCTTTGTATAAAAATGTATAAGAATAAGATGTAAATAACTTCCCACCATAATTTATGTTTTCCACAACACTTAAGTAGCAGTAAAATTGTAAATGTGTAGAGATACTAGTGGTTACTACCCACCAAAATTTATGCAAATCCTTATGCGTGAGTAAGACCTTACTTTATCTACTTCAGATCTCAATTTATTAGTTCTTGCCAATGTTGCTTTATCCCCTTCACATCTCAATTTATTAGTTTTTGCCAATGTTGTTTTATCCACTTCACATCTCAATTTATTAGTTCTTTGAGAGGGTAAACTTCTGTGATCCATATCTAATTTAATAAAAATATTTTGGAAAAATCACATAATCAATTGAGAAACGAGGCTTTTAGAACTACTTAGTTTAGTTCATGATGAACTACACTAAATAATTCGAAACACCTAATTATGTGATTTTGTGGAAGAGTTCTAATTATTAATCCTTACCAATACAAGACTATGGGATCAAATTTGCATATTAACCATTATTAATTTAACACAAACTAATATAATTTTCTAACTTAAATGATAAATACTAATTCTCCTGATAACACTTGTTTTCCTAAACCAATCCTTTTAACAAAATATATATATATTTTTTTAAATTCCTTACAGATGTACTAATAAAAACTCATACCTTTTTCTATATACTTTGATTATACTTAGTAACTTTTATTTGCATTGCACCTCTTCCATCCTTGGAATGCTCAAAGAGCTGAACCTTTTTCCTTGGAATGCACAATTTCTCTGAAACGTTTTTCTTGGAATACACAATTTTCATATATATTGATATGAACGAGATTTAATAGGAGGAGTCTTTAGTTCGACGAATCGGGAGCTGATGTGATAGCTCACGATCAGCCCCCTCCGGCGACCCCTTCTCTTCTCCGGCTCGATGGCGGACCCTGTGATACATGGTGTCGTTCCCCAGGTCTGACAACAAATATGACCAACCATTCTGTCAGATACCAGAATCATTCCAAATTTCAAATTTGAGTGCCCTTCAATTTCAAATTTCAAATTTTAGTTTTGCAACGCGTAAATTTCAGTTTTGCAATGGCTTCACGTGCAGGCGGAGGTGTACGTGCTTTACATTTCTTTCGGCAGCGAGAATTCCATATCTATCGCTCAGACGGAAGAGCTGGCCATGGGTTTGGAAGCGAACGAGGTCAAGTTCTTATGGGTTCTGCGGAGACTGTCGGACTTAAATTGACACAGGTTTTTGTTTTGCAGGTCTTCAAGAAGCAAAGAGTCAAACGTTGTTGGTTACAACTTTTCACAATGCCTGGCTATCCGATAGTTGGTTCATGTCAGTCATGGACTGCTACTCCATGTAAGATATTTGGTGGTGGTTTTCTTGTCTGAGGTTTGCTACTCATATTTTACATCTCTAACTTTGTGATTGTGACTATACAGATTTAGGTGGTTACAATCCAGTTCAATTTTCCAGCATGGATGACATTCGATTTTACATGTTCAGTAAGTCACCTGCAGATATGTGGGATGTTGTCTATCATGCTATCACCTTCTTTGGTATATGTGGCACATGCACCTGCAGCCAATACCAGAAGAATGTCAGTTGCGAACTTGCTAAAGGAGGGTATGGAAAGTTTGACTTAGCAAAGGACAGTTGTGATTGTGTCTGCCCCTATTGTGAAAAGCCTCTGAAAGTCTTGTGCACTTGTAGCTTTCATAAATGTAAATGGGAGTACACGGGTATGGTCCAAGATCCAAGTGAAAGTGAGGATAAACCTCCGAAAAAATATATAAAGAGAAATGGCAATGGCGTGGCAAACGAAAAAAAATGGATATTTTGAATACACTGGAAACTTGACAAATTGGAGGTTCCTGGAATTTACTGTGGAGAAAATCCCAGGGAATGAGCTTTGTGTTATCTAAAGTTTGTGTTGATTTTTTCGCGCCAACTCAATGCAAATTTTGATTATCGCTCTTCTGGCATTTGGCGGCGATGTATATGAAAACTACATTATAGTTCTCTTTACAGTGCTCTTTTGGCATTTGGCGGTGGTGTGTGTATAGTGTTTAAATATTTTGTTGATGTTTAGATATAAAAATGTTCCTTGTTTTTCAGTGGTCTAAGTAGCTAAAGCTTTATCTCTAGTCGGAGATCTTCTGTAATGGTCTGTTTTGTTTGAGATTAACGGAACTCTATTGTAATGTGTCCCTTTTTGTTGAGCAGGTAGTACTTCCGAGAGGCTTTGTAAATTCAGAAGTTCTCTGGTACACGGTTTTATTAATATAATCTCCATATTCTACGATATGTTTTACACTGATCTTTTGAGATTGTTTTTTTCAAATTTTCCCGTCTATTGGCTTCAAATGATTTGTATCACGCTTTAATTTTTTAAATCATCTTTTACTAATTTTTTTGTCTGGTATTTTTCTACATTTAAATTTGAGTTTGAGTTTAAATATTTGGGGGATAGGTTATGGATTATTGAGTTTAAAATGGTAACCCTTAGGCACGAAGGGGATTTTTATGTGTTATCATACCTTGGGTTGCATACCACTGAACATTCAAAATTTGATGACAATCTGATTCGTTTGGCAGTTAGAGTTTGGCTGGTCCGTCTAGTTTTTTTTTCAAGCTTCGCCATTTCATGTGATGAAAAATGTAGGAAATGGGTTACATTTTCAGGGTTTTAAATATTTCATTTTTCTTATTTCTATAATGTTTCATTAAAGTGTGTAATATTTGGATGGAATTTAATTTCCAATAACAGAATAATGCAAAAGTTTGTCTTTTTGGCACGATCCTTTACATTCAATGTAACACTTGAAATATGATGATGCTAAGTTCTCGATCTGTTTCGTTGGACGCTAACTTTGTGATCTTATGAACTTCAAAATTTGTTCACCGTGTGCACATCTGCTGGGTTCTGTTGGGTCTATAACATAAAATATAAAATGCTTTAACATTGTTAAATGTTAAAGCTTCTAAAATTAATTTTTTTTAGCTTTGGTAAATCTATTCGTTTTTTAATATGAGTGATCGAGTTCAGTAAAACTAAATCTGTTCGCTTTGTAATATAATGAGATAATTGAGTCATGAATAGAGTTATCGTCTTTAAAGGAAAGTGAATGAGTATTCTAAAGAAGAGTTATTTGAAGTTATTAAGAGAAAAGTTAATTTCTTGTATTTTAAATTTTTAACAGAAGAAGAAGAAGAAGAAGAAGAAGAATAAATATTAATTTAAAAAATGTTTAGTAAAATTGATAGCAAAAATATTTAAAATTATTTAAAATTATTGGAGTGAAATCCAAAATATTTGTAAAATATATATAATATTTTAGATTTGAAGTTTATATATATATATAGTGAATCTAGAACAGTTTTATCAGCTTGTTTATAAGCATGGACTAGTCCTCTCAGACTCAGAAGAAAAATTCCAGATTGGTAAAGTCAGGATAGATTATTTGGGATTGCACATAGAAAAAGGTCATGTGGAACTTCAGCCTCGTATACTAACTCATCTGTTAAAGTTTCCTGATTTTATTCCTAATATAAATATTCTTCAAAGGTTTCTTGGATGTTTGAATTACATAAGGAACTTTTATGAAAACTAGTCTGAAGATACAAAATTCCTTCTGAACAGATTGAAGAAGAAAGCCACCAGCTGGACAGATGAAATGACAAAAGCAGTCAGAAGTATTAAGAGTAAGATTAGTAAGCTACCAAAGCTTAAACTTCCAGATACTAATCTTCCTTTTATTCTTGAAACAGATGCTTTTGATCACACTTGGGTTGCAGTATTGTTGCAGAAGCATGGAAGAAAATAAATTGTGTGTGCTTACTCTTTAGGTACTTTTGATGATGCAGAGAAAAAGTATCCCTCTTCACATAAAGAGATACTTGCAGTAAAAAGAGGCATCAAGAGGTTTCATCTATTCCTGAAAAGTGTCAGGTTTATTGTCAGGACAGATTTGAAGCATATGAAAAGCATCTTGGCAAATAAAAGGTTATTAGAACAAGGCAATACCAGAGTTCTACGATGGGAACTATGGCTTGGGGGTTTTGATTTTGATATAGTTTACAAGTCAGGTGCAGAGAATTATCTGGCTGACATGCTTACAAGGGAAGGAGCTCAAGAATGCAAAGAGATAAAAATGTTCAGATCGCTTCATCAGGGTGAAGCTTCATCTTCAAGATCTGTAAAGTCTAGTCGAGTCAAGTCAATATCAGTTTGTAGTAATTGTCATTATGAGTTTTGTTTAGAGTGTCTTGCTAAGCAATTTTTAGTCTTACCATTGTGTCTTAGGCAAGTCATACTACAAAACTGGTTTGATTCTGAAGAATCTAGATGGTCATACACTAGAGAGTTACCTTATAGAATTAGACCATGGCATGTTTATTATGAATTATCTAGAGAGCCAGATCCTGTTTATTTTGGGTGTATTCAGAACACTGATTGGACATGGGAAGATTATTTCTCTATCCATCAGAGGGCTAGGATACATGGTTCAGTTAAAGTCATATTTTATGTTGTTGCAATAGACCTGGTAATAATTGGTGGAGTCCCTGGTTTAGGTTGTTCATGTTTAAGTATATGCCTAGAGCTCATCATATTTTTGATAGGAGTTTTCCTGAGTTTGTCAATATCCTTCATTGGGAAATGCATGTAGCTGTTCAAAATGACTATGTTGTTGAGTTCAACTTTGTCCACCTGAAGACAACAGTGATAGCAAATGAAGAAGACGAGTCCTTTAAATTGGCTATAAGATTTAGAGGCTTGATATTAGTGGATGAATGAGAGAGACCTCCACATCTGTATACTTTTCCTTTCTACTGTTGTTTCAGAGAAGATGCTCCAGTATGGTTGGATGAGTCAGTTCCATATGAAGCACTTGCTCTTGATATAGATGCTTTGATGCAACCAAATGAGAATGAGAGAAATAATGATCATGAACATGATTATGATGACAGAGCTAATAGTGATTGATTGTAAGGATCACTCATATGAAATCCTTGCATATCTTGCTTTAATTTGTATATATTCTTCTTTAGGTTTTCGTGGGATTTAGACCTATTAAAATCTCCACTGTGTATTTACTTTATAAAAGAGTCGATGTCCTAGATTCTGGGCATCATTGTACTAATTAGATTGTGTCTGATTCGGTCCCCATATGGCCTAGCCTCCAAGGGACGAGATAACAAGTGGTTGTCCCCACTTGCCTGAATCTTTAGAACTGTTCATTAATTTTGAGTACATAGTCCTTTCGTGATAGACATCTTGCATGATGGTCTAGCCAAAAGTTTGTCTTTTGATTCCAAGTTCCCGGTAAAATCTTTAACCGGATGACCTGCTAGGATATTATAAATACTAGCATTGTAAGTTCATTTGGCATTCAGAAATTTTGGAGTCTTAGTGTGTTTTGAGTCTGAGTTTAGTTTCCCTGCTCTGCATTTGAGAGAAGTTTCTCGATCTGCTTGCATCACGGAAATCTAACTCTAAAGTCTGTAATACATTGTCTGCGAAGCTATATAATTTGAGCTGTGAATATTTTCAAATACGAAAATATATATATATATATATATATATATATATATATATATATATATATATATATATATATATATATATATGGTAATATATTTGTTATAGAAATTGAAAAATTTATATATCACACTAATATAAAAGAAATAAAAATAAAAATTATTATTAATATAATTTTAATTATTGAAAAAAAACATCTAATTTCAAAGATTTGAAAAAAAAAATGAAACTCTTTGTATATTAAAAAAAAAAAAATGAAGAAAGATTAGTTTTTAATTATATATGGTTATATTCATTTTTTTTAAAGACAAATTGAGAAGTTAAAAGGAATAAAACTAAAACATAGCAATAAGAATTAAGATAATTCAATAGAAGGCATTGTGGGTGACAAAGAAATTTCAAAATTATGAAATCTTAAAAGAGATTAATAAACTATTAAATAAATACATTTTCAACTCAAGGTTGAATATAAAATAGTAAATGAAGAGGTTAATAAATTAGGAAAGAAACATGCCATACATCGTCATGGAATTTAAAGGATGAACCAAATTCAATATCCTTTTGGAATATTTTTAAAGTTTTTTTTGGAAACTATTTTCTAGCTTAACTTATTTATTTCCCAAAGAAATTATTTTTCTTCATAGAACTAAAGGTGGTGAGGTGATGCTTCTCACCATTCACTGGTAGTTAGACAATGTTATGGTTGCTAACAAAGATTTCTAGGAACTAGGAAATTTGTAGCTATTAATAGATTTCAAAATGCTCTCATTCTTAGATGGATCTTTGGGATACAATTAGGTTCTTGTTTCTAATGAGGGAAGATTTAAAACCATTTTCAAGACCAAATGGGAAACATAAAGGTACATGTTGTGGATCATTTGAACATTTTTTTTTAGTTTGTCTTGAAAATTAGAAAAATAATTGCGATGCGATCGGAGGAGCAGGCGCGATCGGAAGGAAGTGTGATGGCGTGATCAATCGCATCGCAAATATCTGCAATGGATAATTGGAACAAGTAGATAACATTCGATTGCGATATTGTGATCGGGTGGATTTGTGATCGATCAATCGCATCGCAAATATCTGCGATGGATACTTGGAACAAGTATATAACATGCGATTGCGATATTGCGATCGGGCGGATTTGCGATCGATCAATCGCATCGCAAATATGTGCGATGAGTGATTGGGGTATTCATACAAAACATGCGACTTTGCGATTTGCGATTATGCGATCGGCCCCCAAGGCATTAAGCGCTTGGTTTTGGGGAAAAGGCATGTGGGAGAAGTGGTTTAGGACTTAGCCCAAGGGGGCTTAAGTCCATAGTTAACATGCTTTTTTTTTTATAAATTTTTCAAGGTTTTCAATGGATTTTGGAGGTTTCGGAAAAGCTAAAGAACGGGTCTTATAAAAGTGCAAAACCTTCTCCATGGATACAGCTAAAGAGATCCCAACGGCTCAATCAAAAGAAGTCGTTGATTCAGCAACCGCTTTAGGACCAGATGTTCTCATAGATTAGAAGTTTTTATTTTTCAAAATTATGTAAATGTAATAGGATTTTCCAAGGCATGTGGCTTCATAACAGTTAGTAGTTTAAGCAGTTAGAGTTAGTTGGAGCAGTTAGAATCAGTTTCATTACTGGAAACTGTCTTGTGACTGTATAAAAAGACAATTTCAAGAAAGATGAAGGTTCCGAGTTTTGGACCTGAAAGCCAAGTTTTTGACTGAAGAATGAAAAATCAATGAATGAGTATGCAAGTTCCTGTCATTCTGTTCGTGATGAAAATTTTTTCTAGTTTACATAATGTTTTCCATCTGTGATTAAAATAGAGTAAGAGCAGCGGGTATCTTTATACATATGTATTTAAGAGTTAAACACACCTTAATGTGCGCTCCTCCGTTTTAGCTTTGTCTCTACTTAATTCTTCAGGGTTTTGAAGTGATAGATTCTGTTTCGAATAACATATCAAATTGAAATCCTTTTCCTTTCTTGTTTCTTCAATTCATTCATTTCAGCATAAGTGGGATATAGCATTGCAGAACATCCATGGTTTGTTATTTAACGGTTACATAATCAATGTTTGGAGGTTTATAAAACAGAGACAAATATACCTTTGTTTGTGACATAATCTTTAATGTCTTGAGCACGGATTCCTTTACATAGCAAGGAATTGTTTCTCAAGGAACAACATAAATTGGCGCCGTTGCCGGGGATCGAAGATTCGAAGAGTTTCCCTGGGTTTTGTTTTACATTTCCTCTGATTGTTCAGAGAGGAGGAAATAGTAAGCTGTGTTTATTTGAAAATAGCTCGGCTCACAAGAAACCTTACACGAGGTCGGATACCTCTCAGCAAAAAGTTCTCGTTTTGTCTGATCTTGAGAAGCTTGTTTCAAAGAAGGGCCAGAAACCAAAAATATTAGATACACCAGAAACTACTCTGCTCGCACCAGGCAACAGTTCACGCACTTTCTCATCCAAGAAAGCTTCCAAGAAACTCATTTTCTTGGAAGAAGAATCATCACCATCACCCATTCGTTTTCAAGAACCCACATTAGAAGAGAAATCTTTGGAGTTTGTGTCTTTTCCTTTTATAGAAGCTCAGCCCCATATAGCTGCCAGCTCTTCTGCAATCGTTCATACTCCAACTCCTATATCAGTTGTTCCACCTCATTCATCCCCACCTACAACTGGTATTCATTTTACCCCCGCTCAAGGAGCAGTTAACCCAGGCGTAAATATGGCAGTCCCTGCAGCCCTGCTTTCTTGATGAATAGATATTCGCCATTAAATCTAGCACAACCATTGCATGATATGCCTCAGGAGTATCTCAAGTTACTCCCTAGATTTACTGGTGAAGATGAGATAACTGCAGAACAACACTTGCCCCTGTTTTGCACATTTGCTGAGAATTTGAATGTTGAACATTTGGATGTTGTAATGAGACTTTTTGTTCAGTCTCTAATTGGAGAGGCAAGGAAATGGTTTAAGGATTGCCTAATGGTACCATAAATGATTGGGATGCCCTAGAAACGCGTTTCATCAAGATATGGGGTGAAAAAAGGGACCATGGCTATTCTTTGACAGAATTTAATGCAATAAAGAAGAAATCTGATGAAAATATGAGTGATTTTGTGAAAAGGTTTAACAAATTATATAATAGTTTTCCTGCAGAGATGAAGCCTCCTCCTATTGGAGAAAGGGTCGTTTTTGCTGGTGCATTTGAACCAGAGTTCAGTTCCACATTGAGGGAAAGAAGGTCCCTTACATTGGAGCAGATTCAAACTGATGCTCTGGAGATTGAGGCTAATATGTCCGCTGCTGGTAAAGTTCAAGATAAAGGAAAGGCTAAAGAAGAAGCCTCAGTTCAAGATCAGAGAATTGAAGATATGACTAAGGTCATAAAAAATCTGTCAAATAAATTGGTGAAATTGGAAATAGATAGTAAGCCTACAAGACAGAATAGAGGGGTTTTTAATCCCCAATTCAAAAAGCAGCCCCTGCAGATTCTACAAAGAGAAAAGAGACATCAAGATCAGGTGCAAGCACCCTTGTACATAGAGGCAGCCCCGTCCCGTTCAGTAGAGGATGATGATGAGAGAGAGGATGATGCTTGAATTTCTGTTGTGTACATGGAAGCCGATGAAACAAAAGAAGAAGCTGAAGAAGAAGGAGTGGAATAAAATGATCTTTCATTTGATCAAGAAGAGATGGATGATTACTGCAGACAGTTCACAGACTTCAAGCAATCCGAGTTGCATAAAAAGTATGATTTGAGGTCAAAGAAGAGGCTAAGGACTCAAGACAATGAGGAAAAAGAATCAGAAGCAACACCTGCTCCAATGACGACTCCATTACAGAAAGATCAAACTAAGAAAACAGATAAGGGGAAAAAGCCCATGAACGAAGGAAAAGAGAAGGAAAAGCAGCAAGCCGAAACTTATCAAACAAAGGTTAGAGATTCTAATATTTTGGAGAAGGTGGTTACTGTTTCAAATCAAAATCCAAGTTCCAAGAAAGATCAAGAAGAACCTGATAAGTTTACAAAACCAAATCGAACTTTCAGTTTGTTGAAAGAGTTGGAGAAAGTGAAAATTCAGGTACCTCTTCTTGAGTTAATGAAAACACCTGGCTATAAGAAGGAGATTGTCGAATTTATCAATTTATCTCAATTTGATGAAGTAGGTGATATAGTAAATCTGCAGGAGGAGAAACCAGTGGTTACATTTGGTCCTCATGTTGAAGAGGTAGATTCATCTGTCCCTCCTTTTTATATATCAGTTCTGTTGCATGATTTTTTTTTTCATAACTGCATGTTAGATTCTGGTGCATCCCACAATCTGATGCCATTGTGTGTGATGAAAGAGTTGAATTTGCAAATCACTAAGCCATACCGAGATCTTTATTCTTTTGACTCGAAGAGGGTGAAGTGTGTGGGTCTTATTAAGGATATGGTTGTTTCATTGGCTCAAATCCCAGCCAAGAGCATTATGATGGACGTGGTAGTGGATGATATTCCAGCCAGATTTGGTATGCTATTATCTAGATCGTGGGGAGAAAACCTAGTAGGAGTTTTGAAGCTAGATTTCACATATGCTATCATTCCTGTTTTCAATGGGGAAGAAAGAAGGCTGTATAGAGAAACTACGTTTCAAAAAACTACCACTAAGAAAGATGCAGGTAATTCACCAATTTATGGCCAAGAGAAAGATGACCTCTCTTGTTTCATGTTGCATGAAGATGCGGAATTTGCTGAAGAATCACGAGGGCAGCTCCCTTCAACAATTGTACATAAGGAGCTGCATTCAAGCAAGCCCTGGAAGTGTTATTTTGATGGTGTGTTTTCCAAAGAAGGCACTGGAGTTGGTTTCATTTTTGTTTCTCCGGAAGGTAACCTCATGCCTTTTTCTTTCAAGTTGGAGTTTGAGTCCACTAATAATGTTGCAGAATATGAAGCATTAATCATTAGTTTGCAGACAGCTAAGAAAATGGGAATTCAATCTATGATCGTGTTTGGGGATTCTGAATTGATTATAAGACAAATAAAGAATTTGTGTCAAACCAAGCATCCCAGATTAAGAGCATATAGGAATGAAGTCTGGGATTTGATTGAAAACTACTTTGAAGCCTTCAACTTACAGTTTGTTCCAAGGGAAGAGAATAGAATGGCTGATTCTTTGGCGGTTGCAGCCAGTACATTCAAGCCTTCGATCAATCCGAGACTAAGGTATGAAATTGAGATGAGACATAGACCTTCAATTCCTGAAAATATTAAACACTGGCAGGTCTTTGAGGACGATGAACAGATTAAGCAGTTTTTGTTGATGATTGAAGATTTTGAAGATCATCAGATTGATTTAGAAACTGATGAAAATGATTTGGCTGGTAAGAATCTGAAAACGAAGATTGGCGCACAGGAGATTATTCATTTGAAAGACAACGTTTTTCCAAGAGGCTTGGTGCCTCTTGAGAGACTGTTTGATGCAAATGATGTGGCAGTGAGTCAGAAGAAAGAAAATCAAGATGAGCAGGTGGAAGATTGCAATTTAGGGACTCAACAGGAGCCTAAAATGATCAAATTGTTTAAAGGGATCCCGAAGGACTACAAAGAAAGGTACATAGATCTGTTCAAACAATTCAAAGATATCTTTGCTTGGTCTTATGATGATTTGAAGACATATGATAAGAGTATCATACAGCATAAAATCCCACTGAAGGACGGAGTTAAGCCGCATAAACAAAAGCTCAGACAAATCAATCCATTATTGTTTGCTCCGATTGAAAAGGAGGTAAAGAAATTGCTACAGGCCAAAATAATTGTTCCCCTCAGATATTCAGATTGGGTTTCCAATCTTGTACCAGTCTGAAAGAAAAATGGACAGATAAGGCTGTGCATAGATTTCAGGAACTTGAACAGGGCTTCATTGAAAGATAATTATCCTTTGCCGAAAATGGATTTTGTCTTACAAAAAGTCATTGGGGCTTATAGATTATCTATGGTAGACGGTTTTTCAGGGTATAATCAAGTTGCTGTGGAGAAGGGAGATCAGAAGAAAACTGCTTTCACTACACCCTTGGGAACATTCATGTATGCTAGGATGCCTTTTGGCCTGATGAATGCGGGGGCCACATTCCAATGAGCGATGGATATTTCGTTTGTGGGAGATAAGTTTGTGGTGGTTTATTTAGATGATGTCACAATTTTTTCAAATTCTGATGAGGAGCATCTACAGCATCTGCAGAAAGCCTTCCTGAAATGTAGAAAGTTTGGATTATCATTGAATCCTAAAAAGTCTTTGTTTTCTCTGGAAGAGGGTAAACTGCTGGGCCATATTGTTTCCAAACAAGGAGTGAAGATTGATCCGGCAAGGGTCGAAGCAATCCAGTCAATTCCACTACCCCGAAGTAAGAAAGATATTCAGCGATTTCTTGGAAAAATTAATTTTCTAAGAAGATTTGTTCCTAATTACGCGGAGATTGTCAAGAAGATAATAGACATGTTAAAAAAGGATGCTGAAGTGAAGTGGGACAAAGAAGCGAGAGAATCCTTGCAATGGATTAAAGAGGCTTTAAAGGAAGCACCTGTTCTAATCAGTCCAGACTATTTGAAGCCATTTCAAATCTTCTCATTTGCATCTTCCTCAACCATTGCAGCCGTGTTATTTTAGAGAAATGTAGAAAAGTATGAACAAACAGTAGCCTATTTCAGTAAAGTGCACCGTGATGCAGAATTAAAATACAATATATTGGAGAAACAGGTATATGCTCTGGTGAAAGCATTGAAGGCATTCAGAACCTATATCCTTCATTCTCAAATCTTGGCATACGTTCCCAATTCTGCCATAAAGGATGTCCTAGTACAGAGCAATGTAGAAGGAAAAAGGGGCAAATGGATTGCCAAAATCCAAGAATACGACATGGATGTTAAACCAACCAAATTGGTCAAAGGATTGGGATTGGCCAAATTATTCACAGAGTCAAATTTCCAAGCATTGGGAATCAATTTGTTGGCCCCTGTAGAGGAAGTCGATGGAAAAACAGGTGATAATCAGCCAAAGTCAGCAATTAAATATAAATTCCTCTGCTCAGATTGGTACAAGGACATTGTTCATTATCTATGCTTTCTTTCTTGTCCTCCTTCAATAGATAGAACTAAATACAAAGCTTTGAAACTTAAGGCTCAACCTTATGTTATAATTGAAGCAAAATTATACTGGAAAGATCATGTTGGTGTGTTATTGTTATGTTTGACAGAGGAGGAAGTTCCAGAAGTAATCAAAGAATATCACGAATGCTTATGCGGAGGTCACTACAGTTGGAAGGTAACTGCTCATAAAGTTTTCAAATCAGGTTTCTATTGGCCATCTGTTTTTGCTGATGTTTATAAAGCGGTTAGAAGTTGTCAAAAATGCCAGGTGTTTGCAGAAAAGAAAAGGTTAGCTCCTTTACCTCTTCTCCCTATTTTTGTTGAAGAACCTTTCAGACAATGGGGATTGGATTTCATTGTAGAAATCAATCCACCATCCAGTGGACAATTTAAGTGGATCCTTACTGCTACATATTATTTTAAAAAGTGGGTAGAGGCAATCCCCACCAGGAGAGCAAATGATTTGGTTGTTATGAAGTTTCTAGAAGAAAATATCTTCAGCAGATTTGGATGTCCAGTAAATATTGTGACAAATAATGCCCAAGTTTTCAGCTCACTAAGGTTTATTAATTTCTGTCAGACTTACAATGTGATATTGTCTCATTCTACAGCTTATCATCCACAAGGGAATGGATTGGCAGAGTCTTCTAACAAAACATTGGTAAGAATTCTGAAGAAAACAATAAATGAAAACCAAAAGAATTGGGACTCAGAGCTGGTGTTTGCGCTATGGGCAACAAGGATGACCACTAGAAGATCCACTGGTAAGTCACCTTACGAACTAGTGTATGGGACTCAAGCATTATTTCCCACCCAGCTGGTGAAGCCTGTGATTTCCTTCCTCCAAGATGCTCAAGCAGAATCTAATGCCATGATCAGAAGAATGAATAATGTAATGGAGCTAAGTGAAAACAGAGATAAAGTTTGGGAGAATTTGCTTGCTTATCAGCAGAAAATAAAGACAATATTTTACAGGAAAGAAAAAGAGATCATGTTTCAGAAGGGAGACCTGGTTTTGAGGTGGGATACTCGAAGGGAGGACAAAGGGAAACACGGAAAATTTGATCCCTTGTGGTACCGTTCGTTCAGAATGAATGAAGACAGGATGAATAACACTTTCATGCTAGAAAATCTTGAAGGAGAAGTACTAGATATGCCTGTGAATGGGCAATATCTAAAGCATTATTTCTGGCACTAAGGGACTGTTTCATCACCATTGTATATATCCGGTGTGATCACTGTACATTTGCCATCAAGCAATTTTTGACTCCATGCCCGAAGTGAAGGCACTAATCTGTAGGTTCTTAGTGTTTCATGGTAAAAACACTATCCCCAGATGGAGCCAGATGTTGTGGATCATTTGAACATTTTTTTTTAGTTTGTCTTGAAAATTAGAAAAATAATTGTGATGTGATCGGAGGAGCAGGCGCGATCGGAAGGAAGTGCGATGGCGTGATCAATCGCATCGCAAATATCTGCGATGGATAATTGGAACAAGTAGATAACATGCGATTTCGATATTGCGATCGGGCGGATTTGCGATCGATCAATCGCATCGCAAATATCTGCGATGGATAATTGGAACAAGTAGATAACATGCGATTGCGATATTGCGATCGGGCAGATTTGCGATGAGTGATCGGGGTATTCATACAGAACATGCGACGTTGTGATTTGCGATTATGCGATCGGCCCCCAAGGCATTAAGCGCTTGGTTTTGGGGAAAAGGCATGTGGGGGAAGTGGTTTAGGACTTAGCCCAAGGGGGCTTAAGTCCATAGTTAACATGCTTTGTTTTTTATAAATTTTTCAAGGTTTTCAATGGATTTTGGAGGTTTTGGAAAAGCTAAAGAACAGGTCTTATAAAAGTGCAAAACCTTCTCCATGGATACAGCTAAAGAGATCCCAATGGCTCAATCAAAAGAATTCATTGATTCAGCAACCGCTTTAGGACCAGATGTTCTCATACATTAGAAGTTTTTATTTTTCAAAATTATGTAAATGTAATAGGATTTTCCGAGGCATGTGCCTTCATAACAGTTACTAGTTTAAGCAGTTAGAGTTAGTTGGAGCAGTTAGAATCAGTTTCATTACTGGAAACTGTCTTGTGACACTGTATAAAAAGACAATTTCAAGAAAGATGAAGGTTCCGATTTTTGGACCTGAAAGCCAAGTTTTTGACTGAAGAATGAAAAATCAATGAATGAGTATGCAAGTTCCTGTCATTTTGTTTGTGCTGAAAATTTTTCCTAGTTTACATAATGTTTTCCATCTATGATTAAAATAGAGTAAGAGCAGTGGGTCTCTTTACATATATGTATTTAAGAGTTAAACACACCTTAATGTGCGCTCCTCCGTTTTAGCTTTGTCTCTACTTAATTCTTCAGGGTTTTGAAGTGATAGATTATGTTTCGAACATCATATCAAATTGAAATCCTTTTCCTTTCTTGTTTCTTCCATTCATTCATTTCAGCATAAGTGGGATATAGCATTGCAGAACATCCATGGTTTGTTATTTAACGGTTACATAATCAATGTTTGGAGGTTTATAAAACAGAGACAGATATACTTTTGTTTGTGACATAATCTTTAATGTCTTGAGCACGGATTCCTTTACACAGAAAGGAATTGTTTCTCAAGGAACAACAATACACATCTAAACAGAATTCATATGGAATTCATTTGGACTAATGAATGTCAATTCCACTTACCAATATGTAAAAAATATAGCTTTCAAAAACCTTTTTAATCAAAGCATGGTTTTATATATATACAATGTCAACATTTAATAGAAGAGGTTATTTAAAATATGGATCTCATTAATCTCTTAACTGTTTTAAAATCCACTGCTATACTAGTAATTAATCTTGTTATGATGACCAAAAATTTATTCTTATGATCGATTTTATAATAAAAAAATTCAATGCCCTGTAGGGTTCTCTAGATAATTATGTAAGCCTGCTAGAGGCAATTAAATTTGTGGATGTGGTAATCTGCACAGTAGGCATATTGCAGATAGCAGACCAATTCAATATTATCAACGCTATCAAAGAGGTTGGCACTATCAAGTTAGTGGAAGCTTCTCTGAAACATCAATGCACAGATTGATAATATAATCTCCTTATCCTACTTTTGGAAAAATTGATACCCTAATGGGTATTTTGCATGATCAGCAATGCACAGAATTTCTTTGCTTGATTGGTAATATAATCTCCTTATCCTACTTTTGGAAAAATTGATACCCTAATGGGTATTTTTCATGATGATACAAAGGTTTTTGCCTTATGAGTTTGGGAATGTTGTTGAAAAAGAAATAGGGTTGGAGCCTGTAAAGAGTAAGTACCAACTGAAAGCCAAAATCCGTTGGATAATTGAGGCAGAAGGCATTCCTTACACATTCATCTCCAACAATTATTTTGCAGGGAATTTTATTCCAATCTTGGGACATACTGACCTTACAACCCCTCAAAGGGGAAAAGTTTTGATTCTTGGAAATGGAAATGCCAAAGGTTTGATGGACCATTCATTTCTGTCCACAATTTATGATATTTATTCATGTCACTGTGAACCATTTGAATATATTGTGAATATGCAGTTGTGTTTGTGGTTGAGGATGATGTTGCAACTTACACAATCAAGCCAGTGGATGATCCAAGATCTTTGAACAAGACTCTGTACATGAGGCCTCCTGCAAATATTTTGTCTGTGAATGAGCTTTGTGAATGAGCTTGTGGGTCTTTGGGAGAAAAATATTGGCAAGCCTCTAGATAAGGTCTATGTATCCGAAGAGCAAGTCATCAAATCAATTCAAGGTTAGTTCTAATACACTGGTCATAAAATATTTCTAATGAAATTATAAACGAAACATTTCTGCTCAGGAGCAGCATATATCCATATTAACAATCTTCTTTGATATTATTTTAATGTAAACTGGTTAACGGGCGACAAAACTATGTTGTTGCAGAGACAAAGGAATTTTTTTTATCGCTTTACCATTCAACTTTTCTGGAAGGCAATCAAACAAATTTTGAAATTGGACCGAATGGGGTAGTGGCCACTGAATTATATCCCAAGATAAAATACACTACAATTGACGAGTACCTCAATTAGTTTGTCTGAATTATTAGGCTATATCATGTTTCTCTTATGATTTACGCTGATAATTAAGAAGTTTTTTTTCTTATGGAAGGTCGCTGTAGGTTTTAATGCAGAGAAGGTTTATAAACCAAATTGTAAAAATTGAAGATATCGTATCTTCATCCAATTAATGGTTTCCATTAATTATGTTATATATTTAAGTTAGATGTTATTATTATTTACTATCTACTAAATCTAGTTCATGTTATAATTATCTGTACTTTAAATTGGTATTCATGTACAAGTCATCTTATAATCTTCTCCTTTCCTCTACTCCGTTCACTTTTCCATGTCTAGATGTGTTGGTCTTGTTTTGGAGGTTAAACTCCATTATTTATTCACAAGCATTCATCCATCATTACATATCTCAACATTTATTTTCAAAATTATATTTTTGTCAAACATTTTGTCTCCCTTAATATGAAGGGAAGTGCTTCTAAATAAATCCCCTCTTCTTGGATGAAAGAAATCACAAACATATATTTGGGAATCCAAGGTTTGCCCATAGTGAAACCCATACCCAACAAAAGGAAATGGATTTGAAAAAGAGAATCATGATATCCAACAAAAATAAATGGCTTTGAAAAAAGGAATCATGATGTTGAACCGCTTATTCCCACAAGGACAAACTAATATGCCTCATTCCTGTGCATCCTTGAAGTCTTGTTTTGATGTTTGTGTATTTGTGTCGAAATCTGCATTAACATATTTACATGGACTTCATCTTTATCATGTCTAGTGGCTTCATTTATTTGTTGTTAAAAGCACTGCATTAGTAGTCTGGTTTCCTGCTGTAAAATATGTTCATGTCTAGTGGCTTCATTTATTTGTTGTTAAAAGCACTGCATTAGTAGTTTGGTTTCCTGCTGTAAAATCTGTTCAGCGAGAAATGCATGCACTAATTATTTTGGTATAAGTGGACTGATTATTTTGGTATAAGATAATTTCAATATTCAAAATGTCTCCCATATTCATTTTTGTATTGAATTAAGTTTTAAGCATGTGGGCTTGAAGCCGAATGGCTGGACATAAAAATCAGAGCCAAGGCTTAGAAAAAGCCAAAGCCAGAGTCAGAGCCTGAGCTAAAGTCAGGGTCAGAGCCTAAGCTAAAGACAAAGATGTTGGGCAAGAGATGGAGACCTGAAAAAGAGCCAGAGTTCAATAAAAGGAAATGATCATTTAAAAACAGAAATGACATCTAGTGAGTGTCGTGACAGGTTAGCAGCGAATTCACCCACAAACGGTTGGAGGAAGACAATTTTGGGGAATTTTTTATCATTGGAGTTTTCTAAGTACATTAAAAAGTATATGGATAGTGAGAGATGAGGAGGCTACATTCAGGAGGACACAACACAGGGGATTAGAGACACACCTAAGAGGAAGGAAGTCTGTTGTCATTGCAAGATGCAAAAAAAACAAGAATAAGAGTAGAGCATCAAATCCTTGATGCCAATGCCAGGGCACAAGATGAATTTTAATATCTGTAAACTCCCATTAATAAATAAATTTATAGTTTTTATACAATGGAGTCTGTAGCACACTGATTCATTATTTCCAGAAAAATGTAGAAGAAATCTTACATTCAATTTTCCTATAGGCCTATACGAAGGTCTAGTAGCCCGAGGTTTGGGATCCATGATATGCTCCTTGCCTGGTTGAAAATCTTGCTTCTGTGGAGGAAACGATCTTGCTTGGCCATTCGACATCGTTACTAAAAATCTCACTGAGAAATGATATAGTAAAGAAGGTTGAGTATGCAAAACTCTTTAGCACAAGCTTGAAGAACTAGTAACACCAATCAATTTTAACGATTAGATGGCAGACTTATATATACCAACTGGAATGCAAAACATGAGATTAGTTTCATGATGTGGGTATTGACATGGTGATATTTTATGTTCATCGCTCGCAAAATCTCGTTGTTCAGGTCGTTCTCAATTTATAACACACGTTTAGAGGGAGAAGTCACCGCCTGGACATAGCTTCTGTCCATGTGTCGATCAATTTTTCTGAACTGTGGCCAAATGACACCTGTGTTATTTTTTTCTAATGAGTGTCGCATATTGCTTGGATTTTCAAGGATTGAGTTTGTATTCATTTACTTTGTTGGCCACATTTCATATTAGTTTTCGTTAATCTTTCTAACAAATAACCTAGTCACCCACAATTAAAATCCATCACTATTTAAGTGAATGGTTATCTATTCAAAATGAAAATGATTTCCACTATTACAATCAACTATAAGTGGATGGTTATCTCTTCAAAAAAAATTCATTGTGAGATACAATCACAGAGATTTTGAGCTTGTTAATTGGTGTTTGGTATTACCGTGTATAATTATTATTAGTTTAGGTTATGAATACATTTTATGTCATTGTTTGGTATTATAGTAATATCTGTAAATAACTAATAATAAATAAATTTACAGTTTTTCTACAATGGAGTCTATGCTGTGTAATTGATTTGTCATTGTTAATGTTTGTTTTTCCATTCCTCATTGTTGTTGCGGAGTATGGTAATATAATTAGGCATATGGTTAGATTGTCCTGCTCCATCTATCAGTGTCATTGTAAACTTGTTTGTTGTATGGATTTGTGATGTAATTCGTATTGCTAGATATATATGGGGCATTACCTTTATCGTATTTAATAACTTGATTTAGTAGTTGTATTAACAACAAGGTTTCTTTTGCTGGAAAATCTATTTTTCATGAGTTGCTCAGAGAGATCAAGACTTAACCTGATGGCTTTTCCTACCTTTACTAAAATTGACCAAAATCACTATAGATATCTTGCTTAGCAACTATTGGATCTCTTTAAGAATCTTATGGCATTTCCTTTGCAACATCTGGTGATGGTGCAATTGCTAGTATATATTTTTGTATTCTAAGAAGGTTAAATCCCTCCCATTCACCTAATAAATTATCAATGATTAAATTAAAATTATGAAAAATTTATTCCATGATAAACATGCCCATCAACATAATAATATACTTGAGATGAGTTCAATATTTCTTGAAAATTACTAGATGAAAAAGATAATCATTCCTTCAAAATATCCAAAATAAATACAATTAACCAATATATACTTCTTCTTTTTTTCAGAAGAAGAAAAAACACTGTCTATTATCAAAACAATACATGGTTCAAGTTACATTCCCAGATAGATAATCTGTATACCAGAACATTTCATCCAAAAACTATGACCAGCTCAGATATCAAAGACATCGTCCCACTAAACAAATATCTCAGCAACAGATAAAGCATCCAAATAATAACATGGATTTAGCAGAGAAATATAAACAAAAATACCAGGCATATAAGCCTATCAATATCCATAGAAGCATATATCAACTATGCCTGTGTACCAAAAACCAAACACCGGCTCGCCTGTACACGTTAGAGACAACCTGCATATAACAACAAAAAGCAACCTCGCCTGTATGAAGTTGTCGTCCAGTCCAGCATAAAAAACGATCCAACCTGTAATTCCTGCAATGCTAGGGAATAGGAATTTAATTTTTCCAGACGCACTAACCATTTCTAAAATGATGAACCTGCATGATGCCAAAATCCATACCAATACCCCTCTTTGATAAACCACCTGCTCTAGTGTTCATCTCTTTGAATATGTGGGTCATAGGTGGCTTGTTCATTTTTCCCCATAAACGTTGAGTCCTCATCAGCCAGCCAAGAGAAGCAGGTTGGGATAGAAAAAAGTTGCCTGCAACGACATCAATGACAGTACATGAGTCACCATAAATAAAAGCCTCCTCAAAGCCAATGTTGTAGCCAGCAAGTAGTCTACCCCATAGAGCCATGAGTTCCGCAAGGATGTTGTTCCCATGTCCACCATTCCAGCATATTTTTATTCCCTCCGCCTTGGAGATCTTAATCCATGCCCCGCATCCCATCATCCTCGCCTGGCAAGCTCCATCAAAAAATATCGCAGGGAGAGCAATAGGATGAGGTCTATTCTTGTGAGATCCATCAACAATGCCGACTACCACGGGCACTCTAAAGTCTATGCATTTCATAATAGCAGCATGAACATGTGTATGGGAGAAAACACTGCCCTAAAAAATCCTCCTGTTTCGAGCCAACCACACTTCCCATATAAGAAAAAAGGGGAGAGCTTGAAATTTACTCTTGGTACTGTCCCACATTCGCACAGTCTCCATGAAATCCACAGGAATCCATAATGGATCAATGATATGTTGACTGAAAAGTCCCCAGATCTTAAGCACCACCGGACATGTAAAGAAAAGGCGTTTTACTGATTCAACAACATTAAAACATAGTACACAACATCCCGGTCCCTGATAACCTCTGCGCATGAGGGAATCCCATGTGAGGATCTTATTCCTCCATACCAGCCATCCGTAAAGGAGGATCTTGGGGGGTATGCTTTTTTTCCAAAAAGGCCAAAATTCCATAGAGATACCATCCACTGTAGAAAGGGAGATGAGATAGACATATGTTTCATGTACGTTGACAGTCCCCATCTTAATGACACCATCCCATGTAATCACGTCCCCCTCGCTCCTGTAGCATAAACCAGCAGCCCTAATGTTTTGGATATATAACCTCCAATCCTCCGCATCCCTGCCAGTAAGTCCAAGTGTCTTAGCCGTCATCATAATGGGGGTCCCGTGAGCCCATTGCTGTATAATTTGATACAAATGAAAAATCCCATGATGAGAGATTCTATGAACAATCTGCATAGTGGGAATGGATTCATCCCCCAAACCATATATATGATCAGAGGCCAAAGAAATTTTTAAGTCGTTGCCAAAACCCCACACAAGCTTTTTAGCAAAGATAGGAAGGATCTTCTTGAACCCCAGCCATATCTCCAAAATACACCTGGGCAGGAAAATCTGACCATAATTCAATTGGTGAAGCGGACCCCCCCGCAGATATTTGATTCGAATGATATCATTCCATATATCATTTCCAGTAAGATCCCGCTATAAGGATTTAATGAGCAGTGCTGTGTTGAAAGCACGAATGTTCAGCATACCCCATCCGTCGCACCTTTTAGGCAAGTATAACAGCTCAAACTTGCAAAGGTGTATTTTTCTTTTCATCACCGACCCTCCCCACAAGAACTTAGCCAATATTTGATTGAAGCTAGAAACAATTTGTTCTGGGAAGTAAAATAAATGACCCCAGTATACAGTCAACTGCATGAGAACCGCTTGGATCATGACCACTCTACCCCCCAACGAGAGCCAACGATGAGTCCATCTGCTTATTTTGGCTCTGACCCTCTCCAGCAACCACCTCCACTCCTTCACCCGATACCCACATGTTTTGATTCTACATCCCAGATATGTGAAACCATCCTCAGCGTTCTTTATGTGTACACCCAGGAAACAACCAATAAAATTGATCTCCTCTTCATCACCATGTTCAGAAATAAGGGAATATTTTTCCTTATTTATACAAAGACTAGTAGCTCGACCAAAATGACTAAGCAATTAATGAATATAGAACCAGTGATTTCTGATGATTTTTTATAAAATGAGAAAGTCATCAACAAAAAGTAAGTGAGTGATAATTACATCCTTGGAGAAAGCAAATCCACATATAAAATGAGATGTCACCGCCATCTTCATTAACCTTCTAAAGCCATCCATGACCAAAATGAAAATAAGGGGGCATAATGCACATCCCTGTCTAATCCCCCGCTCAGCTCCAAAAAAATTTGTCGGCGAGCCGTTTATAATAACAGCAAAAACCGCAGAGGAGATACATGCCATAATCCATCTAATGATATGAACAGGTAAGCCAATATTAAAGAGCATCATACGGATGTATGACCAATATAAAGAGTCGTAAGCTTTATATAGATCAATTTTCATGATGAGAGCCTCCTTCTTACCAACATGCATGGAATGCATGACTTCTTGTGCTATCGTAATTGCATCATGTATTGATCAACCCTTCAGAAAACCATATTGCTCCTTGGAAATGTGCTTAGACAAGGTCAGATTCATCCTGTTTGCTATGATTTTAGATGTAATCTTATATAAAATGTTACAAAAATCAATCGGCTTGAAATCTGTGAAGCTTTTAAGAGCCGATGACTTCGGGATGAGCGCCACGAAAGTGGAATTCATGCTAGAGGGGATATGACCCGAAGTTCTCCCATATTCAACAATCTCTGTTATCTCATCAGACATGATGTCGAAGAAATGGATATAAAATTCCACTGGCCAACCATCCGAGCCAGGACTTTTATCATGAGCAAAAGACTTTATAGTTGCCTCAACTTCCTTCTTTGAAACTAGAGCATTTAGACGTTGAATATCCTCCTCATCAAACATTTGTAGCATGAAATGAAGGATCCATTCCTGACATTCAGGTGATATATTCTAGTCAGCCTTATAAAAAGTCGAGAAATGCCTGAAAGCTTCCTCCATAATCTCTTCTTTTGTATGAGCATAGGTACCATCTTGTTTCAAGATATTCCAAATTGCATTATGATTCCTCCTCACATTTGCGGTTTTGTGAAAGAACTTAGTATTTCGATCTCCCTCTTTTAGCCACGAAATCCTGCTTTTAAGCTTCCAAGTAATCTCCTCAATCTTCAGGATCTATTCCCTTCTTTGTTGTAAAATGACCATGGAAGAATAGGTCATTCCATCTGGGGCACAGTTGACAAAATTTGAGTAGATATTTCTTAGCTCCTTATTTACATCATCAAGCTCCTCTCTAAGCTTTTGCTTTTTGCGAATTTCCCAAGATTTTGTAATACTCTTTATACGCTGAAGCTTCACTTGGAAACGCACCCATCCCACTAAATTGGAAAAGGAAGAAATTTCCTCCCACTATGTCCAAATGGTCATATTGTATTCTTCATCTTGTAGCCAGGCACAATTGAATTTAAATGGAACTCCCTTTTGTCTGCACTCATAACGCCAGGACAGGACAACGGCCATATGATCCAAAATATCAGATACGTGAGTAAAACTACGCATGTTACCCATCTATGCCACCATATGCTCCTTAACCATAGCTCTGTCAATCCTTTTGCCGATAAAATCCACACCAATTCTCCTATTTTTCCACGTGGGGATAATAGGATTTGGACGAATATCAACCATATTTGCCCTCTGCAAAATCCCGCCAGTGTATGCCGCCATCAGATCAGCCTGAGCTCGATGTCCCCATGATTCATCGACCTGAAGGGTCGAATTGAAGCCCCCCATAGCAATCAAGTTCTTAATGGTAAAAATACCTAAACTGTCCATTCGCTTCCAAAATTCAAGTCGATTTTGACATGGGGCATATAGGTTGAGAATATTTAGAGTATTTCTGATCCCACGGATCTTACCAGATAATAGAATGCCACCAAAAAACCTATAAGCCATAAAATTTGCATATGACGGATTCCATAAAGCCAGTATGTCACCCACATGACCCACAGCATCCACAACCGCAACGTACCAGCCAAGCCTGATGGATAGGATTCCTCTGATAGCTTTATCTCTATCGCATATAGTTCCCTGAATAAGACCAAATTCCCTTTATAAGATTCAAATTCTCCTACATCGACCAAACTACAAATCCCCATGTGGCGTGCTGCAACATACATTAGGGAAGATCACCAATTAAGATGTATTTCAAAGAGGATAAAGGGGGAAGATAATTCTCTGATTTTTCTAACCCCAAACACCACCCTTGGATGTGTAGCATCACTACATTCAATTTGGAGGGGTAAACTAACTCGAAGAGCTCGAAACCACTCACTTGGAACTTGAAACCATTAGCTTTGGCCAAATGGTTTAACCCAATATTCTCTTGTGATATCTAGAATTTACATAGCTCCTAAATTCGACCATATAGAGGGTTTACACTTTGGATTCAATGGCACATTGAGATGGAATTTAGGGCACTCCTCGATGTGCTCTCATCCCTCGAGAGCTTTAAGTGCAGACTTACATTACATGATATGAGGCTTCCATGGCCCTTGAATTTCTCTGCAGTTAACTGGTGAAGGGGCTGGATTGGTGCCTTCGTTCCTATTACACGAGTCAATATGCTAAAAATGGCATAGGTATATGTGTCGAGTGGTGGACACATATGTCTATATGCTCTCGTCTCCATGACATAGAAGGGGTTCATTCTCCTACTATAAAGAGATAGCCACAAATGCTAGAAGCCTTTCCCAACTCTATTAGTAAATTCTAGGTGTAGTTTGTGATTTCATATAGTGAATGCAGATATGATGACACATAATAAGTCCTTTATAGTGAAAATTTTTCAAGTCTAATAGACTTCAGAGTCAAGGTATGATAACACATAACAATTCCCCTTAATGCCCAAGGGTTACCAATTTTTTAATTACAAATCTTGTCATTAAGACATTATTCAGTATTCATACTCACATAATTATAACATCATAAAAAGAATATCATTGATATCTTTGCATTGTGGTTAACATTTCCAATATGAAATATACTTGTCAACTTGATCTTCACGCTTAATAAGTCAAATTTCTTAAAAAAACCATCAACATATGTTTTTTCATAAAATGAGAAAAGTACTCATATGCTTTGCAATGTTGTGAGATTTAAAGTTAAGAAAGTCTTTTCAACCATCTTAACATCACAAAACTTCAAAATTCCATAAAACCCAAATTTGAGTGGGTTTTATTTATTGAACAATATAACTTATTCCAATAGAAATGCTATGGATAATCATTAGTTATAAAGACTTTAAAAGGTCCAAGTCAAAGCTTTAAACAAATTTTATTAATGAATAAGTTTATAAGTGAACATTTTTATAAATGAATTTATATGTGCAGTACATATTTCTTTTACTTGTTCTACATTGTAAAATTATAATTTTACTTTGAAGAGCTCAACTTCAATAATTTATTAAGACAACTTGCCCTTGAGCACCTTATTAAAGGATTTATGCAAATGTTCATAAGTTGGCATTTCTCTTTTTTCTTTATATTAATTAACACAAAAATTTTGAAATTTTGGGTTGATCACATTCTTTATAGTATCTAATTTCTCTTTTTCTCTTTAATACTTAATTACTCCACAAATTCTCCTTAAATTTTGACCCAATAATAATTTTAATATTATATCTTTATTTTGCAAAATGATCACCTCCTTTATACCCTAATGTTTTAACCAAGATTAGAAATTATCATGCCCTGGTAGCTAGTGGAAAAGGTGATGGTTTGAGTTGGGATTTAAATCAAAATTTTAAGAAGCCTTTGATCTTATACATTGTTGAATATCTTCTTGTGCATACAATATCTAGCCATAGTCGTGCTTTCAATGAAGGAACTATTTTTTTTTACGAACATGCTAAGACAGATTGTATATATTTTAATGCTGATAATGTCTAGAAATAAATATCTGAAAATCTACATCCTTAAACCTCACATCCACATAAAATAATATAGGTGAGAAGATTCTCAATTATCCCTACACAAAGATCTCCTCACTTGTAATTATTTTCATATTCATAGTAAGCTTTCCATCATTTATCATTTTCTCCCTACTATAATTTGAATTATAATTTGAATGAAACTTGTGGTAGATATCAATTCCAAAATATTTAAGGAAATTTCTTTTAAGTAGTTGTTATCATATATATGAAAATATTATTTGTGAATTTTTGTTTTTTCATTTAATTATTATGATTTTTGTTTTATTAATATTAACAATCATACCCATCTTTAAATGGTAATATTCAAATATATTTGGTTGCTTTCCAAAATTGTAAAGACATTTCATAAAACAAATTAAAAAACATCACACAAAAAATTCAAGAGAGTGATCCTCATACCAATTGGCAAAGATACAACATCAAATATATTTTTGCTTCTTTCAAACACACTCTTCTAACTAATTAACACGTATACCAAAAAAAAGAAAAAAAAAGAAAACAAAAAACACTATTTTTTAACCACAACATCACAATGAATTCTTAGTGAACAATTTTTAATATTCCTAAATCATAATTTCTAAATAGAAAACATATAATCTATAAAACATTAATCTAAAGAATCACAATTTCATTAATATATATATATAAACAAAATATTAAAATATAAAATTATTAACTTAATATATCAAATTTCAACATTAATATATTTAATAACATATAACGTTATTAAATTAATTTATATATTAAAATTATAACTATAATTAAAAAACATATATATATATATATATATCTCAAAACTTTCTCATGTCCGATCAAATTAACAAATCAAAAAACAAATTTTCTATAAAATATTTATATAATAATTTAATTTGACATAAAATATAATATATTGATATTCATAAATAATATTTTAATGAAATATAAATATTACATAAAGCCAAGTGATTATAAAACATAAATCTAGCTCAATAGTATAGGGAGACCATAGACTTCTTAAACTAGCTTTAAATTCCAGCCAAAACCACCTAAGACTTAAAAGAGGTTCATATAAAGACACCAAGGCCTGGTTAAACCATTTCGACGAAAATGTTGCATTGCAAAACATCAATAACATTAAAAAATTGTTACTTCCAAGTTCAAAGAAAAAATGTGGTGTGAAAAAAATCGAGCAACTAAAAAAAATGAAAGTATTATAAGGAGGTCATCAACTCCATCTTAGAAGATCAAAAGTATCTATCTGTTTTGACTATCTCAAACAAAAAAATTAATATAGTCAAGATTAAAACGAACTCTCATGAACTCCATAGTGAAACAGGTCGTTACACAGTTCCTAAAACACCATGGATGAAAAAGGTCTACCATCTCTGTGAGAATATGAACATCGAAGATGAAAATCACTCCCTCTTAGAGTGCCCCACGTAGAACCACATTAAAGCTCGATTTCATAATCTTTGTTGCAATACTACCTTCCTAGCCTTTTAAGATGTCAAAATTATAGTGAGCTTAGAAAGCTTCTTTCCAAGTTTTTTGAACATAAGAACAAAATCTTAAATCAAATTAAATAACTCTTTTCTTTTGGTCCAATAAACCAAAGATTGGTCTTAAACGTTAACTACCATCATCATTATCATCAATTATATAATTTCATAGAAAATTAAATAATGTATTAATACTTATAAATAATACATAAAAACAAATTTAAATAATTCAGAATACAAATATGTTGACTGTGGGTGAGAGCATTAAAACATTAATTTTAAAAATTAAATTAATTTTGTCAGATTAAAATTAGAACCGATTAAGACATAAATATGTAAGTTAAAATAACCACATTTTTGGACACTTTCTACTAAAATATAAATACATACACAAGTTAAAATATAACCACATTTTTTGCCACATCAAACTGCATAAACACATGTATTTAAAAATGTAATTCTTATTATCCTAGTAGCAATTACAAAAATTTTTCCTCCAAGCAAATATAACCAGTTATCAACGCAACAAATTACCGCCATCATTTTCCTAAATATAATTATGTCTATATTTATATGAAAAGTATTACTCAAATATAAATGAATAATAAAAAATACAATCAGATTAAAATTAATATAAAACAAACTATCTTTGATATATTTTGTAAAAAATAATTATTTTATTAGCACATTTTCTCCAATTCTCCTTCTAAAACCATCATTAGAAAATGTGACTAGTAACCTTGTATCTTGCATAAAAATAAATTTTTTTATTAACACATTTTCTCTGCTTCTTCTGACACTGTCACTACAAAACATGAGTAAATGACCCCAATAATCCATAACCTATTCGCCAAATATTTAAACTCAAACTGAAATTTAATATTTAAACTCTAACTCAACTTTAAATGTAGGAAACTACCAGACAAAAAAAATTAGTAAAAGATGATTTAAAAAATTAAAGCGTGATACAGATCATTTGAAGCCAATAGACGGGAAAATTTGAAAAAAACAATCTCAAAAAATTAGTGTAAAACATATCGTAGAATATGGAGATTATATTAATAAAACCGTGTACCAGAGAACTTTTGAATTTACAAAGCCTCTCGGAAGTACTATCTGCTCAACAAAAAGGGACACATTACAATAGAGTTTCGTTAATCTCAAACAACACAGACCATTACAGAGGATCTCCGACTAGAGATAAAGCTTTAGCTACTTAGACCACCGAAAAACAGTGAACATTTTTATATCTAAACATCAACAAAATATTTAAACACTATACACACACCACCGCCAAATGCCAACAGAGCATTGTAAAGAGAACTGTAATGTATTTTTCATATACATCACCACCAAATGCCAGAAGAGCGATAATCAAATAAACTTTAGATCATCGGTTGCCTCGATTTTCTCCACAAGAATTTATCCCAATTTGTCAAGTTTCCAGTGTATTCAAAATATCCATTTTTTGCGTTTGCCACGCCATTGCCATTTCTCTTTATATATTTTTTCGGAGGTTTATCCTCACTTTCACTTGGATCTTGGACTATACCCGTGTACTCCCATTTACATTTATGAAAGCTACAAGTGCTCAAGACTTTCAGAGGCTTTTCACAACAGGGGCAGACACAATCATAACTGTCCTTTGTGTAGTCAAACTTTCCATACCCTCCTTTAGCAAGTTCGCAACTGACATTCTTCTGGTATTGGCTGCAGGTGCGTGTGCCACATATGCCAGAGAAGGTGATACCACGATAGACAACATCCCACATATGTGACTACCTAACTCAGAAATCTGATGTCACCAGGCCGAAAATCGAACTCCGATCGCAACCACCACTACCATACGTGGGCTGTTTTAAGACATTCTTTAAGACAAAAGAAATCTTTTGTCTTAAAAAGTTACTTTTTATTTTAGTTATTTTATATTAAAATTTAATATCAATTGAATTGTCTTAAAGATAAAATTAAAGACAAAAATAGTGTAAGACAAAAATAGTTTGAGACAAAACTTTATGTTTAAGACAAAAATGACTTGAGACAAAAATATTTAAGACAAAGTATTTTAAGATAAAAAATTTATATTTAAGACAAAAACAAATTTCTGAGACAAAAATATTTTAAGACAAAACTTTATATTTAAGATAAAAATACTGAGACAAAAAATCTAAGACAAAAGCACTTTGAGACAAAAATATTTAAGACAAAACTTTATATTTAAGACAATGGCAACTTAAGGCAATGACAATTAAGATGAAACCCATTTAAGATAGTTAGAAATTAAGACAAAATCATTAACACTCAAAAGTTTGAATTGAAATATCCATGAGTGGATAGTAGATAATTATATTTTTTATTTTTAAAAATAGATATTCAAACCACATGAAATTTGATCATGTCATGATATTTATTTCTTTTATATTATATTTTTTTTTCATTAAAACCACATTCTAAAAATATAATAAATAAATAGATAAAAAATACTATTTTTTGGTTGGCCACTCAAGGGGATTTGAACTTTGAATCTCATGTTTTAACATAATATAACTTCATGACAAGGTGATCGTCAATTGAGTTACATTCCATGAACTAAAATTGTTTATTTTTTTAAATATGTGCAAAAATTTAAACTAGCAATTGCACCAAATGTTGTAAAGGAAACACTGTAAGGCATGAAATAGAGAAGAATCTTGACATATAAGAAATCATTGAGTGATAAAAATTAGTAAGGAAAACACCATTCAAAAAAATATTCAATGAAGAAGGGTCATTATGTAAAAGGGATGAAAATTTGGTTTTGAAATAGTAAATTGGCATTTGACATTCACCTATGAAACATCAAATTATTCAAAAAATGTTATGGGCACAATAACATAAATAGATTGTTGCGGGTATAGAAATGATGCAGTTGAGTTAGTTGTTGAGGAAGTATTTCCTGATGAAGGAGAAGGCAATGGTCCTTGAGGGAGACAAGTTGTCAACTTCATGAGTAGGGGTTGTTGTTAGCTTAAATTTTGTGAGTTGCCTTTTTTTGGGTGTGCCACAACCTTGATCTTGCTGATAATTCATTAGCTAGCTACTAATTGAATGCCTCCTCGGAGAGATTATTTACAAGTTGATTGAGCTCATGATAAATATGGGTGAAGCATGACCATTGTAGCTCCTGAATGCGCGTCCAAATTTGAGACATCAGGGATTGAAGCTGCACATTTTACTTATAAAACTTGCATTTTCCTAGTCAACAACTATTTGAGATTCCCGTCTCTTGAAAACTCTTCAAAATACCACAAGCACTTTCCAAATAAATAACAACAAACATTGATGATAAGTCAACCTTTAAAATTGGAACCAGGAGCCAGAGTATATCCAATATGAATGAATTGAAATGAATTTATATAAAAAACACAATGAACAACAAGAATAATCAACATATAAGGAGAAACATACTTTTTTAATGAGATCGCCCGGAGATTCTCTGATAATTTGAGTGGGATTTCCATCAAAATTCCTGCAAGGTGTGTTTCCAGTCAGATGTATGAAAAAAAACAAGACATTATAGCTACGTAACTTGATCTTGTAGGAAAAATGAATTACTTCACCCAGAAAAATTAATTATGAATACATTTTCATGTGATCTCAAGATGTGGGTAAAAGGGCATTATATAAGAAAATAAAAATGTTCATGAAATTCCCATGAAAGTGAGTGCATTGATCAATTTTAAGTTTGTTGTTCCATGTTGGTATCTCTACTGTAGCATTGTGGGATAGTTGTATCATGTGACTAAAATATATTCAATACATAATCTTGCACTAACCCTGATATTTGAGGAGTAGCGCATTTTTATGTGCAACTGTATGGTTTCCGATCTCCTAATTGTGAACTATGTATAACATATCTAATTGGATTTTAAACAAAGTTTTCCATAGGTATAACGTACCTAATTTTCACCCTCTGTGGGTTGTCTTGCCCATGGTCAGAGACAATTGCTGATGACAACTATAATCAGGCCACTTGCAATGCTTCTTATAGAGTTTAAAGGAAACACCTCCTTGAAGAAAAAATAAATAAATAAAACAAGAAATGTTTTTTTAACTGTTTAGTTAGAAACAACTAACAACCCTCTTGAGGTGGAAAATTCTAGCCCAGTTGAAAGAAGCAAGAAAACTCAAGGTATTACAGAGATAAATCAGGACAATTGTGGAAGTTTTTCAAGGATGCAACAAGAAATTTTTCTGTACATAATAAGAAAATATTTGCAAACGAGAAGAAACCACAGTGGGCATGCAGAAGAAGAAGAACCAAAGAAATCAAATTCAATAAAGGAAGCACAACCACCACTCCAAACTCGGTTCTCTAAAATACATACAACCTCAATAAATCCCACTCAAGCTTACAAATTTATCAAGCCCTAATTAACTTACTAACAAATTCAACAAGCCAACATGCTTCAATTCGTTGAGTCAACCCCAAATCAATTAGTAATTATTGCATGAATTTTCATTTGTTTGTAATTTTATTTAAAAGGTTGAAATTCTCTCACGAGCATATAGAATATATCCAAGAGTTAAAAAAATTGAAATTTTTCCTACCTCCACAAGGTATCATCACACCCAGATAGGTGACAGCATACAATTCTAAATCTTCTACCTCTAAGTATCAATGGCACTTCAACATGTCAATAACATACTTGCAACAATGCTGAATGAGTTTTATGTATTTTCTAAAGAGGTGTACATCCACCCATCCAAAAATAAACATCTCAACCAATCCAACACCATAAATTGTGCTAAATAGCTCATCATGTTATTTCAAATATTGCAATATGGTCTTATATTATCTCACATATTCCTTGAATATTTGAAATCCAAACTACCTTAGCACAGTAGACTAGAAATATTTGTACTCTAAAAGACACAAAAATACAACAAACTAAAATAGGAACTTTAAATCTAATCCAGGCACTCCATTCTTAGCAACATGATATCTAATGAAGATGATACGTGGAAAAAAGGGCTTCATATATTGTCTATCACATGTCAAACCAAGTGAACAAACACATGCATAGAACACATTAGAAATAGGATTCATAGATCGACCTGTATTATATGGTTTCAAACCCTTCTTGTCTCCTTCAAGGGGGTTTCTTCAAAAAGACTTCCTTTTGCTAACCAAATGGATTGTTTCTTTCACACATGTATGGAAATGTACTTTCCAAATCATATTGTAATAGATTCATAAGGTGATATTATTGGTATTAACTACACCTTATTCGGAGACAACATTTTTATTGTAGGGGTTGGTACCTTTCAATTGGATGTGGTTGGTGATGTGAAGACTACTCAACCTCTAGTAAAGATTCATGCTAACTCTAACAAGCTTATGGATGCTTGTTTACAAAGGGAGATGCCTCTAAAATTAACTCATTCAATTCTTTGTTTGTTCATGCTAATTATTGTTCTCAACTTTCCTTCTCCAAGGGTTTGGGACTATTTGCTTCATTTATTTTACATGGCCATCGTCTCCACATCTTTTCCATTTTGCTAAGTAACAAATAAAAAGAGTAAAATTCTGTAGCCAATAGAATAATAGCCTCTTGATACACCTTTAGTGATCTATGCATAGCTCTCACCTATCACTATAGCTCAATGAAATGACATCTAATAGCTCCAAGAAACCATTATAAATGGACTAGTTGTGAAGTTGTTGTTAAATTATTGCCTCCAAATGTTCAATTATCATGAATTTTCGGGGAGGGGGATCTTTTGGTGTATTGAACGGGGCAAGGGGACATAAGGGTAGCATGGATGGGTAGAAGTGAGAGGTTCAAGCATGGTTTACTGAGATCGATAATCCTAACATTGGAGAATGGGAAGGAGCCTTAGGGCCTTATGGCATAGGGGATAGGGGACCTATATGTAAGGCAATGAGAGAAATTTATAAGGGAAACCCCAATAGTTGTGACAAGGGGATTAGGGGCCACATTATCACAACCCATACACACTTAACCCATAACCACTAAAATACCTATACCTTTAACCCCAAAGCCAGAATCCCTTAACCCCTACACCCATAACCCATAACAAATTAACGCCTTGATCCCTTGAACCCAAAGACACTAACCCTTTAACCGCTAACCCCTAACTTATAATTCTTGAACCCCATAAAACCTAATTCGATATTCTCCTAAACCTTGACCCTTAACCCATAACCCCTAACCCCTAATCTCATTAACCCCTAACCCCTTAACTCGCTGACACCTAAATACGATAACCCTTAGGCACTTCACCCCTAAATTCCCTGACATGTAAGCCCTTGATGGTTAATATTTAAGACCTGAATCCCTTAACCAGTAATCCATTAACCTCTAACCCTTAAAACCCCTATACCTCAACCCCCTAACCTCTAAATCCCATAATCCCTAACCCTTTACCCTTTACCCTTAATCCCTTACTCCTAAACCCTTAAACCCCTTAACTCCTAGAACCCCTTATCCTTTCTTCCAAACCATAGGTACTCCAACACTAATATTCTTGGGCATATTATGATTTTTCCTACTAACCACTCCAATGCAACCTCTAAGTACTAGTAGGGTCCAAGGAAAAGAGCTACAAGTTCCCCAAATCCAATCTACATTTTATGGGCAATCACACTTCCCCCAAATGTCCTCCACATAATTTCCTTGGTGTATTGGAGTTTTAAAAATACATAGGATGCCACAAGTAATCCTAATCATCAGAATTAACTTTCCTAATGACTAGGAGGCCTTAAAAGTCAAAAAACATCTAAAATTATGCCTAAAATTACTAAAATTTCCTATCCCAAATATGAAATTATAAATTTTACAAAATTATAGGGCAACAAGGAAACCAACTTCCTCTTCTATAAATTTGTAAGACCTTCTCGAGGACAAATACAAATTTTGAAATAAATTTTTGAAATTATGCTCTTACATCAATAGCTACCAATGTATCCTTGTAGGCCACCCCCTTTAACAATAGTAATACCAATTTCCTTTACCTAGAAGGAACTCCTTACATAATTCTCCCTTAGATCCATTCAACCCATTAAAATGATTGTCTTTGATGCCTACCTAGTTGCAAGCACATTTTGAAGCAATTTAGCATATTTCTTGTTGAGGATTTCAATAAGTATGTGATTTTGTTGACATCTTGTGACTGTCCCGTATGTGAATATATAAAATCATTTTTTTTGTACCAGTTTAAGGACTGATACCATCAGGTGTGTGTGCTAACATGGATGGAATGCTAACTACATGTTGCATATATTGTAATGTAAATGAATAATCTATTTTGGAAAAGGCTCCACTCATGATGCCATTTCGTAAATGCGTGCACTCACCAATTGTGGTTAGATATTAAGGTGACAGGTTCTCGTAAGCGTAGACCTACCTATCCATCTCTTTAAATTCACACAACACACATGTTGGCTTGATCTTGTGCGTGTTGTGGGGAAAATGTTGTTGTAGTGGAACCCCGAAATCAGATTTCTTTGGGTTGAACCTGATTTGAAAGGTAGATATATAAAGGTTGTGCATAGTACGTGTATAAAAAAAATGTCGGGTTATCCATAAATTTCGTGAGAGAAACTCCCCAACACAACAAGTAGAATACTTTTGGCAGCCAAAGAAATTAAATGTATCTAGTTCTTTTTCAGAACTAGTACAAACTATAGGCAATCCAAAATGCCTCATGTTTGGGCTATCAATATAGTATCCATTTAAATAGACACAAGCATAGGTTAATAACAGATACCTAACACAATCTCAATGAAATATTGTAAGTAGAGAGAGCCATGGTTATATATCTGGTTTAGTAAAAAATGGATTGATATCTTCGTCAATGTGGATGCCCTTGTGTTTTCCACTTCTTCAATCAGGTCATGGTTGTCTTGGATGCCCTTATGACAGTCTTAAACCACCAACTCCAATGCCATCAAATTTATCCCAGTTACCTTATTGCATTGTAATTCCATGAGTGGATAATGGATAACTATATTTTTTATTTTTGAAAAGATATATTCAAGCCACATGAAATTTAATCGGGTCATATTTATTTCTTTTATATTATATTTTTCTTATTTCTTTAAACCACATTCTAAAAATATAATAAATAAATAGATAAAAAAAATATTATTTTTTGGTTGGCCACTCAAGGGAATTTGAACTTTGAATCTCATGTTTTAACATAATACTTCATAACAAGGTGATTGTCAATTGAGTTACATTCCATGAACTAAAATTGTTTATTTTTTTAAATATGTGAAAAAATTTAAACTAACAATTGCACCAACTGCTGCAAAGGAAATGTCCTAAGGCATGAAATAGAGAAGAATTTTGACATATAAGAAATCATTAAATGATAAAAATTAATAAACAAAATGCTATTCAAGAAAATATTCAACGAAGAAGGATCATTAGGTACATGGGATGCAAATTTGGTTTTCAAATAGTAAATTGGCATTTGACATTCACCAATATGAAACGTCAGATTATTCGAAAAATGTTATGGGCACAATAACATAAATAGATTGTTGGGGGTATAGAAATGATGCACTTGAGTGAGTTGTTGAGGAAGTATTACCTGATGAAGGAGAAGGCAGTGGTCCTTGAGGGAGACAAGCTGTGTTCAGGAGTAGGGGTTGTTAGCTTAAATTTTGTGAGTTTCCTTTTCTTTTGGGTGTGCCACAACCTTGATCTTGTTGATAGTTCATCAACTGGATACTTGAATGCCTCCTCAGAGAGCTTATCTGCTAGTTGATTGAGCTCATGATAAATGTGGGTGAAGGATGACCATTCTAGCTCCTGAATGCGCGACCAAATTTGAGACATTGGGGATTGAAGCCGCACATTCTACCTATAAAACTTGAATTAGCCCAGTCAACAACTATTTGAGATTCCCACCTCTTGCAACCTCTTTAAACCACAAGCACTTTCCAAATAAAGAACAACAAACAATGTTGAGAACTCGACCTTTAAATTGAACTCGACCTTTAAATTGGAACCAGGAGCCAGAGTATATCTGACATGAATGAATTGAAATGAATTTATATATAAAACACAGTGAAGAGAAATAATAATCAACGTATGAGGAGAAACATAATTTTTTAATGCAATCACCTAGATATTCTTTGATAATTTGAGTGGGATTTCCTTCAAAATTCTTGCAAGATATGTTTCCGGTCGAATGTACGAAAAACACGAGACATTATAGCTAGGTAACGTAATATTGTAAGGAAAAATAATTGCTTCACCCATAAAACTTTATTATGAATACCATTTTTGTGTGATCTCTAGATGTGGGTAAAAGTGCATTATATAAGAAAATAAAAATGTTCATGAGCTTCCCGTGAAAGTGAGTGCATCGATCGATTTTAAGTTTGTTGTTCCATGTTGGTCTCTCTACTATAGAGTTGTGGGATAGTTGTATCATGTGACTAAACTATATTCAATAAATACTCTTGCACTTACCTGATATTTGAGGAGTAGTGCATTTTTATGTGCAGCAGTATGGTCTACGATCTCCTAATCGTGAACTACATATAACATATCTAATTGGATGTTAGCCAAATTTTTCCATAGGTATAACATACCCAAATTTCACCCTTCGAGGGTTGTCTTTCCAATGATCACAGACATCTTCTAATGACTACTATAATCAGGCCACTTGCAATTCTTCTTCTAGAGTTTAAAGGAAACACATCCTTGAAGAAAAAAAAAAAAAAAAAACAAGAAAAAATGTTGTAACAATTTAGTTAGACAACAACCAACAACCCTCTTGAGGTGGAAAATTCTAGCCCAATTGAAAGAAACGAGACAACTCAAGGTATTGCAAAGATAAATCAGGACAATTGTGCAACTTTTTCAAGGATGCAACAACAAATTTTTCTGTACAAAATAAGAAAATATTTGCAAACGAGAAGATACCACAGTGGACATGCACATGAAGAAGAACCAAAGAAATCAAATTCAATAAAGGAAACATAATCACCACTCCAAACTGGCTTCTCTAAAACACATACAACCGCAATAACTCCCACTGAAGGTTACACATTTATCAAGCCTAACTTACTAACAAATTCAACAAGACAACATGCTACAATTTGTTGACTCACCCCCAAATAAATTAGTAATTATTGCATGAATGTACATGTGTTTATAATTTTATTTAAAAGGTTGAAATTCTCTCAAGAGCGTATAGAATATTTCCAAGAGTTAAAAAAATCGAAATTTGTCCTACCTCCACAAGGTATCATCACACCCAGACAGGTGACAACATACAAGTTTAAATATTATACCTCTAATTCTCAATGACACTTCAACATGTCAATAACATACTTGTAACACTGCTTAATGAGTTTTGTCTATTGGCTAAATAGATGTAAATCCATTCATCCAAAAATAAACATCTCAATCAATCTAACACCATAAATTGTGTTAAGTAGTTCATCATGTTATTTCAAAGATTACAATATGGTCTTATATTAGCTCACATATTCCTTGAATATTTGAAGCCAAACTACCTCAGCAAAGTAGACCAGAAAGATTCGTACTCTAAAATACAAAAAAAGACAACAAACTAAAATAACAACTTTAACTCTAATCCAAACACTTCATTTTTAGCAACATGATATATGTGAATGTGTTTGTTCACTTGGTTTGACATGTGATAGACAATATATGAAGCCTTTTTTTCCATGGTTTCAAACCCTTCTTGTCTCCTTCAAGGGGGTTTCTTGATGTCTTCAAAAAGACTTCTTTTTGCTAACCAAATGGATTGTTTCTTTCACATGTGTGGAAACGTACTTTCTAAATCATATTGTAATACATTCATAAGATGATATTAGTGGTATTAACTACACCTTATTTAGAGACATCATTTTTATTATAGGGGTTGGTACCTTTCTATTGGATGTGGTTGGTGATGTGAGGACTACTCAACTTCTAGTAAATAATCATACTAACTCTAACAGGATTATGGATGCTTGTTTACAAAGGGAGATCCCTCTAAGCTTAACTCATTGGATTCTTTGTTTGTTCATGCTAATTATTGTTCTCAAATTTCCTTCTCCAAGGGGTTGAGACTATTTTCTTCATTTATTTTACATGGCCCGGTGAAATAAGAATAATGGAGATTGTCTCCACATCTTTTTCATTTCACTAAGTTACAAATAAAAAGAGTAAAATTATGTAGCCAATAGAATAATAGCCTCTTGATACACCTTTAGTGAGTTATGTATAGCTCTCACTTATCATTGTAGCTCAATGAAATGACATCTAATAGCTCCAAGACACATTATAGGTAAGGCAATGAGAGAAATTGATAGGTGAACCCCCAATAGTTGTGACAAGGGGATTAGGGGCCACATTATCACAACCCATATGCACTTAACCCATAACCACTAAAGTCCCTATCCCTTTAAACCAAAATCCACAATCCCTTAACCCCTACACTCATAACTCATAACAAATTAACCCCTTGATCCCTTAAACCCAAAGCCTCTAACCCCTTAACCCCCAACCCCTAACTTATAATCCTTGAACCCCATAAACCCTGATCCAATATCCTCTTAAACCTTGACCCTTAACCCATAATCCCTAGCCCCTAAACTCATTAACCCCTAACCCATTAACCCGCTGAGACCTAAATATTATAACCCTTAGGCACTTAACCCCTAAATACCCTGACATGTATGCCCTTGATGGTTAATCGTTAACCCTATATCCCTTAACCACTAACACATTAACATTTAACCCTTAAACCCCCTATACCTCGACCCCCTAACGCCTAAACCCCATAATCCATAACCCTTTACCCTGTACCCTTAACCGCTTGCTCCTAAACCCTTAAATCCCTTAACTCCTAGAACCCCTTATCCTTTCTCCCAAACCATAGGTGCTCCAACACTAATATTCTTGGGCATATTGTGATTTTTCTGCTAATTGGTCCAAATAAAACCTCTAAGAACTAGTAGGGTCAAAGGAAAAAAGCTTCAAGGTCCCAAAATCTGATCTAAATTTTATGGAAAATCACATTTCCCCCAAATATCCTCCACGTATTTGACTTGGCGTATTGGAGTTTGAAAAATACATAGGATGCCACAAGTAATCCTAATCATAAGATTCAACTTTCCTAATTACTAGGAGGCCTTAAAAATCAAACAACATCTTAACTTATACCTAAAATTACTAAACTTCCTATCCTGTTATAAATTATACAAAATTATAGGGCAACAAGGAAACCAACTTCCTCTTCTATAAATCTCTAAGACCTTCTCGAGGAAAAATACAAATTTTGAAATAAATTGTTGAAATTATGATCTTGCATCAATAACTACCAATGTATCCTTGTAGGCCACCCCCTTTAACAATATTAATACCAATGTCCTTTACCTAGAAGGAACTCCTTACATAGTTCTCTCTTAGATCCTAGCAAGCATGAATTTTTTTAGTAAAATGGATGTTCACCCTACAAGATTCTATCCTCATGGCCTAAGATAAGGCATCCCTATATGTCACCCATGACTATTGAATTAATGGTACACTATTAAAGAGCAACAAACTTTGAATGAATCATTCTTTTTATTGAGTTTCATGGAGAGTATAGGAGATTTTTTTTATCAAGTTTTGTAATTTTTCATCATACTCGTGAGAACTTTCTCCAACCATTTGTTTAATCTCCTTTAGCTTAGTTATTTTTTTTTGTTCAATTTTTAGCCTCTATAAATTAGATATAAATATCGCCTTTAATTTGTCTAAGGCCTTAGCTGCACCCTAGGGATAAATCTATATGAACTTCATGCACCATTAGAGAATATTCCCCCGCAATGTGGTTAGGAATTTTATCAACTTAGAAACTAGCACTACAATCCTCCAAATGAATCCACATAAGAATCGATGCGGTTTTTCATCACCATCACCCTTCATAAAGTTCTTAGAAATACTATAAGCATATCATTGGTTGGGTTTTTCACCAAGATAAAACCTTATGGACATGTTTGAATAATTAGGCCTTCTCCCCCACTTGAACTAAAATTCAAACATAACATATGCCACTTCTACTTTTGTTCCCACCTTCATTTTGTTTTCACTACTACTATATCCCAAACTACTAAGAAAAGGTGCTTTCAAGTCAAAAGTAGAATAAAAAGTTGGGATTACCTCTAGGATTTTAAAATTCATAGGGTGGTTGGTTTGGATTGGGTCCACTTTTCTTAGGATATATCATGTATACTACTTGAGATTCCTCTAGCTCAAACAATTAGAACACATTATTAAGTGTTTCTTCCTCTTCTTTATATGTGATGATATATCTCTCCATAGGCTAATCAATACCTTACAAACCAAGGCTTACTTTTAGACAATCGTGATCCACCTAACTGAACGTGCTCACCTCCTTGTGCCATCACTTCTTTTTTCTCTTCCAAATTTCTAGACATATTCTCCCCACCTATTCTTCTCTCCAATCTCTTTCCAATTATTAAATCCCCTTATTTGAACAAATGTTTGGTATTCTCTTGACACCTTTGAAACCTTTTTAACTCTTTTACTTGCGCCTTTATGTTTCCATCCTCACTAATACCCATTTTCATTACCAACGAATTGTGATGAGAATTCCCTTCGTTCTATTCATCCACCACTTCTTAATTATTTCATTTTGATTAAAATCCCATTTTCCCCTCTTTAATACACATGCTTCCTCCATGGAACCTTATTCCCTTAGTTATTCAATATCAGTCAATCCATTATATGTCACCTCCAAGCATTGGTGCTTACACTTCCATGGTTGGAGAACTAAAAAAACAAATATGTTGTGTTTATGGGTTACACAAAAACTCCCCACAACTATCGTGTGTACTTTCCATCCCTCATAATGATAGTTGTGTGAAGGGATGTAAAGTTTAATGAGGAGAAAACAATGTGGTGTTCTCTTGAGAGGGATCTTTAGATCCCACCAGAAGAGGAGCTTTTAGCTCCAAAGGAGAAGCCTCATGAAGTTGTGGAGCAACAAAAATATTGAGGAGCAGAGAGTGGAGACATTCACTCAAGAAAAACCATCCAAAGAAGGTAGAAAAAGAACCAGTGAAGCTGATATACTTGTGCAGGATGCTATGGAGAATGTGGGAGCTCCTTAAAATTTGCGCAGGAAAACGAGGTCACTTGAGAGGTACACTGGCTACATGGCTCTTATGGCTGAGCTTATAGAGACTAAGCCATCCTATTTCGAGGAAGAAATAGAGAAACCTATATGGATTGATGCAATGGTGGAGGAATACAATCCATTGTAAAGAACAACGTTTGGGAAGTGGTCCCAATACCATCATATAAATCAAAAGTGGATTCAAGATGGATATTCAAGGTGAAGCCAGTAGCAGACAGAAGCATAGAGAATTATAAGGCCATATTTGTGGCCAAGGGGTACTCTCGAGTTGAGGATATTGACTATGAGGAGACATTTTCTCATATAGCAAGGTACTCATCCATTAGATCAATTCTTGTTCTGGCTACATAGATGGGGTGGAAGATCCATGTGATGGATGTAAAAACAACATTTCTCAATGGGGTTATTGAGAAGGAGGTGTACATCGAGCAAACAAAATTTCTTGAGACATTTGATCGGGATTCTCATGTGTGCAAACTCAAACAAGCATTGTACAGTCTCAAACAAGTACCTCGTGCTTGGTACACCAAGATCGATAATTATATCACTGGTTTGGGCTTCACCATAAGTGAAGCAGATGCAAACCTCAATCACATCTTGGTAGATGGTAAATACCTTATTATTGCCTTCTATGTTGATGATTTTATTTTAACTAGTGATTAGTAGTTGATGATATTTTGATTAAAAATTCACGAGTAGTTGAAAATCTACACCATAATTTCTACAAGGATGGTGGAGGAAAATTATAGAATATCCGTTAGTAGACAATAGGCCCACTTCAAAATATCTACAACAAATTTTTCGAGAAGAAAACACTGAGGATAAAGGATTGGATTATGGAATCATTAGTCACAAAATTCACAAGGGTAGTAATTTTGGCTTGAGGTGTGGAGGTAGATGGATTAAATGTAGCCTTCGCTGGTGCAGTTGCTGGTGTTGTTGGGTGTAATATGTCTAAGCATAATTATCTGAGCTAGATTCAGTTTTTATGTTGCTTCTGGATGATCTCAAGTATCTCTACTAGTTTTTTGTTTCAAGGTACACTAATAACAATTTGTTTTCCACTCTAGCTATTGGTTTACTCTTTGGTCTATTTGAAACGCACTGGCTGGTTTTTTATGTGGTCTTTATTCTGAACTTTTTCTCATGTGGATCTTCCTGCTCCTTCTCTGGTTTGGGATTGGTCGATTGGGGGATTTCCGAGGATCTTAGCTACTACTTGTTGATCTATTTGAGATGCACTAGCTGGTTGTTTTATGTGGTATTTATTTCAAACCTTTGCTACTGTGGATATTCATGCTCCTCATTGGTTTGGGATTGGTTGATCGAGGGATTTCCGAGGATCTTTACTGCTATGTAAGTGCATTCATTTTGGTTGGTGGACTTGGCAACATATTTGAATTTCATCACAAAGGAGTCTCTTGGGGTCATTAATTGGTCTAGGGGGATATTTATTTTCCAAGTTGTTCATTAATTATATGAGGGACAATCCATTAATGGTTTGTGTTGTCATTGAAGATCTTTGTCGATTGTGTCCTTGATGAGATTTTCTGAAGGATATTGGTTGGCGATGATTCAACAATCTATTGTATTTGAAGGGGTGTCCTAGTAGATTGAGCTAGTGACGATCTACATCGAGTGGGGTCTATAATTTATAAGTGACATTAATTTTCTTTGTTTACATATTTTATCGATGTTTTTTTAGACACTACTACATAAGGTATTTTTTGGTAATGTTATCTACTTTGGTGAACATATAGGCAGGATTGCAGAGTGCCATCGATGTTAGTTGTACAAATGAACTTTGCATCTATTTATTATGATGTCACTTGATACAAGGAAATTGGGGCGGTGACATGCCATCACTCGATGTGTTGGTACATAAAATGGTTGGGGAGTGGGTGTTACAAATTGCTCCATTATATTTATCATATATATCTTATATATTATCAATATTTGTCTATTACTTAGTAAATGAATTATTGTTTATTTCATTTTTCAAAGAATATTTTCCCTCACTCACAAATGTATTAAAGTTATAAGGGAGGCTGCTACATTTTCAATCCCCATAGGTTTACCTTTATTTGTCTTCAAATGGAGCACAATACTAACTAGAAACTAAAATACCAACTAGTAACCCTAAAATAATTAATAATATTTTGTATTGAGAGCTCTATGAACTCTTTTGTAAGAGCATTTACCGATTGAATTAATCCTTATTTCCTCTCGATCTTAACTAAACCTTTGACACTTTATTATTAAAAACATTGAAATAAAAAACACGTATAATTAGTGGATGATATATTCCAATTTATCAAATAACTTAACAATCACAATATCAATTAGTTAATAAGGGGAAATTTATCAATGACATGAGGATAAATATTATTGAAGTAGTTTAGTTCTATGGTGTGCATGGAAATTGTTTTATACTCAATGCATTTTGTTTTTCCATTTTTTCCAATAGGTTCCTTTCTTGAGAAACATATCAAACACTAAGATTTACTAATGACTTATAAATATTTAAATCTCCATAGTGGAATGATATTTGTTCATATTTGAATTGCAATCCACTAGTTCTACCTATTAGGACTAGTAAAGACACTCCAATAAATTTAATATATCAATTCAAATTACACAAGTGACACCATATAAAGAGAAAAAAATAAATTGAGGTTGGATATTATCATATTTGCATTGAAATTATACATTTGTTTTTTGGTTAAGTCAGGCTAGTCTAGAGAAAGAAATCTACTTTCATTACGAAAAAAGGGAAAACTAGAAGTTTTTTTTTTTGCAAGTAAATTCCAAATACATTATCATGTTAGTTTAGTGGTTTTCATTTATTAATATGAGTATGAAATTGAGGAATGGAAATGGAATCCAAATGAGAGACCATGAAATTAACAAACCTTGGACTTGGTGTGAGATCTCTGCCTTCTACCCTCATTTTCTTAGGAGTTTCTCCTATGATATGATGAAACATGTATCCCAACATAGAATAAACTAAATTAACACCCAATTTTGCAATAGTGTAGATATGACATCTTGCACAAAATGGAAGTAGTCCATAGTCATGGGCATCCATATCGACATTTTCTTCAATAAATATCTTAGTCTTGAAGGTAAATGGCTCTTCCATATATTTAGGTCTTTAAAAACCACCTACATATTTACGTGTATAATAGATCCTTTACATATATATTATGGCAACCAATTGTAAATATTTTATGTTTTTCTATGCAAAATCACTAAAAAGTGGGTGAATATGCAAATGAAATTTTTTGTGATAGATTACATGAACTATGAAAATGACCTTTTTTGTGATATATTGCATGAACTATAAATGATGAAAATCAATGTCACTCATCACTTTATCTAGTTTATCTTGTGCTTAAAATATAAACTTACCATTTCATAGGTGAAAATATAAAAAAAATCCCAGTAGAAAAACCATTAATGAAAATGATCCCAAATAATAAGCACACCACCATTTGTCAAACATCTCTTCATCCCAACATGATTTCTCAATATTACTTATATTTCTTTTATTGATGATTATAGATCTGATGTCACCCTAAACTTTAATGATAAAAATAAGAAAGAAAAACATCCTCTAACCATATTTCCACTCTTTACACATAAATTTTCATATTAAATATGCATTAACCTTTGTCATAATAATAATGAATACAAAAAATGCAATATGAAAAAATCTAATTCACTAACAAACTTTGTATATTTTACACGAAATAAAGTTGTTTTATTTCAAACTAATTTTCAAGTAGTTTACATGTATTTTCTTATACTTGTTCAATAATTTGTGCAATACATTCAAGTTTTTGATATCCCTTTGGAAAAATGCAACTCGCTCAGTTGATCTGGCGGGAGCCCGAAAACTGGTTGCTAACTCGCTCAATTGATCTGGCGAGAGCCCGAAAATTGGTTGCTACTTGCTTAATTGATCTGGCAGGAGCTCGAAAACTGGTTTCTTCTCGTTTAATTGATATAGCGGGAGACCATAACCAAAGGGGAAAACTGGAGAGCAACATGGAGATTGCCATAAGTTGTTGTCTGGCGAAAGCCCATAATCAAAGGGGGAAACTGGAGAGCATCGTGGAGATTTCCATGGCAGGAACCCTTCGCCATAATCAAAGGGGGAAACTGGAGAGCATTGTGGAGATTTCCATGGCGGGAGCCCATAACCAAACGAGATTTCCATTAGCCACAGTAACTATTGTCCGGTGGGAGCCCATAACCAAAGGGGAAAAACTGGAGAGCAGGGTGGAGATTGCAATAAGCCACAATAACTTTTGTGTCGAGCAGTGTGGAGATTTCCAGGAGCCACAGTAACTGTTGTCCCTTGTCATCTTAACATAGCTAGTGCGACCACAGGATTTTCTCTCACTTTCTCTCAACATCCATGATGTGCAGAGTCTGGAACGAAGTGCTTAGGCAAAAAAATCCAAAGCTCAGGTTTGGTGCTCTCCTCCTTTCTCTCGTTTCTTGCTTTTCAAACACGTTAAACACTTAAATATTTCTAAATGTATGGATCAGTTGTAGGACCGATATCTCTAGTGCCTCCAAATTCCTTAAAAACATAGTTAAGGAACCCTGACCAACCACATGAATAAATTTCAAATCTAGGGTTTGTAGGGTTTGTCAATAAATGTACTCTTTTGGAGGATGTTGCCACTTCCATACCCAATTTGCAGGATTTAGGTATTAAGGCCTTGAATAGGGTTTGTAAAAGCTTAGCCCAATTTATAGCGGGGAAATCCTTAATTTTTCTTACTGGTTCTCCTTCTCAGACCTTGACTACACTCTGTAGTCTTGTACACAGCTCCTCTATAGTTTTCCACATGGAATATATTCAAAGTCCGCAATCCTCAGTTGCTCCAGAGGCTCTCTAATTTCAGGATACTTTCTAGCTTTGCTCCAGAGGCTCTCTAATTTCAGGATATTTTCCAGCTGGTCCAGAGGCTCTCTAATTTCAGGATATTTTTTTAACTCCGCTATCTTCAGTTGTTCTAGCAAGTTTCCTATCAGCTTCATGTGTTGTGCTAATTGACGACAGTTCTTTTTATGCATTCGCGCAGTGCTAGCCGCTTTGACGATCAAAGCAATCAGTTTCACGGCGTCAAGTCCAGTCAACTGCGCCACGTTCGCGAGCTCCCCCACATTCTGCGATTGCAGTAACGCTCTCATGATGGCGATGAAGAAATCCTCCCAACAAGATATACACACTCTGAGTAATACACATTCTGTATTGGTTGTATCATGTATGCCATCAATATGTCTTTAGTGATTTTTCAACATCCCATCCTGCCCTGTATTACTCACCTGCTTCCTTGTATTGTATTATGCATAATGAAGTGCTGGAATTTCTGTTTCAAAATTCATCTTTGGAAACACTTTATTAGTTTTAGTAATTATGATCTTGTTAGTTTGATGCTCCATACCTGTTGTCATTTAATTTGTGATGCTTAATAATCCCACTTTGACAATAAATCCAGAAATAAATAAGAATTTGATATTTAATAATCCCACTTTGACAAAAAAATTAAGATATGGGTGATTCATGTACCAAAACTTTGTCGTTTTGGAAGCTATCCTTGGGGTGCAAGTCCCTACGTTTCCATGATATCATCCTCACTCGTTCTGGTATTAACATTTTTTAGAAATGGCTTTGCGCTTTGTAGGTTTCTTGCTTGTGGTTGTCTTTGTGATGCCTTCTTAAATTAAAGCTTACTAAACGATAGTTGCAGATCCCTTGATGAGATTTTTATTCCATATTAATTAAAGACATATTTGGTTAGTGCTTTTTTTATTGTTCTGTAGCAGAGAAACACTACAGTTGCTAGATGCTCTTTTACATGCCAAAGAATGGTATGCAAGTTTGCATAAGGTTTATTGTATTATTGCATCGTCTAAAGACTAATAGATTTCAAACTTTAAATACATGCAACTTGCAATGAATTCATCAAATATTAGACTAAGAATTTAAAGGGTACAAGAAATAAAAAGGATTTCTAGATTATCCAAGTTCCGTATCTATGGAGACATTTTGGGAACAAGGCCAAGGGGACATTAATTTCCAAGTTATTTTTACACGCATTAGTAACTTAAGAAACAAATGGTAGATATAGTTTACCAAATATTCTAATGATGCAAGGTATGCTACATCTGTCTTAAGTTTTAACTATCAGCACTTACAATTTGCCATAGTTACATACTGTTAGTTATGTGTGTGAGATTCGAGATATTGTGATATGCTGCAGAAAATAAATATTTGATATTCAGGGGCTTGATATTAGAGCTAGGGAAATCAAAAGTTGCCCGATTCATCTAAACAACATCCAAAAAATGGCTTCTTATCATATTTACAGAGTTTTGTTTTGTAAATGGTTATCTTTATTAAGTCTGTTCTTTTTGTTTTATTTTGAATTGATCAGGACTAATATTATATTTTGAATTGGTCAGAATGCTTTCTCTATGGTATGCTAAATATATTTCATCTACCTATCTATCTTTTGCAACAAAATCTTTGGAGCTATTTTTGCAAGACCTCTGTGATTGAACATACGAAATAACTCTTCAGAGGGGTGCTAAGACTGTGAGTGCTTCACATTTGTAAGTTTCTTATCCCCATGTTGATATATTGTCTTGTTATGTTGATAAGTGTTGAAAGTAGTCTGCAAGGTTTTCTACCTTGCTTTCAAGGCAAACAAAGAAGACTTCACTGCATTTTATTCCTGTAGGGATCTGTCTATTTTATTTTTCCTTAAACCATGATTGTGCATAGCTTCTTTTTGTGGTTTACTAGTCACATTCTATAAATAAGTTGATAAATCCTTTTAAGCTATTGGCTACAGATTCTGTTAAAATATGGTTTATACTATGTATACATACTAATATTTTTTTTTTTTGTTAATGGTTGGCAGGAAACAATGTGTGCACAGGTACACTGTTTTTGATTTCTTACTAGAGATAGTGAACAAGGTCCCAGACATGGGGGGTTCAAATGCTGCTACTGGTGAAGAGAGGAATGGTGGGTGGAGGAGGTAAATATAGATATTTGCTTCCTGGTGATTGCAAAGAGGTCTAGGAAAATTTGCACATTTTGAAAAATTACAAGAGATCAGATATACTTTACCTTTTCTTGTAATGACTATGCGTTTTCATTTGCTTCAGAAAAGCTCACGAAGGAGATAAAAATGAGAGTGATGAGGATGAAGTTAAGAGGGCCAGGATGGTAATGACCTATTTACTGTTTTTATAAAACAGCTGTTCTTTGCAAGGAATGGAGTTATACATATGTGTTGCTATTTGTCTTTTCTATGCTTCTAGATTCTCAATTTTCTCTGGGTTCTGAAACAGTAATTGCTAGCTATTTGGCATTTTCTAAAATAGGGTGCACACCATGGAAGCGGACGAGGATGGGGAAGAAGAGGTAGAGGCAGAGGATCAAGAGGTGGGTCAAGTGGGAGAAATGGCATTAAATTTGAGAAGTTTTAGGATGAAGACTTAGATTTGTCATCTGAGCACAGTGAGAAACAGGAGAAAGTTTCGGAAATTTTTACTGATGTTAACACTGAGACAAGAGAGACCAAGGTAGCAGTGAATTTGGGGAGCACTCCTGTGGTAAGAGACTTTGATCTTAACATGGAGCTGGATGAGAGTGGGGATGTTGCAAGCATGCCAATGCAACCTTCTGTCAAACTGGAACACGATCCTAGTGACATTGCAAATGTGCTTGTTGTTAAAGAGGCTGATGAATTTCCTAGTGATGTTCCAATTGTGCAGCCTCCTATTAAACAGGAAGAGCAATATCCTAATTGGTCTCATTCTGATGTAGATAATGTAGCCCTAGATTCAATACAATTTCATGTGCACTCAAATATAATTGTTGATCAGGATGAAGATGATTATGACAACGAGGATGGATAGTGTGTTATTAAGCGGGGATCTATTTTCTGCAAGAGTTTTAGCAAGGTTGCAGTGTAGAAATTTGGAAATATTTCACATGTAGCATAGATTAACATCATAGCCTCACTGACTGTCAAAGAAAGGGCACTAAAATATCTCACCAACTGTAATGGGTTTTTGTACATACTATTTTGCAAGGAGGGTAAGAAATCCTTATTGATTTGAACGCTTATTTTTTAGGCATTGAAGAATTCGGCCAAGTGGAGTTCTTTCAATCTTTGTTATCTCTTTGGATGGTTGTCTCATGTGCTCAAAGGAAGGATCTTGTATTCACCTTTCGGTCACTGAAGAATTTACAACCAGCTAGGTGTTCTTTTTCTCTTTATTTCCCTTGTATGGTTGAGTACATCCACAGGTGCCCAAATAGAATTATTGTTGTATAAAAATTATAGTTATATGCATATCATGGATAATTTCTTGTCAAGTGTCTTTTGATGCTTCCCAATTGCAACGTGATAGGAATTTTCATCCCATTTCCATGTACCCAATTAATAATATTTCTTCTTGTTGCTTCGCGAATTTTACAAGTCTCATGTGAAATATTTTTCCAGAGGCTGCAAAAATGGTGTTTTGTTTTGGGTGATTCTACAGAAGCTGGAAATGTCATTTGCTATTTTTTGTAAAAGAGGTGTAATCGAAGTTATTTCCTTTTGTTGTTCGTAGCACCGCTTGCTACATTTCAATGACGGATAAGTTTCTCAGCCTTCTAAATTGTTTGCAAAAGCTCATGGACATGCACTGAAGCTCTGATGGTGCATGTGAGCACAGACGAAGGTGGTTCTTCTCTGTTTCACTCATCTTAGTTATGTTAGTCTAAAGTTGATGGTTCTACTTTTTTGGCTTGAACTAATTATATTGGTCGTGGGTTAGAATTATTGTTTGGGACCATTCTAATTTGGTTGATTCTAAGGAGAACTTGAGGCAACAAGTGATCAAGAGAAGGAAACATATTGCATTATGCTGCAAAGTGATGAACATCAGGAAAGTGAAACGATAACAAGTTAGGAAATGGCTGTGGCCATGGGTGACTGTAAAATGGAGTTGTAACATAAATATGAAAAGTAAATTAATAAAAGTTACGAGTAAAGTTAGCATTAAAAGTTCATAGGAGTAAAGTTTGTGTTAATCAGGATTTGTAGGACTAAAATGAACAGTACAGGAGTAAGTTAACATTTAAAATTGGAACAAAATCCCACCATATGGATCATGCCACTTTATTCATCACACAGATAACAACCACAATCTTGACAGGGCCTAGAAGGCATGAAACAAGTGATGTTAGTGCCAGATTGAGCAAAGATGCATTCAATCACGTCAAACCCAGAGACTTGCGCCTTAAAGCTAGCTCCCAAACCATCTTTTGTCTCGCCAAGGTTATTCATGTTGGGGTTTATACACAATACACAAACCCCATCTCCATGCATATGACAGCAGTAGAGTAATAGTAATGTGGAACAAAATCCCACCAAAAGGAATGCCACTTTAGTGATAGCTTGTAAATTTGTAATAGATCACATATAAAAGAGCCACAAGCCAAAGAGGATCCACAAGGCATAGCACCATTATCAATAGCGATGTCAGTACTAGAGTGAGGGAGGATGCTATGACATCAGTCTGGGGATTTGCACCCCAAAGCCAACTTTTGCATTAGCAAGGCTTTTGTTGTGGGTGATGCTTCATAGGCCTCCTTGCTCTTACTCTAGTTATCCATGTGGGATTATTCAAACAAACATATGGTAAGAATAGGGCTAGTATTAATGTGGAACAAAATCTTACCACAGGGATGTGTCAATTTAGTAGTAGATTGTAATACATCATATAGATAACAGCCACAAGACAAAGAGGGCTTACAAGGAACACCACTAAAACCACTAGGGATGTTTGTGCTGGAGGGACAGGATGCTATTACTTGGCCTTGACATTCCTTCCGATTGATGTAGCATGGTGGAACTTCTCTCAATTGTTTGATAATGTTGGAATTTGAGTTTGACATTGTGGAAGTTTGGACTTATTTGCTTATGTTAAAAGATTGGAAATTCCTTGTCATAATGGTAGGCAGCTATGAAAATGCAAATTTTTGCATAAATTCATTTTTTGAAATGTCAGAATTATATGTATATAGTTGCACCTACTATCATATTCTTGCATCCAAAATTGCACAATGAACAAATCATATTTCTCCTCAATCTTTTGTAGGGGTAAAGTTGCTTCATCTTATGCTAAATTCCCCTCTATGCTTCTATCTATTGCATCTTTATGCTGTTACTCTGTCTCATTTTCTTCTGCTCAAGATGCTTCTCGCTTGATGTTTTTTGTCAAACCGTTGACTCCATTTTTCTTCCAATCTTGCTCAATGTTCTATACTGTTTTGTGGCTTGCCTCTTTGGCACTATTTTGCTTCTTATTATGCCTAGTTGCATCTAATTGCATTTTATCGTTCTCACAATATTGCTTTATGTTCATAGTACAATTTCTCTCCATGCATATGACCGGGGTAGAGTAATAGTAATGTGGAACAAAATCCCACCAAAAGGAATTCCACTTTAGTGATAGCTTGTAAATTTGTAATAGATCACATATAGAAGAGCCACAAGCCAAAGAGGATCCACAAGGCATAGCACCATTATCAATAGTGTTGTCAGTACTAGAGTGAGGGAGGATGCTATGACATCAACCTGGGGACTTTCACCCCAAATCCAACTTCTGTATTAGGAAGGCTTTTGTTGTGGGTGATGCATCATAGGCCTCCTTTGTCTTGACTAGTTTTCCATGTGGGATTATTCAAACAAACATATGGTAAGAATAGAGCTATTATTAATGTGGAACAAAATCTTACGACAGGGATATGTCAATTTAGTAGTAGATCGTAATACATCACAGATAACAACCACAAGACAAACAGGGCTTACAAGGAACACCACTGATACCACTAGGGATGTTTGTGCTGGAGGGATAGGATGCTATTACATGGCCTTGACATTCCTTCCGATTGATGTAGCATGGTGGAAGTTTGGAACTTCTCTCAATTTCTCTCAATTGTTTGATAATGTTTGAATTTGAGTTTGACAGTGTGGAAGTTTGGACTTAATTGCTTGTATTAAAAGATTGGAAATTCCTTGTTATAATGATAGGCAGGTACGAAAATGCAATTTTTTGCATAAATTCATTCTTTTAAAGGGCAGAATTATATTTATATAGTTGCACATACTATCATATTCTTGCATCCAAAATTGCACAATAAAGATTGGAAATTCTTTGTTTTAATGATAGGCAGGTATGAAAATGCAATTTTTTGCATAAATTCATTTTTTTGAAGGGCAGAATTATATGTATATAGTTGCACATACTATCATATTCTTGCATCCAAAATTGCACAATGAACAAATTATATTTCTCCTCAATATTTTGTCGGGGTAAAGTTGCTTCATCTTCTGCTAAATTTCCCTGTGCTTTTACCTATTGCATCTTTATGCTGTTACTCTTTCTCATTTTCTTCTGCTCAAGATGCTTCCTTCTTGATGTATTTTGTCAAACCGTTGACTCCATTTTGCTTCCAATCTTGCTTAATGTCCTGTAATGTTTTGTGGCTTGCCTCTTTGGCACTGTTTTGCTTCCCATTATGCCTAGTTGCATCCATTGGCATTTTATCGTCCTCACAATATTGCTTTATATTCATAGTACAATTGCTCCCTGATCTGCTCCACAATCAAATGTTAATACCAAATACCAAAATTGAAAAGGTTAAAATATAGATTTTTTTTTTGTAAATGGTAAAATACAGAAGAAACATACTAGCAGACAGACAAGTGCCAGGTTCTACAAGAGTTGGGTTCCCCCTCCCAAATACCATCCAGTAGGTCCAGTGGAGCAAGCATGGTTTGTACCAGGTGATTTCTCCCTTCAGTCTCTGATGTTAGGAGCAATGGGTTCTCTCATTCTTGTGACAACCGTCCCTGGTATCATAGAACTGGGTTTTTTTAGTATACGTCACTCCCCAAAGGACATCGTCTGCCAATGCATTGGTCTTCTCACAGTGCTTGAGGACTTTTATGGTGAGCTTGCTTCTCGGCACCTTCACTCACCCTTGGCTGCAAGCTCCAGCGGGCATTGGCATCCTCTCTCTCACACACTCTAATGTGTGTGTATATCACATTATCTTGCAATAAAATAATAATAAGACAGACAAGGAGCAGTGGGTTCTCTCGTTCTTGTGACCACCCTCCCTGGTATCATAGCTCGACACCCTCACGTAGCTATCACAGAGCAGAAATGGAAATAGCTCTGCAACAGCTACATGAGTCCTTAATGGATTCATGCCCGAAAAGCAGGTGAGGCAATTGAATGAATATGACTGTTCTGAGTTATTTCCCTCGTGTGCAACAACATTATACAAACCCCAAGAGAGGTATTTCATTTACTTTCCTTTTCCCATTTGCATTTTAATGTTTCAGAAATCAATTTAGTTTTCTCATCTCCAATTCATAGTTCTTGCAATCGTTTCGTCTGCTCTTTCTTTAGGTTTCTGAGTTCTGTGTATTAGGTTTGTTTCTATTGAATTCTAAGCATGTAAATGGCTTCATACACTTCTTATTATGGCAGAGGATTCCCTAACCAGGGTTTCGGTCAGTCTTCGTGGGATTACAATGCTTTGAAGAACATGAAAAAGATCACCCCTGTCGTGCAGAGTCATCTGAAAAAGGTTTATTTGTCGCTTAGATGTGCCCTGGTAACAACAACTATCAGGGTTTATTTACATCTTATGCTAAATATTGGCAGCCTCATCACGGGGCTTTCTTGCATTGGTTGTGTAATCAGGCTCTTATCCGTCCCTTCTAACTCGAACAATGAGGTAAGTTATTTAATTCTTTGATCATTTAGGTCGTTTTGTTGATTTTTTATTTCGAATAGAGATTGGGCAGAGAGTTCCAGCTCATTAGCAAAGCTCAAACAATAGAGCCCAAACCCCAATAGCGTCCAGGCTTCTTTTCATTATAAATTTGAAAATTATGTAATGTATAAAGAATATTCTTTTTCAGAAAGCTAAATCATGTTGTATACTCACTTCATAATCCTAAACCTGCAGATTTGTATACTCACCACATTCCTGCAACAAAGTCGGTTGAGTGGGGAGGAGAAATGTTTGTTTGGATAATTCTACTTTCAATAATGGTGCTACATTCCATTGGTCAAAACATTTTTCATTTTCGGTGGGAATAGTGCGTAAGCTAATCCTTTTAGTTCTTGGCACACATAGTTCTCCGACCTTATCCACATTTTAGTTCTTGGCACACACAGTTCTCCAGCCTTATCCACAGCCAACGTGTTAAGTGGTTGTTTGAAGTCCTGGTTTAGGTTCATTATTTAGCTTTGCTTATCTTTCCCATGCTTGCAATAATATCTACTCTTTGTATTTTACAGGATTTTGGTACACCCATTCTGTACATTTAGATCAGATTATGTTATTAAGCTTGGATTGGGGATCAGCAACACAGTTCTCTGGCCTTATCCACATTTTAGTTCTTGGCACACACAGTTCTCTAGCCTTATCCACAGCCAGCGTGTTAAGTGGTTGTTTGAAGTCCGGGGTTAGGTTCATTATTTAGCTTTGCTTATCTTTCCCACATTTGCAATAATCTCTACTCTTTGTATTTTACTGGATTTTGGTACACCCATTCTGTACATTTAGATCGGATTTTGTTATTAAGCTCAGATTATGGATCGGCATTTTTTGTTAGAGATCGTGGCTGCCACTATTAGAAGACTTATGGGTGCTCAGGGGAATTCGTTCTTGAGAAAGAAAAATGGAGAGAAGAAAAATTTGGCAGGTAGGAGGAATGTAACTATGATGGCTTCTGTTGCTTTCCCTGGGATGAAAGAGGAGTATGAGACTCTGAGATTGAGTCCTGGGGCTACAGAGGAAGATCTCAAGAGTACCTACATAAACCTAATTTTTTATCTGGATTCTTTTATATTTTGTACCATTGCTTATTTTTATTAAAATGGAATACTTTTTGGTAGGCCCCGAGTTTGCATATGGAGTTTTTAGCCAATTATTTGGCAGAGTTGACACTCATGGAATGCAGTTTTCTCCAACACCTACCATCCTTTATAGCAGCTTCAACTGTATTTCTATTTCGATTTGACTCCTGATTTTCTAACACATCCATGGGTATTGTCTACTCCCTGAAGTTTACTATTATACTGTATTGTGTTGGCTTTATGTGCGAGCATAAATTTGTAGATTTTATGTTATGCAGAATCCAACTTTGGCGCATTATACAAGATACAAGGCATCGTAGCTTAAGGAATGTGTAATGGAAATCTATAATGTACAAATGAATCGAAAATCTAGTACATTAGTTGCAATAAGGGAAAAATATCAACAACACATGGTACGCTTTCATATATCTTGTTTGGGAATTTAATGGTTTTTTTAATCCAACCTTTGAAAGCTACGAGGATTACATGCACACAGCTGGTTACTCTTATTAAATGTTTATATATGTTTTATGGTTAGCCATGACAGTTCAAATGTGTAGCAAGCTTGCCTCCACCTCCTTTTATTGCTAAAAGGCTCTTTGAAGACACTCCAAACTAAGCTATTCGTCATTGGTTGTGCACAAGTGTTTTGCTGAAGCTTGTTTGGAAGTAAAATCTCATGTAATAGTTATAACTGAATCTAGAGTCTTTTAGTTCTGGCTGGTTAATTTCCATTTAAATGTGTCAATTTGTTTAGGCTGTTGGTGCCCATAGTTTTGGTGCTCATATTTTAACTCAACAACTTACTAGTCTACTAGGCAATGGGGTGCTTGCAGGTATTTTCATGTGTTAGTTTTGAGAACTCGAAGGGAAATTCCCATTTATCAAATTGTATCATATTTCTGGGAAATTATCTACGTGGATGCCAGATGATGAGTCAATGTGGTCATGGATTGATAATTAACATGATTTTGTACAGAGAATAGTCATCAAGGTTTTTTATTTTTATTTTTTATGTTTGTTTTGTGTAAATATTTATTAAAATTTTAATCCTCGTTTGTTGGTTTAAATCCTTTTTGGGTTATTTGGATCTTGTACTATTTCACAAATTTTAATTATTTTTTTCTTAAAAGATGTTGTTTACTTTTGCGTCAATGAGGCCTTTCCTTACACCAATAAGCGCGTCAATTATGCCATTATGTGTTGAACATTTTTTAAAAATCAATGCCTATTATACAATTTCAAGAACTGTCATAACTCCTCACATAATTCTTTAAAGGGTGCTAGCTCATTGGAAGAGCACCTGCCATGCAGGAGGTTGGTGGTTCGATTCCACTGTACCCTAACATGAATTATTCAAAGATATTGTTGAATTTTTTTAATTAAATTTTTTATATTGATTTATTTTAATGGTGAGATATTTTTCTGATTCATTGTTTTATATTGTCTCTACAGAGAAAATAGATAAGATTAAAGACATTGTCTCCATAAAGACAATATGTATTTAATTCTAACTATTGTCTTTGGAAGACAAAAATGAAATTGTCTCAAGTTAAGACAATTTACCCAGAAATTGTCTTAAAACCCCCCTTTGTGTTGTAGTGCAACTATTGTCTCTGGGAGACAAAAACGAAATTGTCTCTAGAGAGACAAAAATGATTGTGTTATATATTGTCTTTATAGAGACAATATTTTAAGACGATTTAATTTGAGACACCCGCTTAAAGACAATATTTAAGACAATACACAAGTTTTCTTTTGTCTCAAATTAAGACAATTTACCCAAAAATTGTCTTAAATATTGTCTTAAAACCCCCCTTTATGTTGTAGTGCACCTAAATATGTATAGTCACAATCACAAAGTTAGAGATGTAAAATATGAGTAGCAAACCTCAGACAAGAAAGCCACCACCAAATATCTTACATGGAGCAGCAGTCCATGACTGACATGAACCAACTATCGGACAGCCAGGCATTGTGACAAGTTGTAACCAACAACGTTTCACTCTTTGCTTCTTGAAGACCTGCAAAATAAAGACCCGTGTCAATTTAAGTCTGACGGTCTTCGCAGAACCCATAAGAACTTGACCCCGCTCGCTTCCAAACCCATGGCCAGCTCCTCCGTCTGAGCGATAGATATGAAATTCTCGTTGCCGAAAGAAATGTAAAGCACGAACGCCTCCGCCTGTGCGTGAAGCCACTGCAAAACTGAAATTTACGCGTTGCAAAACTAAAATTTGAAATTTGAAATTGAAGGGCGCTCAAATTTGAAATTTGAAATGATTTCGGTATCTGACAGGATGGCTGGTCATATTCGTTGTCAGACTTGGGGAACGACACCATGTATCGCAGGGTCCGCCATCGAGCCGGAGAAGAGAAGGGGTCGCCGGAGAGGGCTGATTGGGAGCTATCACATTAGCTCCCGAATTGTCGAACTAAAGACTCCTCCGATTTAATAACTTTTATTTGCATGCACCTCTTCCATCCTTGGAATGCTTAAAGCGCTGAAACTTTTGCCTTAGAATACACAATTTCCATATATTTTAATACGAAAGAGATTTTATTTAATAATTTTAAATGTTTTTTTTTCTTTAAATTGAAGTGTTTGACTTGTAATGTAATTCATAGGTAATTTAAATAAAATTAGATCTTATGATATGATAATTTAAACAAGGTTGTATAACCAGTTTTTTTTGTCACTTAGTTTAAATATACTAATTAATTTTTTATTTTATTTTTGAAATTGTAAATTTAGTCATCTCCAAGAATAACACACAAATAGGCTAGACACTATCCAAAACCTCATGGACAACTAAATTAAAATATAGAATTGTTTTACATTTTATTTATTGATTTTAATTGGGATTAAAAATGTCAATCATATATTCATGAAATGAAAAATGGTTTTATTATTTTTCTTTAATTTAATGTATTGATTGATTACCTATTCATTAATTGTAATTGTAATTTTATTAATATGTAAATTTAAAATGCAAAAGAATTAAACTTTTGATTAAAGTAAAATAAATTATATTAGTGTTGATTTGCAATAAGTCAGGTAAAGTGATATGCTTTGCTATAATTTTGCAGCTATCGTGATAACCTAACCATTTTCTGACAAGTAAAAATTCCATATTCATAGATATTAAAACTAAAAGGACATGTGCATTGTTTGTATGAATATTGTGCGTGGATAGTGTGATATCATTAAATGTATGGATTTTGAGTAGTAAAAATTGGAGTTGTCCAACGAGATGGAGGAATTGCTCAAACGATCAAAATTGGAATCATGATTTTGATGGTGGAAATGGATTCAGCACCATCAAAAACCTCTAAGGCACCCAAAATATTAAAGTTTGATAGTTATAACATGGATTTACAAAAATCCCTGCCATATTTTCTTAAAATCTTACCGGAACTTCCATGATTCTCAGGGAAAAAAAACAGTCTAGTTAGACTACTGCTTAAAAATTTCAGATTCATAGAGAGCAAAAGGACATGTGTGTTGTTTGTATGAATATTGTATTGTGGTTATCTATGTTTCATTAAAATACAATGAATTTCACTGTTTTAATTCTGATTCTCTTATAATATTATTACCTTATTAGCTAATCTGTAACATAACTAGAAGATGCTTAATAACTCAAGGGATGGGAGTGTAACATGGTTATATATTATGAGTAAAAAAAAAATTATGTTGTAATGTATTCTAGCCTAATGGTTGGTACCGGCAAGTAAGCTAGGTACAACAACCAATAAGTCAAGTACCAAAAAATAATGATTACACAATAAGAGGAATAAGCTCAAAGCCAATAACTGGCAAGTATTTTGGAGATAACAATTTGATTTTTAGTCAAAGTAGAACTACTGTAAAGTCAATGGAATATTAAACACAATAAATCTATTAGAATACTAAGAATGTCTTACTAATGCACACATTTACATCATTAACCATGTATAAAAAAGTTATGGATCAATTTTAACTCGAGAAAAAAAAAGAGAATTACACATCTTATTGTAAAATGAACCATTTTGCTAGATAAAATTTGCTTACATATAAATGAATGTTATAAATAATAATGAAGAACTTACCATGGGAGAACTTATTAAAATTGGAATATTGTCAAATCCCTAGGAAATTGGTGGGACGAGAGCCACTTGGCACAAATATAAAATTTTAAATTTATTAAAAGTAATGGACTATTTTCCTAAATACAATTTCTTATATATAAATGAATGTTATAAATGATAATGAAAAATTTATCATGGAGGACCTTATTAGAATTGGAATAATCTCAAATCCCTAGGAAATTGGTGGGCCCAAGCCACTTGGCACGAATCTATTTTTTTAAATTTATTAAAAGTCAATGCAACCTAACAAACTGTGTAACACACTACAACTCTTGATAAACAGTTAGACTAAGCATATGTTGAAAATATTCCCTTGAGAACCAATCTAGGAGGTCACTTAAAAAATTAAAAAAAAAAGTCAAGATCTCATCTACCTTAAGTTGAAATAAAAAAACTTTGGAAAATATATAATAAAAATATATATTTATAGAAATTATAATTAATTATAATTTAAAATAATGTGTAGAATAAACATATTATATGAAAATTATAAATTAAAATTTACATGTGAAATATTTATATATATTTTTAATAATTGTAGATTAATAATTATAAAAGTATATTAGAGTTTGTAAAACTTATTTTAATAATATATATTTGATCATTTTTTTTCAATCATATTATTACCAAGCTTAAGACCAATGAAGGGTGGTCTAAAGATATTAAATGCAATATTCGGGTCAAGTAAGGGTGTCCCTTATCCCCTACCTTTTTGGCATTCTTCATCGTTAAGCTAGAGGATTGTCTGGAACTACAGGTTACAAGGGCACTGGGCTTGCTAGTATAATCATTACTCTTATCTTTTTTCACAAAGAAAAAAATCGTAATTTTATTTATGAGTAAACAAAATTACATGTTGTATGAGCTGATATGTGTCCAAAGACATTCAGAATGCTGCAGAAAAAATAAGCAAAAGAGATACAATTAGGATTTTCTCCCCTTCTTCTTTTCAACCTTACGCCAAGCACCAAGTGTTGGCCTGGTCTCGATAATGACGAGCTGATTTTCTTCCATTGGTGCTCCATTATCCTTATCAGAGTCTGATGTGTCTGTTGTATGTGTTCGTTTATATCCCCCACTGTCTAGTGTTCCAGGTAACAATTCCTGCTGAGTCTTTGTGGTGGTGTCGAGAGGATCTTGCATTTCCTGTTCTTGTGTGCCCAAGGAAGTATCTGTTTGCTGATTCTCTTGTGGTGTTGGTTCCACCTCTTCTTCCTGTAGTTCTAGCTCTTCAGAGGGAAATTGCCAACCTTTTGCCGCTTTTCCTATTTTCTTCTTTTTCCTGTTATCCCTTTTGGCTGCCGGGCATGAGTTTTGTAGGTGTCCTGTACACCTACATATTCAGCATCTGAAAGTTGTGTTCTCATAATCTAAATGTTGTGTCCATCTCTGTTGTTTGTTGTTCAGCATAATGGACTCTGGGAGTCCCTTGCTCAAGTCAACCTCCACACAGATTCGTGCAAAGGTGAATATGCGCTCCTCCAAGCGTTGAGTGTCTGTTTTAATGTATCTACCAAGGGTGTTTCCAATGCAGCCAAGTACATTTTCATTCCAAAAATGTAGCGGGAGATTGTAGAGCCTTACCCAGACCGGCATTTTGGTCACTTCCATGGTGTTGGCGTCAAAATCTGGGAACCATGGTGTAATGAAAAGTCCCGTGGAGCCCCAGAACCATGGTCCCCGGCTAATAATGTCATCTCTGGCCTCAGTGGATGAAAATTTGACAATGAAGAATCCTTTAGAACATAGGTGTATTTCACATTCCATGGTCCAGTTTGTAAAAATCCAATGGAACAGCTCCATTGGTTTGGGCCAGAAACAGTTGAATCTGCCTATAATGGCTTGTGATTCGTAGGCAGTTCTATGCACATCAATGTCTAGACTGTCTATATTTATTTCAGGCACGTTGTCCTGCAGTTCTACAATGTATGGCTTGGGGGAATTTTCAGCAGGGGCAGCAGGTACTGTGGGACAGTTTTTGTCCCCTTGTAATACATTCCGGTATGAGCCTTTTGTGGGAACTGTTCTCGATGTTCCTGCTCCCATGGAGGATCCTTGTGCCCTGTTTTGACCCATCATTCCACCCTCAGTCTAAGGTTGAGACAGATGGAAGAGCTAGGGCCAATGTCATAGTCGTTAAGAGTGCAATGGTCAGCTAAAGCTTTTCCCCCAAATATCAGTAACTATGAATGAACTGGGTAACCCGCCACAGACCGGATATCTTCCTTCAGATGTGGTATAGAATCTGTTGGTCGAATCCATAAAATAATGCTGTTGCCTACAGGAGGCTTAATGAAAACTTGGTAAGATTTCGAGCCTACCTAAGGGTCGATGTTACAGATATGCGGACTGCATTTGTTGACTATAGGCACATCGTTCAGGTCGTGGGCCAGTGCTTGGCATGGATGGTCCGAGGGCTGCCACAGAGTCCGCATAGAGCCTGCCCGGCAACCAAAATCAATAACGCAGCTGCACCCATAGTTCTTTGGCACATCAGGCGCAGAAGGGAAGTGAACAGGGGCGAACAACCGAGACCCCCAGCGAACAGCACGATAAAAACTGCAGTTGAGAGAGGTAAGATACCCATTGCCTGCAGGTACGAATATCTGTTGCCGTTGGAAGAATACCACAAGAACCGATCCAGAACTATGGAAACATAAAACAGAGATACCTCCACGATATGGTTGCCGCTCTGTGCCCCATAATCCTCTAAAAAGTTTGTAATCTGCGTCAAACTGTGGCCTGTGATCAGTGCAGACGAGGGGGTATGAGCGAGTCTCCTCCGAACAAAGGTAAGCAGGCTCAAAATATCGGTGCGGCGCCTCTGATACATGGTCCGCCACCGCAGTAGACAGAGCAGTCGAGCCCTGTGCCCTAGGGTTTCCACGAACAAACGCTCCGCTTCGCTCCATCTTTTCGGGTCATACCAAGCTCTCAATACATAATGTTGCATCAATCATTACTCTTATCATTTATGCTGATGATATCATTCTTCTTGCAAAATGACATGATGACCTAGACAAAAAACTGAAGACTCTTCATGCCTACTGCTCCAAGATGGGTATGACAGTTCATACCGATAAGACTAAAGTCATGATCATTAAATCTAAAAATCACTCATGATAATTTCGTTTATGATAACCATTGCTTAGAGCAAGTTTATTCTTATAAATATTTGGGCATTGACATTCCTCATCAGCTCAACTGGAATTATAACATTGAGAAAAAGATTATTGAACGTTGGAAAACTTGTTATAATCTTGAAAGCAATTGTAATTCAGTCGATCTTTGCATTTAGTAAAAAAAAGTTCCTCTTTGAGATTCTCGTCACCCCTATTGTCTTATACTGATGTGAAGTTTGGGGTTGTAGTATATCCAGAGAGTCGTGGAGAAATATTGATATGATTCAAAAGAAATTCATAAGCTACAACCTCAAGAACAAGGGAAATACTCCCTATCCTATCCTCTTGATTGAAGCTGGCATGTCCCCCATTGAAAGCATGGCTATGTTTAGATATCTAATGTATAAGAAAAATATTTATAGCATGGGATCCAAGAGGCTCCCAAAAATTGCTTCTAACTTTAGTTAAAACCCCCACCTTCGCCTCAAGTGCGGGTGGCATAAGGATGCCTAGTCTTGGCTCAACCATTGGGGGATAAAGGAAGAGATCATCACGGGAAGCAAGGATATGTCAAAGATACTATTACCTCCAATTTTTAGGATAAGTTGTGGGATGATCCAGAGATGGAGGGTAAAAGGAAGTTAAGATACTGTAAGGAAGTGATCAACCCCACCCTTGATAACTAGAATGTTTACCAGCACTAAGAAAAAAATGAACATCGATAGGATAATAACTAATTCCTTGCGTTCCGAAGTGAAACCGGGAGGTGGTCTACTCTCAAGACTCCCTGGGATTATATCAATCTGTTAGGTTTGTGATACTAAGAGGGTGGAAGATGAAAAACACTTCCTTTTAGACTGCTCAAATCTTAGTTGCATCCACTCTCAATTCCCTAACATCTGCCACACTTCCAATCTTCTTGACTTGCTAATTTAGCCCAACTATATCGATTATGGAACGCTTATTTCCCTTATTTTTCATCATAGAAGCAAGATTTTGAAGAATCACAATTAGATTCTTTTTCTTTTCTTGAGATCCTATAGACCACATTGGTCTTAGTTGACGTTAATCACCATCATCATCATTTAAAATAAGTATTTGTTTACAACTGTATTTTATTTTATTTTTAAAATAATTATAATCAAATTTATAAATTATTATGAATTCGTTTAATTTCAATTTAAATAATTTAAAATTTTAAAGTATTATTTCATATTATTATTCATATATATTAAAATAAATATTTATATTAATTTCTATTTAAACTAATTCCAAAAATGTAATGTTTTCTTTCAATAATAAATAATGATATAAATTGTTCTAATAAAAATAAGTAAATAAATAAATAATGCAAACATTCAAAACTTAATATGGAAGATTTGTATTCAACATTTGTTTCTTTTAACAAACAAATGTCAATAGGGTCCAGTAGTGGTACCATCCTTGATTCATTATTTCCCTCTGATTCAACGCAACCCCAGGAACGTTGGAGACTTCTCTGCCACAAATTTTTTTCTAGTTTGCTACATAGATCCTTTTTTATCATTTTTTCAAAAGAAAAAAATTATTTGGTTTATATTATGTACCAGAGCATATTTCTAAAAAGTTAGAGCAATATTGTACAGTCATATAGGAAAAGTACTTTCCAAGAAATCATCAAAAAAAACCCATTGTCGGTTGGAGGATGTGTCTAACAATAAACAGGAAAAATCAAGCCATTACCACTAGCCAACATATAGTGATCCCATATAAACAAAAATATGAACATAGAGAGAAATATCGCACAGTAGGCCAAAATATACAAAAACATAAAGCTGGATATGTGATCCAGCATGAATTTTGTTAAAGAAAAGACTGCAGTCAACAAAAAAAAAATAAAATAAAAAATCAAACGACCAAAAATACAACTGAATCAGTGAATTTGAGAAGTGCCCTGTGCACGAACACTGCCTGCCTCATAAAGAGTGTAATGCATAAGGCCATATTCTGCACCCAAACCCTTCTTGGATAGTTTGTCAGCCTTAGAGTTCTTCTCTGGAATATGTGAGGAAAAGTGATGGTATTGAAAGTGTCTCTCAACATAAAAGTTTAGAATAATTATCCCCCCACCAACAATTTATAATACCTTTTGTCATATTGGGGGTAGAAGAATTATCTCCCTGGAAAATGACCCGGTTCCTCGTAGTCCATACCTGCCAGAAAAAAACAGTGGGATGGATCCATATTGTTTTCCCTTTGTCAGACACTAGTCCATGCACTCAACAACTTGCGAGAAAATCCTATTGTTTGCTTTTTTGTGTAAATAATATGTATAATATCCTCGGTAGACACAACAACATCATGTATAAGCATGTTGTGTAAAAAGCCAAATTGTTCCCGCGATATGTTTTTTGAAAAAGCATGCTTTATGCGCTCTGCAATAATTTTTTATATGATTTTATATTTTGTATTGCATAGAGAGATGGTTATATAGTCTTGAAAACTATTTGTCACTAAATCATTTGGAATTAGTGCGATGAAGGTGGATTTGATCACACCATGTATGCTTCCTCCTTTACGAGCTTCCTCCACCATTAAGAGAAGATCCTCCATTATGCCCCAAAGTTGATTTGTCACAAAGGAACCCTGGCGCTTTTTTAATAAGGTCTCAAAATCACTAACCGCTACCCTTTGTATGTCCTATATCATATGAACCAACACTCCATGCTTGTTTTCAATTTCCCAGATAGCAGTGCCCTTTTTCCTCATGTTGTCGAAATTGTGGAAGTATTTTGTGTTCTTATCACCCTCATGAAGCCATATGGCTCGACCTTTCAAACGCCAAGTCTGTTCATGATGTAGGAGAATCTGGCGTTTTCGGGCTTCGAGGACTTTTATATGCTCCCATACATCCTGTGAAAATATCCCCCCGTCCAAGTGGATGTATGAAATCTGTGCTTCCAGAATATTGTCGGATAGTTCCTGCAGCAACTTCCTTTTCTTTTCCCTTTCCCAAACCCGAAACCGAGACTCTAATGTGTGTAAAGTATACGACATATGAATCATGGGTTATGTGTCTGTCTATCGCGTACATGAGTTCCACAAATTAGTAACCAATGTGGTGAACTCCAGGTCACATAGCTAAGAGCGATTAAATTTAAAAGGAATTCCAAGTAGGGGTTTTCCAAAATGCCACTGTAGTCCAATGGGTCGATGCTCTGAGAACATAAGCTCTGCCACCCAATATTTAACAATCTCCATTTGCTCCAGGAGACTTTCTTGTACTAAAAAACAATCTAATCTCTTTGAAATGTAAGCATCCCCCCGCTGCCAATTGTACCAAGTTGGACAGAGTGTGAGAGGGCATACATCCTTGAGGTGGTGAGCATCGCACAAATCTGCAATGAAATCCACCAGTGGGTCTTGTTTGCAGTGTAAACCCCAGTTTTTTGCCTGAGACAGAGTGCAGTTTAAATCACTAGCAGCTATAAGAGAGCCCAATTTTAATATTTCACAGTGGACCACTATTTTCTAGAAAACCCATTTTTTTAGGTATGATGCATATATATTAAGTACATGTATCCTTGGTTGGAAATCCTATATGAAACCCAACAGTAGTATCCCAACAAAAAAACTTATAAGCCTGAAACTGTGCCAGACGTGGATCCCATAATGCAGTTGTTCCACCCGATAGACCCATTAAGTGAACCACGAGCACATGCCAGTCTGGGAGCATAGAACCAAAATAAGCAGTAGTCCGGTTAGAGGTGGTTGTTGTTTCCTAAATCAGAACCATAAAAGGAGAGCTCGAAAGTAAAAAAAAAATTGAGGGAAAGGAATTTAGTGTAGTCCCCCAAACCCCGAGTGTTAAGGGAGAGTCAATTCATCATGGGTTAACCCGGTCGGATGTCAATGCTCTAAGAACCCAGTCGAAAACGGTGGATATGGGGACGTTCCAAAAATTTCCAGAATCCAACTCAGGTAAGGATTTTGCATGAGGTATCACACACATATTTAGGTGTCGTCAACCTCCCTTTTTTAGCACCACGATGTTTTTGGTAGAATATGGACTAATGGATATTTGTGGGGATGTAATGGAGCAGGAATGGATGGAAAGGGATACGAGGTCAATGTGAGGATAGGTGAGGAAGCTAATGTTGCTTCCAATGGAGTTATGAGGTGAGGACACAGGATCATGTGCAGAGGGACGAGGGTCCTGGTTGTGATCAAGAGGATGGTCAATAACTGGTTCAAGAATGATAATAGTGGCAGTGGATGATGGGCTCTCAACGAGTGGGGGAATATAAGCCCGAGGGGGGTGGGAAGTATAGTTTGTATCCATCGACGTCGGTCCTTCGTTATCATAATGTCACAACAGGTTGGATTTGACTGCCGTGATGTTTTTGTGAGGCATGCATCTCATAAAATAACCGAACATCAGCTCTTTGGACTTAGATTTTCCGCAGGTCATTTTAATTACTAACATTATTCTATCATATTGTTGTATTGGTTTTTTTTTGCAGTAAATTAGACTAATTCTATTAAGAAATCATATGGTACAGAGTGAAGTTACAATCAAGCGAAACATGACGCTGGGGATCCAGAAATGATGAATTATCAACCTTAGTCCCAGAAGTGAACTAGAAATAAGCAAAAAGGATCTAGAGGAGAAACAAGGAAATAGAAGGAGATAGTCACTAGAGTCTACTCAAAGTGGGTTGAGTCCTCAATACAACATTTTTTCCCTTTTTCTTTGCTAAATTTGACCCATCCATCTTGGGATGGATGGGCCAGAACCACTTGAAGATTGTTTTTGATTGTAGGAAAAGTCTCCTTATCCAAATCAGATGAGGAGGATTCATGAGTGCGTTTATGTGTGTTCAAAGAAATAGTGGGAACCTCAGGGCCAGCCGAGGGTGAATCCTTTGTTTGTTTACGATATCCTCTTCTTCTTCGGATTCCTCCTCATCTAAGCTGGAGGACTCAATGTCATCCATGGGTGGCGGATCACATGGCTTCCATCTTTTAGATTTAGATGTGTGGGTGCCTTTTTTCTTTTGGGCGAGGAGTATGGTGCATGTGTTTTGAAGGTGCCCAGTTTGATGGAAATGGCGACATCAGAAGGCGGTTTTCTCATAGTCCAGGTTTTGAGTCCACAGGAGATCGCCAACTTTGAGCATGATTAGATCAGGTAGACCTTTACTGATGTCTATTTAAACACACATTTTACCATAGGTGTATATAACTTTCTCCCCCATAGAGGAATCCATTTCTAGAAACTGACCTAGGGTGTTTCCAATTCCCTGGAAAAAAAGAGTAATGCCATAAGTGCGCGGTAGGTTTGAAAGGCTGACCCAAACATGGAGCTTAGTGATGATTGTTGTAGAGGGATCGAAGTGTGGAAACTAGGGGGTGAGGAATAGCCCTGTCTTTTCCCAAAACCATGGGGTTAGGGATTTTTGATAATCTTGTTCGAAAGTGAACACCACTATGAAGAAACCCTTTGAGAAAAAGAAAACCTTGCAACTGCTAGTCCATGTTGAGTGAATCCATTGGTAGAGATATGATGTGCGAGGCCACATACCATTAAAGCGACAAATGATTGTTGATTCTGAATACTTTTGAAGCTGATCTTCAAGAGTGGGTTGTGAAATTTCTATAAAGGGGGTTTCCTCTAGTTTATCAACCAAAAAATGCTTGGGAGTCTCAGAGGGTTAAGCATCTTTCTTGGGGCGCTGAGCATGGACCGCATCCTTGTAGGAGAAAGTTGGAGAAAAAGATGGCTGCCCGCCTACCCCTCCTCGCAACCTAAGGGTTAAAACCACAGTGGAATCTCTTTCTATGTTGTAAAATGAAAGAGGCAGAGAGGCTTCAAGTTTTTTACTTCTATGAAGAAGTCGATGAGAGGCCGAAGGAATACCCAGCTTGAGTTCAGGGTCATACAAGAGATGTTTCACCAGATCTTTTGAATGAACCCAAAGAAACAAGGTTTTTTTGGATAAGAGAGAGATCTGGATCTGGCAATAAGTGGAAGGAGGATTAGGGGTTCCCCATTTGCTCAAACGCGTCTGTGAGACAAGAGAGATGGGCTTTGTTGGTGTGTTGATACATAGGGCAGCCTTGTGGTTGTTACCGAATCCCCAAGAGAGTTTACAGTCCTAGCACAAGAACTTTGGAGCTGCACGGAGGATCGAAGACCCATCAAGGTTCTGGGACGGGCTGGAGCGATCTGGGCTTTTCTCGCTGGTGAACATCGGTTGGAGAGTCTTCAATGTTGCAAAAGGGATAAGTTTCATCTAGATTCGACCTTCAGAGGCTGCGCATACCTGCGAGAGAGGGAGGTCTGCTGTCTGGTTGGCGGCACGAAGTGTTGTGCAAGCAAAGGCTCGAAAGCCAATCTTCTGAATGCATGGAGTTCTCTCATCATAGCACTTGCGTTCAAGATGAGACTTCTTCAAAGGCCATTCTAGTTTCTGGTCGCGTTGTGCTTCCAGACCTGACTGGAGCGAGGCGGTGGCGGCAGAGGGAGGAGAAATGCGGTCGCATTTTGTTTATTAGAAAATAGTTAGATGCATCCATTTACATTGTTTTAACGGTGCATTCATTTACAATCAATCAGAAGTTTGTGGATCACTATTTAGAGTGTAATTAAATATTTTCTATTCTAAATGAGTTATAGAGATTTATATATATTTGTGTAAAAAATTTGAGCTATTTCGTGAGCTACTTTACAATAAGTAGATAGTAGAGTTTTTACTATTTGATATTGAAGTTTGGTGCAAACCAAAATTACAATGTTTAGTTTATGAGTGTTTTTATAGATTTTGTGCAAAGTCAAGTAATCTAGTTTATAGACAGTGTTATTAATTATGTCGAAACCTAAATAAACTAGAATGTTTATCTACATGCATTGTCATCAATTCTTTTCAACATCTAGTCAAGTTATTTATATTGTTTTGGATTTTCAATGGATAACACTTGAGTAATAGGCCATAAACTTTCTTGTTAGTTTGTGGTCTAGTCCTTAGCAACATAAATATTTGAATGTTATCATGAGACCTTGCTTGGTATTCTCCTTTCCTATCATATAAGTAGGGATTCCCAAAGATTATATATGCAACATCAAGAGGTGCCCAATCGTGTAATATCTCATCTCCTTAATGGCTTGATTCTATATAATAACTTGCATTACCAAATGATTTCCAACTTTAGTTCCTTTTTCATCTAGTTGATAGTGTAAGAATTAGGGTATACATTAAGCTTCAAGATCAAAATTCTTTTCTCCATTAAGTAATAGAAGATTAGTTGTATGGATAGTCTTTGAAAACAATTGTAATGGAAAACAACCTTTCTCTTAATTCTTCTACTTATGCAATAAAGTATTATTGTTGAATTACAACCAACGTGGCTCTAGAAGTTGACCCTTTCTTAGAAGCACATTGTAGAAAATTATGTATGCTGGTAGCCTTCACGATTTCCAGTTTTTGCACAAATTTGTTTCCTAGAGTCCCAAACTAGAAGGTCTAATATAAAAAAATTTAAATGCAATTTATTTGAAACATTTAAGCTACCTCTACACTTTAGTTTTCTAGCTGATATGAAAGAATAAAATACGAACACATACAAATAAAAGTAACATAATTTTTTTGGTCTAAGACCCTGGAAAAACCCACAAGGGGAAAGCTAGTTCTAATGGAGGATTTTATTTGCTTCTTAAGGAATAAATACACAATAAAGATAAATCAACTTATCTCCCTTTTAAGCTTATTGATTTCACTGCCAAATTTATATAGGAAATTGAGCCTCCCTCACAATATTAAACTTAATATGATATTTTCTTTATTTATGTGCATATAGTCACCCAACCATGTCTAGAAAAACGGGCCAGACAAAGAAAAATTCTCCTCAGAAGTTCATGCCAAAGTCTGATATAAATTCCCTCATGGAATCACACTTCTAGAGCCTAAAATTCCACACTAACAAACCCATAAATAGAGTAGGAACAAGCCTCGATTTATGTACAACTTCCTACCTCAAAACATGACCCTGTGACTATATATATATATATATATATATATATATATATATATATATATATATATGGCAGAAACAAATGGTTCAAATAGCCCTCTTCATAGCATAAAACACTAAGTATCACACTCAACCAAAAAACAAGAACCAGTGTTGTCTAACTATTATCTCGTCCTTCTATCTCTGAAACTCGGGCTGGTAAACTTGTGACAGTGGCAAAAAAATTGAGGTTCGAACAACTCCTAAAATTTTAGATAAAATTTCTAAGTCTCCCACTCAACTATTGCACATACCTGTACTAACTTCTGGCTTGAATCTCGACCAACTAACATTGAAAACTTAGCCTGTAAGACTAATCGAAAATTCTAGGAATTTTTGTTAGGATCCTACAACATAACTTAGGTTCTTCTTTGATGTTAAATCTCCTCTTCCTTAGACTTGCAACTCATCCTCCTTTCTTTTTAGTTAACTTGAGCTCCTCTTACACTCTCCCTTCTCTTCTCATATGCTCTCCTCAATTCCTTGTGAGAAGAATGAATAATTAACTCTTCATTTTCCCTTTTTGTCTTCTATAGTCCGGAGATACCTAACCCTAGAGATCTAATGGTTGAGATTAAATGGAAACTAATTAAATCAAAGGTAGAGATTATTCCCCTCCCTTGACCCCTTTTGCATGTTGTCTTCCTCACTTAAAGAACTCCTAAACACTTTTTTGACGTCATGTACCTTTGTGCACATGTTATTTCATAAAATGACTTTTAAAACATATAAGTCACTTTAATATGATAAAGTGCACTATGTACTTTTTACATAAAGTCATTTTATAACACTAGTGATTTTAATAAATTAAAAATTAAAGTACATGGTACCTAACCCATAAAATGTGCTTTTTCTCCAAGACATTAATAAACTTATAATGTCCATAGACAAAAAAATTATTAATGTGTCACCCTAAACCAAAAGGATAAATGCCTATGAAACAGTTCCTCGATACAAATTTTCTAAACACACATCCATACTTGTCATGGTAGGGTGGTTGGTGAAAATCACAATATTTTTTGTTATTTCTTTTATGTGAATTTTGACTAAAGTTTACATTGTTCTGTTTGAATTTCGAAATGGTGGCTCATGGAGTTTCTCAATCTAAAAACATAGTCAAAATTTTCTTTCCAAGGTGATTGTTAGATCCTTTATGTCAATTTTAGCTAGAGCTTGCATTATTTGAGTTTGAATTCTGGAAAGACATCGAATTATCATTAACAAAAGAAATTTCTTTTTTTCCTCAAAATTAACTGAAATTAGATAGAACATTTTCATTTTTAGAGTGGAGAATAGTGGAAAGCTTATCCCAAAGTCTATATATTCAAGAACATAATCCCTTGATGTAAATAAAAATTCTTTGATACTTTAACATCTTCAACTTTTCAAGATAACAACACTTTGATACGTCAAAATTTTCAATTTTTCTTCGTTTTTCATTGTCAGATTAGCTAATACGTTGCAAAACTCATCTATATAGTTTTGAATGACCAACTTGTGAAACTCATATATGTAATTCCGAATGGCTTGCACTTTTAATTTTGGAAAATATTTTCAATGCTTATATAAGTAGCCTAGATCCATCCTCACTCTAGAACTATCAAACACAACGACGAGAAAGATCAAATATCTCAAGGGGTGGACCACTTCTTTTAGTGTAAAACTTGACAAAAGGTTTGCACCTCGAGCGATTTGATCCTCTTAACCTTTAATGGATCTTAGTTGGTTTATATATATATGAGTAGTCAAAAGTGAACCCAAAAACCTAAAAAGAAAAATTGACTACCATAACAATATTTATAAACATTAATTTATTATAATTTTTTAATTTAGTTTTTATTTCAAATATTTTTAATTTGAATTAAATATTTATATAATATAATAAATCACTATAACATTTCTTCGATACTAAAGGAGAGAACACCTTCAACAAAATTATTTAGTTGTATCAATTTTTCACATAATCATGCAATTCTCCTCTTTTTCATTAATTTCAGTTTTTAGTTATTAATATAATTAATTGATATTTTTTATTTTTTTTTAACAATTGAATATTAATATCTAACATATCCAAAAATATATATATAAAAAGTGTACAAAGTATTTAAAATATATTTTATTGTAATATTACAAATCCATTGAACCAAAGTAAACCATAGTAGTGAGATTCAATAGTGTTTACAATGTAATTCCTGCAAACGATGGGAATCTAAAACCCTAGTAGGCTTGAAACCCTAAATGTCGCCATGGATTAAGCTGTGCGAAGGTGGCATGGGGTTGCTTCCGGCTGAAGGCAGCACCCGACAAGGGGTAGATTAGGGTGCATGCGGATGGCGACAATGGATGCCGACGGCTGGCGGGGTGATCAAGAGTTCTCGGTTTGTGTGCCCATTTTCTTCAGTGGGAAGGACGATACAGGGTAAAGTATAAAAACTTTTATGGTTTAGTTGATTTATTTTACCATTTATGCTGTGAGTAAGGCGATAAGGTTTAGCTAGTGGTAGGAGCACTCGCCCTGTGGGAAGGGTGGAGAACCGGATCTGTCGCTGCCTGCAGTCTCAAGAGAACACCAAGATGGTCAACAAATCGGATAGGGTGGAGGTGGATCTCGAGCTAGGGGATATTCTCACGATGTGGGGAATGGAGGTCACGGAGAAAAATTTGAATCTTTTCATTGGGTCAGCAACAGTGGAAGGAGGAGAGCTTGAAGGCTTGGGTACGAAGGGAAACCTAGAAGGCGTTCCGAGGTCTACGGGTAAATCCATAATGGCCATGGATAAAAGGTTAAAGGATTTTCCAAGGTTATCAGTGCCCAGTCTGGAGAGATCTAGTTTAACCAGAACTGATTATGGATTTCAACCAACAAAGGAGCATGGGTTTGATCTGGATGAGCCTTTTTAGCGAACTAGAGGACTTAAGGACATAGTAGCCAGCTACAAGCTACTGAAGAAGGAGGGATTGAGACCGGTTTCGGGAGGAGGGGGTGCGACTCAAGCAATTCTTAAATTCATGGAGAAGAGGTGTAGGGTTCGAATTTGGTGCTGCGAAATCCAGGTGAAGGGGAACAAAACAAAGACTCTTTGGGTTTTTAAAAGAGGAGGTTTTGGGGAGGATAGAAGAGGCTATCGTAGGGGATAGTAGGACGTGACTAGAGGCACATAGTAGGGGGGAGGGACTCCATCTGTAGGGGTCGGGTAGGGGATCTCCATCTCTTAGGAAGGGACAATAGTCTGAGTGGGGTTTGAGGAGGGTTTGAAGGAAGGTCGTGTTAAGGAAGGGGCGCAGACCATGGGAGTTAGGGGTAAATAGTGGAAGGAAGGGGCCGCGACCATGGTAGAAGGCATCACAGGACAAGAGGATCTAGATTATGTATCTGAAAGAGATCGGGACAACCCATATTTGTTGAGGAAGAAGGCCATGGAAGTGAGAAGAAAGGACCAGATCCCAAATCTGGTTTTGGGCATTGATCTATCGATAGATGAAGTAATGGAGACTGCTGAATTAACCTTAGTAGGGAAAGCAAAGGGAAATAAATTATTTGCTACTTTCTTTAAGGAATGGGTTGCGAAGGCATGGCAGTCAGGCCCTGATCTACGCTTTGAGGCGGTTAATATTGCAAATGGTTGGTTCATGATGAGGTTTAGGAGTAAAGATATGGTTTCATGGGTGCTGGAGATAAATTGGGGATTTGGTCAAGCCCTGATTATGTTCAAAATATGACATCCCCTTTTTGATGTTCATAGGGAGAAGAGAGCAGACATTCCAATCTAGGTGAAATTACCAGAGCTTCCCCACCTGCTGTGGACAACTAATTTTTTCAAGGAAATCGGGAATGAATTAGGGCAATACTTGGAGGCCGATATGCCATTCCAGGAGACAGGAGGGCAAGGTACTATGAGAATCCTGGTTCATCTCAATCCCAAAGAAGGACTGGTGGAGGAAATAAAATTACAATAAAAAAATTGGTCATTCATACAGGCTCCAGATTATGAGCAGGTGCCATTCAGGTGTGCCATAGGTGTCACCAGTATGGACACATGGAAAAAGCCTGCCCTCTGGGCATCAGAAGAAGGAAAAAAAATCCAAGGGAAAAGTCAAGAATACATAGGAAGGGAAGTATGTCGAGGGGGAGCATAGAAAGGATTCAGGGTAGGATCAGGGGCAACAATCGACCCAGCAAGAGTCAGAAGGGAGGGTAGAGGATATGACTATGGAGGAGGCAGAGGTCCTTGATGTGGGAGGAGGTGAAGTCATCCCTATTGAAGAGCCTTTAGAAGCAGCCTTAGACATAGCCACGACATTGATGGAGGGTACTGTTCTTAATACCCCTTCATTTATTTCTATTTCGTTTTCAAAATTGTCTCCACTGTGTATAGAGCCCGGTCCTTCCAGGCTAGAATCCCTTCATATGTCTACTGGTTTTACTGTGCATGCTGAATCAGTTTTGGATATTATTATCACATCCATTCCGACCCTATCCATTGATCCTTGTTCCCAGCATCCCCCGAGATTGAAAGAGCTCCCTTTCTTTGAAGAGGAATGTAGGTCTTACAACCTTAGGCCGCACGACAAAAATGTTAATCTACTAGAAATAGTGGTAGGGCTAGGGAACCTTGCAGTCTCTCCCTCTAGAACAAAGCTGAGAGGGAGAAAATCAAATCTGTCTCAAGCCCAGCTCAAAGAAAAACTAGATATTGCAGATGGGAAACATAGCTCTTTAACATGGGTACTTAGAGCAGTGCATGCCCCAGGTAAGGTGATCAAATGATTGTGATGTCATGCAATTGTAGAGGGTTAGCTAGTAAGCCTAAAAAACTAGCCTTTCACGCCTTTTTCTCTAGTTATGGGCCGAATATTATTCTTCCTCAAGAAACTCTGGGGTCTGGGGATGATGTCTCAGCTGCCCTTCAGAATCTTTTTCTGGGGTGGTATTTTATGGGATTGGATGCCAAAGGAAGGTTGGGTAGGTTGGTTATGGGCTTCAATGAAAGGAAAATTAGATTGATCAATACTTGGGGAAGGGATCATGTCCTAGCCATGAAGGTATATTCCTTAGATCTTTGCTATTCCTTTATGATTCTGAATATATATGGCCCATCCCAGGAGAGGGAAATTTTCTGGAATGAGCTTTGGTCTGGTTATTATATGAACACCCCCAATCTCATCTTAGGAGGGGATCTAAACTTTTCAATCGGGAAGGCTGAATCTTGGGGATCGACAGCCCGTGCGGATCCCTTATTTGACTTTTTATTATCCAAAATCCTTGATGAGTGCCTTATTGATATCAATCTAGTCAAACTTCGGCCAACATGTATGAATAGGAGGACAGGAGAAGCTAGGGTGTCCAAGCGGCTAAACAGATTCTTGATCAAGGAAGGTTTGGTGGATCGATTTACAGCCCTAAGGAAATGGATGGGGGAGGGTACAGAATCTGATCATCATCCTATTCTCCTCGAAATTAAAGGCAGCTTTGATAAAACATGAGCTCCATTCAAATTCAATCTGGGCTGGCTAAAGGAGGAATCCTATAATGCTCTTTTTAAGGAAACCTGGAGTTGGTGGGGGGTAGAGGAGCCTCTAAACAAAGCGGATCACTTCTGGGAGAACATTAAAAAAATGAAAAAAAGTGACCATTAAATGGGCCAAGCAAAGAAGAGAAGCTCAGGAGGAGATGTTGAGATGGTTGGGAGAGGAATTGGGGTGGATGGAAAGCCCTGAAACATATGAATATGAATTAGGGGAAAAAAGGGATCTTATAAAATCCTCGGAGGGGGAGAGAAGAAAGATACTGCTAGAAAAGGAGGAGCAATAGAGGTTGAAGAGTAGAGCACTGTGGCTAGCAGTAGGGGATGAGAATAATTTTTTTTTCCACAATTATGCCAAAGGAAGGAAAATTGCTAACACCATATGGGGGATGAGAAGGGAGGACAATGGGATGGCTAAGTCCTTCCCAAAGCTAGCTAAAATGGGTAAGGATCACTTAAGCAGAGTTTTTAAAGCCCTCTAGAGGTTCCTATTGCAGAGGTGGTCAGGGTAGCTCAACATTTCCCAAGGTATGTGGATGAAGAGGAAAATGAGATGCTGACAAGGCCGATGTCCAGGGATGAGGTGGAAGGAGTCCTCAAGTTAATGTAGAAGGACAAAAGTATGGGGCAGATGGGTGGAAAAAAAAGTTCTACCAACACTTCTTTGAAGAGCTGGGGGAGGAGCTTACAACAATTGTGGAAGAATCTCGATCGAGAGGAGCTATACTCGAGCAAATGAACTCCACCTTTATAGCTCTCATCCAGAAATTGGATGATCCGGGCTCCTTCGATGATTTTCGCCCCATATCTTTATGTAAAATCATTTGTAAAATCATATCAAAAATTATTGCAGTTAGAATAAAGTCGATCCTTTCCAAGAATGTCTCGCATGAACATTTTGTGTTCTTAGAAGGGAGGCAAATCCATGAAGTTATCGGGTGGCGCATGAAACTCTCGACAACATCAAAAGGAACAGAAGGAAATGCATGATAATCAAAATAGAATTATCCAAATTTTATGATAAGATAAGTTGGGTAAATGTTAGATTAATCCTAATGCACCTGGGGTTTGATATCCGCTTCATTAATTGGGTGATGGGGTGTATAACGGATATCAGCTTTGTTGTTCTTATTAATGGGGTGGCCTCATCATTCTTCAAAAGACAGAGAGGTCTAAGATAGGGATGCCCACTGTCTCCTTTTCTCTTTCTCTTGGAAGTAGAAGGCTTAAGTCAATTGATAGTAACTGCCAAAAAGATGGGGGATATTAAGGGCATAGAGGTTGCCATTAATATGCAGATTACACATCTCCTTTTCGTAGATGATATCGTCCTTTTTAGTGATGGCAACAGAAGAGAGATTGGGTATCTAAAATTAGCCATAGAGCTCTTCCTCTTGGCAGCATGAATGAGTATAAATGTAGGCAAATAGGTCATCATAGCAGAAGGCGTCTAAGAGGAGGATATTAGAAGAACAATGGTGGAGCTTCCTTATGAGATTCAGGGAATGGGAGATAGTTTAAAATACCTTGGGTTTAATCTCAAACAAAACTCTTATAAAACTCTAGACTAGATGTGGCTAGTGGCTAAAATATAAAAGAGAGTGAATCATTGGAGTTTCAGATGGCTATCTAGAGCGGGAAGTTTGGTGTTGGAAAAATTTGTTCTCATGGCTATTTCGGTGTACTGGACCATGCTCTTATGGGTTCCTAAAAGTATTCTGGTGAGGGTGAGGAAAATATGCAGCAAATGTCTGTGGGCAGGATATAAGGAGGAGAGGGTGATACTTTGGGTGGCCTAGGACAACATTGCAATACCAAATGACTGGGGAGGTTGGGGGTTGAAAGATCTCCCCTCCTTCGCAGCCTCCCTAGCTGCAAAAATGGGTTGGAGAATTTTTTCAAAGAATCATTATGGTCCTAAGTCATGAAGTAGAAATATATTGACCCTATAGAGCTGACAGATAGGCTATGATCTCCAGGGAAAAAACCATCTAGAGCATCGATGGTCTGGAAAATCATTCTGAGGTCACTGAGTATCATTGAAGAAGGTCTAGATTGGAAGGTAGGTAATGGGGAAAATATCATAATCGTCCGGATCCTTGGGCAGGGTGCAATGATGCCTACTCTCTCTTGGTGGAGCTGAGGACTCTTCTAAAGGCCAAAGGCTCCCACTTTATAAATCAAATTTCAAAGGAGGCTACTTCCACGCACTGGCAGCAAGGATGGATGGTAGGGGAGGACCTATACATTGACCCTATCTCGCATGAAGATTGGCATTAAGTATATTAAGGTGGGTACATGACCCCTCGGGCCAGTATACACTAAAGTTTGGATATGCATAACTCATGGCCAAAAAGGGATGGGATGCACCAGCATGGTGGGAAAAACAACTCTAGAAGTTGAAATGCCCGTCCAAAAGTAGGATCTTCTTCTAGTGCATATTAAAAAACAAAGTACCAACCTGGGACAATATGCTAAAAATGAAGAAGGAGGGCCCGAGTTGGTGCCCACTTTGTAAATCAGCCTTTGAATCAGTATCTCATTTATTTATACATTGATCCTTCAATACACTAGTCTGGGAAAAGACGATGGCAGTTGTGGGTAAGTCGCAAAGGTGGGATGGGGTGTCGGTTCCAGAAGGTTGGAAGGAATGGTGGCAGGGGAGTCAGGAGGAAAAATGGAGGGCACTCCCCCTGCTTATCTCTTGGGGCATTTGACTTGCAAGAAACATAGCAATTTTTAAAGATAAGGAGACCTAGACTCTAGGTTATAGCTTAGGAGAGTGCGGCTATCTATGCCCAAATGCTGGAACCAAATTCTAAATCTAATCCTAGGTGATCACCCCGGAGGTCATTAGGGGAGATATGTCGTGGGCATACTTTGACGGAGCGTCCAGTGAAGAAAATAGATGTGGGATTGGTATAGTGATTCATCTCAGTCTGGAGATTCATAAGGAAGCTTCGGTGGGGCTTGGGAATGGAACAAACAAATTTGCTAAACTTAAGGCTCTTCATATGTTGTTGTGTTGGCTGATCCAATTGGGTTATCTATCAATACAAATATTTGGGGACTCATTGAACATTGTCAAATGGTTCAATAAGGAATTCATGTGCCAAAACTATCTATTAAAACCTATCCTTGAAGAACTATGGACATTAAAAAATCATTTTGCTTACATATCAGTCTGTCACATTTACAGGGAGCGGAACGAGGCAGCAGACCTTCTTTCTAAGGAGGGCATACAATAGATTTCGGGCAGCTGGAAAATAAAAGAGACAGGTTTGGAGGGCCTGGTGGAGACGGAGCGTGCCCCTTTCCTTTGACAGTTAGATCATGAGCTTTTGATGTTGATCTAGGCTCTACATATTTGTTTGAGTGTTTTTGTATTTTATTGTTTCAGTATATTACTTGCTACTCTGTGGTACAAATACTTTTGATTCTAGAAATTTACGTACTTTAAGACACATATTAATAATTTCATGTATTTGTTTTGGCCGGCCTCTAGGATCCTGTATAGAGATGTTTTCCTCATAAGAGGAAGCTTGGGACTAGAAAGGGTGGCGCTTTTGGCCAGCTTCTTTTCTCCTGATGGGTTGTTTTACTCATAAGAGGAGGCTATGGACGAAGATGGATGGCATGATTTTGATAGACATGGTTACTCAGGGGGGAAGCGTCTGAGCAGATGCTTTTATATCTGCAAATTTTTTGGATATTGGTCATATGTAAACGATCGAATGATCTGGTTTGCAGTCCTGCATGACTCTCAAACAGATAGCATGCTTAATGCATGTACACAACAAACTTTTTATTGACTAATTTAAAGTTTCGATTTTTTCTGCGAAAAAAAAAAAATATAAAAATAAAAATAAAAAATAAAAAATAAAAATAAAAATATTACAAATCCATTTTTCTTAAAAATAACAATTACTAAATTTAAGTATCGAGGGATTTTCACTAGTTTTAATTTCACTTCTTTACCTATGTGAACATCATCTGATGCAATGAGTGCTAAGTGGACTATTCAAAAATCATGAGAAATTATTGAGTTACCACTACCTCTGATAGAAATTGTCATAGATGAATGCTAGTTGAATCCCGAAAATAATATCTAATATAATGCATTTCCAAAAACCCCTCACTACTTAAATACAAAGAGTGAAGGGAGCACTCCTTGAATGGTTCATGAGGCACAATACTTGTTATGGTTTTGCAAATAGGGTAGCAAGCTAAGTGGACTTAATTGTGGGGAAAACTCCAAAGTTAAGCGCGTTTGAGCCAGAGGCCATCTAGGATGAGGATGACCTCCCAGAAAGTCCTCCTCGTTATTAAGACTATCTCTCATAGAAGTTGTCATAAATGAATAACTTACTTGACTGTGGGAAAAACTCCACAGTTAAGCTTCCCTAGAAATCGGTTACTCTGACTAGCTCTCATAAAAATAGTCATAAATAAATGGCTTACTTAAGCCAAATCCAAAATATAATATCTAATTACTAAATTTTAAATAATTAACTATTTATACAAAAAAAAATATAATCGGTATGTGAGGTAAAGTATACCGCGAGTGTGAAACAAGCTTGTTACATTTTTGTTTGGGATGGAGAAGTATTATTGAATTGCAGCAACAATCTTGTATTGTCAATGATGCCTTTCCCTTCTTATTTTATTGAGGAAAGTAAGATTCAGGTGGAGAGTGTTGGAGTTACTCACGAAGGCTTTCCTAGAAGCTGTTCGGCAACATCTCAAGGTGATTGGGAAAATCACGTCATTCACTGTTGTCGTATTTCGATCATTGTTAATTTTAATTATTTTGATCATTGTCAGTTTTGATTATGGTTAATTTTGGCCATGAATTCTATAAACTTCTTTAAACTTACCTGGTTACGTATATGGGTAAGTATATAATAATTTGATTGAAAATCTATACTGAATACCATTTAAACTGACTCTAAAAATCTAGAAAAACTACTTTTAATTTGAAGTATATATTGTGATACAAACTGTATATTGAAACATTCATAATTTAATAATAAAGCATGCCCATTGAAAACTCATTTGTTGCGACTCACCTTGAATATCTGAACATTAAGTGATTTGATTTATTCTTCCCTATCTTTATATTAAATTAGGTTGAACTATCTCTTCTTCCCTATCTTTTTTGGGAGGCATGTGTCTGATAAAATAATTGCACATGGCCTCTTTGGACTCGGATATTCCGCAGGCCCTCTATATTTTCTCACGTGGAATAGGATAATAAGGATGTGGAATAGGATAATACGGATGTAAGAGTAAATTTTATAATTTTAATTTAATTATTAATAGTTATTAAGTAAATAATAACTGTAAATTGGTTATTTGGTCATTGATATTTATCTAGTCTTATATATTTTTACAAATATTTATCTAGTATAGAATAGACATGTATATTTGAAATAGTAGTTTTTATAGTTTTAATTATTAATAGTCATTAAGTAGATGTAACATTTACCATATCAAGGCTAAATGTAATCATAAAAGTATTTTTTTAAGATTTTTTTAATACTATACAAATTAATTCATTAAGGCTAAATCCTATCTCATTCTGAGACTTATCATTAAACTCATGATATCGAACACCTTTGGTAAGTTATGATTTTGGAGCAGAAATAATTTGTTTTGGACTTTGTGTTGCCTTAACTTTGTATCAGCATTATGGCACAATATTAAACTTGGTACTTTGGTTAATTATTACCACAATTCTTCGTGACTTCGTTTTTGTTGTCAATTGAATGAATTTTGTGTTGACTTAACTCCGTATCAGCATTATGGCATAATATTGAACTTGGTACTTTGGTTAATTATTACCACAATTCTTTGTGGCTTCGTTTTTTCTGTCAATTGAATTTACTTGACACTTGGATGTGATCTACACCGTCTTTTTTATTTTTCTTATCAACTGTTGCGATCTTAACCTGGGCAATTAGGGTAATACCCTTACCCCCAAACCCTAACCACTCTTTCATTTTCCGTCGCTACGGGAGTAGCTCAAGCTCTGCAATTGTTCACTCGGAATGGTTTTTCCTTCTTTCGCCTCTACCTGAAGACTTGAGGTAAGGTTCTTATACTAGTAAACCGTGTTTCTTACCGTTGTTGGTTATTCTCGTTGGATTAAACGAGCCCTTATGTTTCTTTTAGGTGTTCGAAGCTTAGCCTTTTTGTAGTCTTACGGGATTGACCTTGATAACATGGTTTTCATCACATTTCTTTTGCTTCTCGGCAGGGTTTGCATTCATGTTTCCGATTCTGGTCTTCATGGGGTTTTACATTTCAGTATTCCGACTTATTTCGTCGGGGAGAACAGTTACCCAATGACGGCGCAGCTAAGATAGGTAAGAAAAGAACAAGGAAGCTCACCTTCACTCTTTGGTTATTAATCCTTAGAGCTTTAGTTTAAATCACAGTTGAGTTCTCACAGTATGGTTAAAAATTTTCTGACTCAGGTCCTCATATTCAAACCCTGTTGCATCTGTAAGGTATTTTCTCTCAAAGCTGCTTCCATGCTCTCGTTTTAATTGTTTGGACTTTTATTCGACCCGAACCCCAGGTCTTCTAACCTCTTTTAATTTGTATTGTAGGTAATTTCGATACCTCAAATCTTGCCAACAAGTATGTTTTGGTTTAAATGCCTACCTAGGCTAATGGCTATTTGTCTCTTCTTCTTCCACGTATCTAGAATTCCTACAAAGGGATCTTCTTTGAGATGTTTCATGTTCTGGTCCTAAATAGGACTTCTCTCTGCTTGAGTGTTTAGATGTATAATTTCACCTATATCATGAAGCCACTTTGGCTCTTCCCGCCGTGAATGTAATTTAGCCTTGATGGTCATATTGTTAGATGTATCAGTTTGATTTTTTTTTTGCTGTAAGAGCTATTTTTTGAACACCATCTGGATTTAAAATTCCGAGAGACTCTGTTACATTTTGTTTGATTTAAAACATGATTATGGTGCTTACTATGGCTCTCTTCCAGTTTGGCTTAGAGTTTTTGGCGAGATCATAGTGTATTTATATACTTTTGTATTTATTCCAAATCTGTTTTTTTTTTGTTTTTTGGGTAAGTTAGGCTAAACTATATTAATTCAAAGAGAAATTTTACATATGGGACGTGCTGAGATGGTAAGTTGTTATCTAATCCCAACCTTCGATGATTTCAGTGTAGCGTAGGTTTGGGGCTGCCTCCTAGGAGGAAACCAACCCTAAGATAGCATCATACAGTAAAAAATTACAAGGTGTGTTGTGACACCTGAAAAAGAAAAATATCTATAATATGTACTGAAATAACAGAACAAACAAGAGTTGAGCATCCGCATTCAAGGTGTTCCTTCATCATCCTTGGGTACAAGGTCCTCCTACTAGATACAACATTCGTACTCCTGCGCTATGGCCTCCTCCTCAGCCGAAGGCACGCACGGTGGCTTTGTGGTTGCTGCATAGATATGGGTGCGACTGGGTATTAAACATCATAAACACACGTCCAGACCCCCTCTGAGTCCATGATCCACACATTAGTGTCCTCCCTTGAGGCCTCCTGTACTGGGAGAGGCCCAGTTTTGCGTGGAGGAGGCTACGTTGGTTGTATGATGGTGGATTTCCTATGACCCCTTCTTCCCCTCTAATGCTCCTGAGCTGGGGCGGTCTCCTCTGGGGTTCTCTCATAGCTCTAGGGTACCTCCCTGTCGCGGCTGCTAGAAGAGGAGCCCTTGATGGATTCCAGACAATTTCTTTGCCTCGCTGATAGCGTCCCGAGAGCACTCCTCTCTGGCTACCCCTGATGGAATTTAGGCGTTGACGTGGAGCCATGGGGAGTTGAAGCGAAAGAGAGGTGGGGGTCGGTTTATGGACAGTGACTTGCTCTTCAAGGGAGCATTTAAAAGAGAAGCGAAACAGGGATGTGCGCGAATGTGAACAGTGCAACAGGGGAGCTCATAGGCAGGTGGTGCATAGTGAGGGACCCGCAGTGAGGGAGCTTGCCTCTGAATGCGTGTAACATTGTGAATCTATAAAGGAGAGGAAATCCAGAGGGGGAAAAGCATCCAGGGGGAACAACATGGGAAGCGCACAGCCTTGAGGGGTGCAACAGGGTGGGTACCTAGCTGCTTAACAACAATATGGAGGTGCGCAGGAGGAATGGCGCACAACTAGTGGAACAAGCAGAGAGACTGAGGCAAAAACACAATGGCAAGGGGGGAAAAAAGGGCTCTGGAGGCCAATAGGAGTAGCAAGGGGATGACACAATGGGGAGATACCTCACCTTTTGAAGACCAGTAGTACAAGCGCAGATGGTGTGCGATTCTTTTACACGATCGCAAATGCAAGTTGGGACAGTTCTCATGGGGAGGCATGTGATTTAGGGTATGGCAGTAGATCAATTGTATCATGGAGCTCATGTAAATGATTATAAAGAGGAGGTTCCACATAAGATTAGCACTGGAAGTGCAAGACTCCGTCAGTCTGTGCATGGGATGAACCAGTTTTGCATGTGCACGTCATGTCACCCGTATCTGGGGATTCTAGATCTGGGTTTCCTTAAAGAAGTCTTTTGTTTTAAAAAAATTAACTACCTGTTATCACTCAAAATTTTTGAAAACATCATTGTGTGAACTCTTTTTTTTATCATGGTCTCAAAATAGGTTTGATAGCCATTTTAAGTTTTGGTAAAGGGTAGGTCATGGTTTTTATAGGTTTAATGGTCATCATTTAAGTTCAAATAAAGTTCTTTAGGTTCATTCCATGATCAAAGATTCATATTTTTCATGTAGAGGTCATTCCATTAGGTTTCGGGTTGAAATTATGCAATTAGCCAAGAATCCACACTTTCGTAGTGCCTCTAGTTCAAAAATAATGAAATGCGCGATGAAATCGCTTCTACTTTCATAGCGCAAAATGAAAAATTTACACTAAATGTGCTATGAAACTGCTATAGCAACTTTTTCAGTCATGAAGAAAAAATATGTTTTCTGGTTTTAGTAGTCAACTTCCAAGGGGGATTCTGGGCAACTGAAAACAAATTTTTGAAAAATGAAAGAGGTTTTTCTTCCTAACATACCTAACTACAAAATTTCTCTCTGTTTCTTCAAATTCATTAGGATGTGGGAGCCATTGATAAATGAAAATGCGCTATGAAACTGCTGTTACAAAATGTCCTGTACATGACTGTTTAGCAGTAAACGTCAAGATCAGTTTTTTGGGCACATGAAAAATTATTTTGGAATTATGAAAGAGGTTTGTCTTCATCACATCCCCAGATACAAAAACCTCTTTCATTTTATTCACAAGTGTTATCAGTTGGGAGAGACAAGGCTTTCTTTGAAGCCCTATTTTCAGAAAACAAAGTTTTCCTGTTTTACAGATGTGTTTCAAAGACATTTTCTAGACAGTAGGAGAAGTATTTCAGAAAAACAAGAGAGGTTTTTATTCAAGATAGGATTAAATACATAAACCTATTTCATTTACTCAAAATACATCATGGATGAGAAGATATAGGCTTTGTTCCAAGACCTAATTTTCAAGAAAGAAACATAAATAATTTGCTGAAGCGGTCGTTTCATCATTTTTCACAACAAATTTTGAAGGAATTTTTGTGAGTTTGGTTTTGCAACTTCTTGTGGGAATGTGTCAAGTGAAGATAAAGACTATCATGAAAGAAAAATATTGAAATATGTTAAAAAAAGGAGTTAAAACACTGCGCTACTTTCGTAGCGCATATCTATTTCACTGTTTTGAGAAGTTCAAAGTGGATTTTGCACAACTATCATGAAGAGATGACTTGGGAATTATGATAATTATGTTCCTAACATCAATTAGCCTCGAAGTTAGAAGTGTTCAGAATATCTCAAGAAACTAAAAGGATCCTAAGCCTAAAAACAGGAAAACATGTTTCCTAGCTTCTAGGAGAACATTATCATCAACAACATGGCTACTTCAAGTGAAAGGTTAGCATCCAAATTCGACTTCATGGAATTGCAGATGTAAAAAGATGTAATAAATATTAGATAAGGTTTTTAGGAAGGAAATTAAAGAGTTTTATTCCTATTTGGAATAGGACTTCTCATTAGGGTTCTAGCTGTCAATTTGTAATAAATATCATGTTTAATGATTAGGAAAGGTGTCAAACACTATGAATTCGATGTCTCTAGTGGAGGATAAGCTTATCCTGTGTTGTAAGATGTCTATTAAAGGTCGAGAGGTTGAATTAGAAAAGGTTTGGAGACTTTTTGGCAAAACTGGTGCATATTGTAAAAAGATTGTTTCAGCTAATGCAGAGAGCTTCTATTTGACCAACTTGAGATTCAAAAGGGGTGTTTAGTGTTTTTCTACTCTATCAGTACTTCTTATATATCTTATTTGTAGTGGTGTTCATATATATTACTTAGAAATCATCTTCAAGATGCTCTGACTTCCTTTATAAATGGGCTGACTATGTTTTTACATGTTTCAAGTGTGCATCTCATGACTAAAAACCCTAATATGCCTCAACTTCCATGTCAATCAGATTCACTGATTTTTTGAGACTGCTTTGACTCCATAATGGCCAATGTATACATGCTGATGTTAGTTTCAACCTACAGGTTGGAAAATTTTATCTAAGCATACCACTTTGTAAAGCTTTGGATTAACTGATATATACAGTAACAATACCACTTTTCTTTCACCTGAGATTCTTAGTGTATTTCAATGAGTTTATGTCCTATCATTTGAATTTTTTTTCTTCCATAGTTTAAGTGCTTATTATTCAGAATTCGTGATTTTTCATGCTCTGACTTCATTTAAGTATTTAGCTATGGTGAAATCTCTTTCAGTATTTTTGCTTTCAATACCTTGATGTCTCATTACACAGAATTCGTGTGCTACATGATCTGACTTCCTTTGAACCTCAAGTTACTGGGATTTTCCTGAATGTGTCACTCTTTCATTGAATTATATACAAGCCTTAGCTTCCAAAAGGAGAGCCTTTATCATCTTTATCCCTACCACTGACTCCATAGCCCAATGGTAGCAAGCATTCATCTTCTCAACCTTAACCAAAACACAAATAATAGAGTTAGCCATCTATCTATATCCCATATCATTAACCCTTGAGAGAGCCCTCTAAGGTTGAGGAGGCTAAGCCTTAGCTAAAATATTGTTCTGAAATAGTTACACTGAAGTTGTCTGATCAGCAGCCAACCAAGTTCGATTTTGGTGATAACACTACCCATTCAATATGTCTATGGCTATTCGAGTTCCATCTAAGTTTTTCTTTCGATTTTGTGATACATGAAGGATATAATTCACAGTGTTTAGTTATCTCTCAAATGGTTTGGTTCTTCTATTATTATAATACAGTCAATTTCTTATTCTAAGTTTACTGTAGTCACCTAGGCAGTGCGCTCGTACTCGGACTTGCTCTCTTTTCAGTGGAAATGAACAGATTACATAGGAATTATTTGACATACGGTTTACCTCTTTTTGAGGGTTTTCTATTGTTATAAGCTTTTCATTGTTTTGGTATGATATCTATTGTGAATACCGTTACTGTATTGCTATAGAATCATAAACATGTTCCTATATTTGTTTAATTATATTTGCTTTTACACTCAGCAGTAGTAACACCAAGTCTAATTTCTTTAAAGTTAAATTCCTCTTTCAAGAGCAATATTCCTTTGAATTATGGTACCACTGATGACCAGACCATCGCTCAAAATGGGTTTTTAATTCTCAAACCCTTAGTTTGTGTAAGATTTTGCTTTTATCTTTATAAGGCAGACTCTCTATCTGGGGACTTTCCCTTGGATGGACTAACTGTCCATTTTATTTTGCGGCCTCTATATTTTCCAGAGAGTTCATTAATTTTCTACAGATTCAAACTTGTTGTTCTTTGCTATCAGAAGTGATAACTATGCTTTCTTAGGATTCTCTACGTGCACATTCCCCCCCCCCGCGCCCCCCACACACACACATATATTAATTATATAAACATCATAAATCATTCTAGAGAATGTATAACCACTCTGAATTTAATTTAAATATCTCTTTGCCATATTTAATTCTATTTAGCAGTTCTATAGAAGGATACGATTTCTATTCTACTGCAATCAATATTCATAGTTTACATAGATAAACAATCTTAATAAAATCACATTAAAAACTTTTCCTTTCTCCCTTTTTTGGGTTTATAATACTTATCTCAGTTAAGAAAAGTTGATGGTAGCCTCCCAACCATGAGAGAGGCAATTATGTCCTCATCTCTCCCCGTGCTCCTCACCAAAGTAGGATTGATTAGTAGTTTCTACTGGGGAAAGACCTCAAGATCTATGTCCAGCCTCTTCTCCAGTGTCAAGTTGTAGAGTTCCACTGGTTCAAACTAGCTTTGGACCACTCTCATCTTACAACCCTTTGGCTGTTCTCTTCTCATTACACAAAACCCCTTTTCCTCTATGGGATTTCTCCTTTATCCTCTGAGGAAAAGGTAACTGTCTATAACTGCTTTTGTCTAACTACTCTGAAATTTTGAAATATTTACACATCAGTTTATGGAAACCACACCATAAAATAATTCTTTATTCAAAAGAAAAATAAATTATGTTCATCACTTGATTAAATTACTCGTTAATCATGTTTTACTTAAAAAATCAAATGTATAATTTTAATGTTTTACTGTAATGTATAATTACAATAAATGTTATGAATTTAATCTCCATAGAATATTATGCAAATCAATAATATATACAGATTATAGATTAAAATTTACTCCAAGTGAGAGAACGTTCATTCAAAGAGAAGCTTTTCATCTTTTAATATTTTTGCATGGGGTTTCATGTTACTTATGTGGGTTATTCAAAGACACACTTCTTAATCTTTTTGCATGTTAGTTATGTGGGTTATTCAAAGAGACACTTCTTAATATTATAATCTTTTTGCATGTGGTTGCATGTTACTCATGTGACACCATTTTCTTTATTAGAAAATAGTTAAATGCATTTATTTAAAGTATTTCATTAATCTAAAATGTTATTTAATTTTAAATATAAAAAATATTTAATATATCTATTAAAAATAATGTTTATCTGAATTTAAAGGTTTATATGTATTTGTTTAAAAGTTTTGATGTATTTCATTAGTTATTTTACAATAAGAATATTTATAATTTGATATTGAAGATTGCTGCAAATCCAAATTATAATGTTTAATTTATAAGCTTTACTATAGATTTTGTGTAAGGTTAAATAAGCTAGTTTATAAACATTGTTATGAATTATGTGGAGACATAAGTAAACTTGAAGGTTTAGTTTATAAGCATTGTCATCAATTCTTTTCAATATCTAGTCAAGTTATTTTTGTTGTTTTGGCTTCTTAATGGAAAACACTAGAATAATAGGTGGAAATTTGTTGTTAGTTTGTGGTTTAGTCATTAGTAGTACAAATCTTTGAATGTTATCAAGAAACCTTGCTTTACTTTCTCCTTTCCTATCATACAAGTAGGACTTCCTAAATATTGTATGTGCAACATCTAGGGGTGCCACATCATGTAATATTTCATCCCCCTCTTTAACTTGATTCTCTACTACCATATGATTCTCAGATTTAGTTCTTCTTTCATCTAATTGATAGTGTAAGGATAAAGTGTGCATTAAGCTTCAAGATCAAAATTATTTTCTCCATTAATTAATAGATGATTAGTTATAAGGATAATCTTTAACCCACATTTAGGAAAAAAACAATATTTTTCTTATTTCTACTTATGAGGAGACACCTAACCCTAGAGATCTAATGGTTGATATTAAATCTCAACTCATAATTTAGATCAATGGTAAATATTATTTCCCACTCTTTGCCCCTTTCTCATGTTGTTCTCCTCACTTAAAGAACTATAAGACACCTTTTTAATGTAATGTACTTTTGTGCACTTTTTCTCTCGTAAATTGACTTTTAAAACATATAAGTCACTTTAATATTATAAAGTGCACTAGGTAATTTTCAAATAAATGTTGTTGTGGCTTCTTAATGGAAAACACTAGAATAATAGTTGGAAATTTCTTGTTAGTTTGTGGTCTAGTCATTAGTAGCACAAATCCACATGTCCTCTATATTTTCTCACGTGGAATAGGATAAGGATGTAAGAGTAAATTTTATAATTTTAATTTAATTATTAATAGTTATTAAGTAAATAATAACTATAAATTGGTTATTTGGTCATTCATATTTATCTAGTCTTATATATTTTTACACATATTTATCTGGTATAGAATAGACATGTATATTTGAAATAATAGTCTTTATAGTTTTAATTATTAATAGTTATTAAGTAGATGTAACATTTAGCCTTATAGAATAGACATGTATATTTGAAATAATAGTCTTTATAGTTTTAATTATTAATAGTTATTAAGTAGATGTAACATTTACCAAATCAAGGCTAAATGTAATCATAAAATTATTTTTTTAAGATTCTTTTAATACTATACAAATTAATTCATTAAGGCTAAATTCTATCTCATTCCAAGACTTATCATTAAACTCATGATATCAAACACCTTTGGTAAGTTATGATTTTGGAGCGGAAATAATTTGTTTTGGATTTTATGTTGACTTAACTCTGTATCAGAATTATGGCACAATATTAAACTTGGTACTTTGGTTAATTATTACCACAATTCTTCGTGGCTTCGATTTTGTTGTCAATTGAATGAATTTTGTGTTGAATTAACTCCGTATCAGCATTATGGCACAATATTGAACATGGTACTTTGGTTAATTATTACCACAATTCTTTGTGGCTTCGTTTTTGTTGTCAATTGAATTTACCTCACACTTAGATGTGATCTACACCGTCTTTTTGATTTCTCTTATCAACAGTTGCGATCTTAACCTGGGAAGTTAGGGTAATACCCTTACCCCAAACCCTAACCACTCTTTCATTTGTTGTCGCTACGAGAGCAGCTCGAGCTCTGCAACTGTTCACTCGGAATGGTTTTTCCTTCTTTCGCCTCTACCTGAAGACTTGAGGTAAGGTTCTTATACTAATAAACCGTGTTTCTTACCGTTGCTGGTTATGCTCATTGGATTAAAATAGCCTTTATGTTTCTTTTAGGCGTTCGAAGCTTAGCCCTTTTGCAGTCTTACGGGATTGAACTTGATAATAGGGTTTTCATCACATTTATTTTGCTTCTCGGCAGGGTTTGCATTCATGTTTCCGATTCTGGTCTTCATGGGGTTTTACATTTCAGTATTATGGCTTATTTCGTCGGGGAGAACAGTTACCCAATGATGGCGCGACCAAGATAGGTAAGAAAAGAAAAAGGAAGCTCACCTTCACTCTTTGGTTATTAATCCTCAGAGCTTTAGCTTAAATTACAGCTAAGTTGTCACAGTATGGTTAATAATTTTTTGACTCAGGTCCTCATATTCGAACCCTTTTGCATTTGTAAGGTATTTTATCTCAAAGATGCTTCCATGCTCTCGTTTTAATTGTTTGGATTTTTATTTGACCCAAACCCCAGGTATTCTAACCTCTTTTAATTTGTCTTGCAGGTAATTTCGAGACATCAAATCTTTCCAACAAGTATGTTTTGGTTTAAATGCCTACCTAGGCTAAGGGCTATTTGTCTCTTCTTCCAGGTAATTCTGGAATTCCTACAAAGGGGTCTTCTTCGAGATTTTTCATGTTCTGGTCCTAAAAAGGACTTCTCTCTGCTTGAGTGTTTAGATGTATAATTTTTCCTATATCATGAAGCCACTATGGCTCTTCCCATCATGAATGTAATTTAGCCTTGATGGTCATATTGTTAGATGTATCAGTTTGATTTTATTTTATTTTGCTGTAAGAGCTGTTTTTTGAACACCATTTGGATTTAAAAGTCCGAGAGACTCTGTTACATTTTGTTTGATTTAAAACGTGATTATAGTGCCTACTATGACTCTCTTCCAGTTTGGCTTAGAGATTTTGGCTAGATCATAGTGTATTTATATACTTTTGTATTTATTCCAAATCTATTTTTTTTTTTTGTAAGTTAGGATAAACTATATTAATTGAAAGAGAAACTTTACATATGCGACAGGCTAAGATGGTAAGTTTTCCAATCCCAACCTTCAATGATTTTAGTGTAGTGCAGGTTTGGGGCTGACTCCTAGGAGGAAACCAACCCTTAGATAGCATCAGACAATAAAAAATTATAAGGCGTTCCTTCATCATCCTTGGGTACAGGATCCTCCTACTCGAAACCACATACGTACTCCTGCGCTATGGCCTCCTCCTCAGCCGAAGGCATGCGCGGTGGCTTTGTGGCTGCTGCACAAGTATGGGCGCGACCAGGTACTCAACATCAGAAACACGTGTCCAAACCCCCTCTGAGTCCATGATCCACAAATTAGTGTCCTCCCATGAGGCCTCCTGTGACACCTGAAAAAGAAAGATATCTATAATATGTTTTGAAATAACAGAAAACAAACAAGAGCCGAGAATCCACGCAGTAAAGGTGTTCCTTCATCATCCTTGGGTATAGGTTCCTCCTACTCGATACGACATATGTACTCTTGCGGTATGACCTCCTCCTCAACCGAAGGCACGCGCGGTGGATTTGTGGTTACTACACAGATATGGGTGCGACCAGGTACTCAGAATCAGAAACACGCGTCTAGACCTCCTCTGAGTCCATGATACACACATTAGTGTCCGCCCCTGAGGCCTCCTGTACCAGGAGAGGCCCAATTTTGCGTGTAGGGGGCTATGCTGGTTGTACGATGGTGGATTTCTTGGGATCCCTTCTTCCCCTCTAATGCTCCTGAGGTGGGGCAGTCTCCTCTGGGGTTCACTCATAGCACCGGGGTACCTCCCTGTCACGGCTGCCAGAAGAGGAGCCCTCGATGGATTCCAGACGATTTTCTTGGCGTCGTTGATAGCGTCTCGAGATCGTTCCTCTCTAGCTACCCATGATGGTATTTAGGCATTGGCGTGGAGCCATGGGGAGTTGAAGCGAAAGAGAGGTGGGGATCATTCTATGGATGGTGACTTGCCCTTCAAGGGAGCGCTTAACAGAGAAGCGAAACAGGGATGTGCGTGAATGTGAACAGTGCAACAGGGGAGCCTGTAGGCAGGTGGTGCGCAATGAGGGACCCGCAGCGAGGGAGTCGACCTCTAAGTGCACACAACAGAGTGAATCTGTAAAGGCGAGGAAATCTAGAGGGGGGCACACATCTAGGGGGAACATCACGGGGAGAGCGCAACCTTGAGGGGCGCAACAGGATGGGTACCTAGCTGCTTAACAGCAATATGGAGGTGCACAGGAGGAATGGCGCACAACTAGTGGAACACGCAGATAGACTGAGGCAAAAACACAATGGCGAGGGGGGCGAAGAGGGCTTTGGAGGCCAACAGGATCAGCAAGGGGATGACACAATGCAGAGATACCTCACCTTTTGAAGACCGGTGGCAGAAGCACAGATGCTGTGTGATTCTTTTACACGATCGCGAATGCAAGTTGGGACAGTTCTCATGGGGAGGCATGTGATTCAGGGTGTGGCAGTAGATAAGGTGTATCATGGAGCTGATGTAAATTATTATAGAGAGGAGGTTCCAGATCAGATTAGCATTGGTAGTGCAAGACTCTATTAGCATGTGCATGGGATGAACCAGTTTCGCACGTGCATGTCATGTCACCCGTATCCGAGGATTCTAGATCTGGGTTTCCTCAAAGAAGTATTTTGTTTTAAAAAAATTAACTACCCATTCGCGTCTATGGCTATTCGAGTTCCATCTGAGTTTTTATTTCGATTTTGTGATACATGAAGGATATAATTAACAATGTTTAGTTAGCTCTCAAATGGTTGGTTCTTCTATTATTATAATACGGTCAATTTCTTATTCTAAGTTTATGGTAGTCACCCAGGCAGTGCACTTGCACTCGGACCTTCTCTCTTTTCAATGGAAATGGACAGATTACATAGGAATTATTTGACATATGGTTTACCTCTTTTTGAAGGTTTTCTATTTTTATAAGCTTTTCATTGCTTTGGTATGATATCTATTGTGAAGACTATTACTGTATTGATATAGAATCATAAACATGTTCCTATATTTGTTTAATTATATTGCTTTTACACTCAGCAGTAGTATCACCAAGTCTGATTGCTTTAAAGTTCAATTCCTCTTTTCAGAGCAGTATTCCTTTGAATTATGGTAATACTGATGACCAGACCATCGCTCAAAATGGGTTTTTAATTCTCAAACCCTTAGTTTGTGTAAGATTTTGCCTATATATTTATAAGACATACTCTCTATCTGGGGAGTTTTCCTTGGATGGACTAACTGTCCATTTTATTTTACAACCTCTATATTTTCCAGAGTGTTCATTAATTTTCTACAGATTCAAACCTGTTGTTCTTTACTTCCACAAGTGATAACTATGCTTTCTTAGGATTCTCTACACGCGCACGACCACACACACACACACACATGCATGCACGCACGCACACACACATACACACACACACACACGCACACACACACACACACACACACACACACACACACACACACACATATTAATTATATAAACATCATAAAGCATTATAGAGAATGTATAGCCACTCTAAATTTAATTAAAATATCTATTTGCCATATTTAATTCTATTTAGCAGTTTTGTAAAAGGATACAATTTCTATTCTACTACAATCAATATTCATAGTTTACATAGATAAAAAATCTTTAAAAAATCACATTAAAAGCATTCCTTTCTCCCTGTTCTGGGTTTATAATACTTATCTACGTTAAGCAAAGTTGATGGTAGCCTCCCAACCATGAGAGAGGAAATTACGTCCTCATCTCCCCCCTGCTCCTCACCAGAGTAGGATTGATTAGCAGTTTCTACTAGGGAAAGACCTCAAGATTTATGTCCAACCTCTTCTCCAGTGTCAAGTTGCAGAGTTCCACTGGTTCAAACTAGCTTTGGACCACTCTCACCTTACAACCCTCTGGTTGTTCTCTTCTCATTACATAAAACCCCTTTTCCTTTATGGGATTTCCCTTTTATCCTCAGAGGAAAAGGTAACTGTTTATAACTGCTTTAGTCTAACTACTCTAGAATCTTGAAAATATTTACCCACTAGTTTATGGAAACCACACCATAAAATAATTCTTTATTCAAAAGAAAAATAAATTATGTTCATCACTTGATAAAATTACTCGTTAATCATGTTTTACTTAAAAATTCAAATGTATAATTTTAAAATAGTATAAGAAATTAATTCGAATGTTACTGTAAATGCTATGAATTTAATCTCTACAGAATATTATGCAAGTCAATAATATATGCAAATTATAGATTAAAATTTACTCCAAAATATTTATGTTTTTTTTAATAATTATTTTGATTAAATTTATTAATTCAAAAAAGTGTTATATAAAATAAGTTATAGTATACTAACATTATTGTGAGAGAACACTTCTTAATCTTTTTGCATGTTATTTATGTGGGTTATTCAAAGAGACACTTCCTAATATTTTAATTTTTTTGCATGTGGTTACATGTTACTCATGTGACACCCTTTTCTTTATTAGAAAATAGTTAAATGCATTTATTTAAAGTATTTTAACATTTACAATATTTTAACCCTGCATTCATTTACAATAAAAAGTAAGTGGATAATTATTTCGAAAACAATTATTTTTAGATTCTTTAATTTAAAAAGTTATTTAATTTTAAATATAAAAAAATATTTAATATATCCATTAAAAATAGTGTTTATTTGTAATATGAATTTAAATGTTTATATGTATTTGTTTAAAAGTTTTGATGTATTTTATTAGTTATTTTACAATAAGAAGATTTATAATCTAATATTGAAGATTGTTGCAAATCCAAATTACAATGTTTAATTTATAAATGTTGCTATAGATTTTGTGTAAGGTTAAGTAAGCTAGTTTATAAACATTGTTATGAATTATGTGGAGACATAAGTAACTTGAAGGTTTAGTTTATAAGCATTGTCAGCAATACTTTTCAATATCTATTCAAGTTATTTATATTGTTTTGGCTTTTTAATGGAAAACACTAGAATAATAGGTGGAAATTTCTTATTAGTTTGTGGTCTAGTCATTAGTAGCACAAATCTTTGAATGTTATCAAGAAACCTTGCATTAATGTCTCCTTTCCTATCATATAAGTAGGGTTTCCTAAATATTGTATGTGCAACATCTAGGGGTGCCACATCATGTAATATTTCATCCCCCTCTTTAACTTGATTTTCTACTACCATATGATTCTCAACTTTAGTTTTTTTTCATCTAATTGATAGTGTAAGGATAAAGTGTGCATTAAGCTTCAAGATCAAAATTATTTTCTCCATTAATTAATAGATGATTTGTTGTAAGGATAATTGTTTACCCACATTTAGGAAAAAAACAATCTTTTTCTTATTTCTACTTATGAGGAGACACCTAACGCTAGAGATCTAATGGTTGATATTAAATCTCAGCTCATAATTTAGATCAATGGTAAATATTATTTCCCTCTCTTTACCCCTTTCTCATGTTTTCCTCCTCACTTAAAGAACCACAAGACACCTTTTTAATGTAAAGTACTTTTCTGCACTTTTTCTCTCATAAATTGTGTTTTAAAACATATAAGTCACTTTAATATTATAAAGTGCACTAGGTAATTTTCACATAAATGTTGTTTTGGCTTCTTAATGGAAAACACTAGAATAGTAGGTGGAAATTTCTTGTTAGTTTGTGGTCTAGTCATTAGTAGCACAAATCCGCAGGTCCTCTATATTTTCTCACGTGGAATAGGATAAGAATGTAAGAGTAAATTTTATAATTTTAATTTAATTATTAATAGTTATTAAGTAAATAATAACTGTAAATTGGTTATTTGGTCATTGATATTTATCTAGTCTTATATATTTTTGTAGATATTTATCTGGTATAGAATAGACATGTATATTTCAAATAGTAGTCTTTATAGTTTTAATTATTAATAGTTATTAAGTAGATGTAACATTTACCGTATCAAGGCTAAATGTAATCATAAAAGTATTTTTTAAATATTATTTTAATACTATACAAATTAATTCATTAAGGATAAATCCTATCTCATTCCTAGACTTATCATTAAACTCATGATATCAAACACCTTTGGTAAGTTATGATTTTGGAGCGGAAATAATTTGTTTTGGATTTTGTGTTGACATAACTCTATATCAACATTAGGGCACAATATTAAACTTGGTACTATTAGCCACCTATAAAATTTGTCATATCAAATGGTGGCTAAATCTCTTTTAGCCTTTAAGAAAAAATTCATGTCCAAATTGTTAGTTCTTAAAGTCTTATGAAGATATCCACCCTTTGAGTTAATCTTCACTGCTGTTTCACTATTAATCCTAAAGAACCTGCTGTTTGCTAAGAGAAAGACTGCTTAAAACCCCATTTTCCCATCATTTCACTTCTCTTCTCACTTGCAAATAATTCCATTTTACCTTCATTCCCTCCATAAAATTCCCTCTATAAAACCTTCATTTAACCCCTAAGTCATCCTAACCCTTTTGAAACCTTATATTTTCCCTTATTTTGGTTTAAAAAAAAAAACCTCCCTTCCATCTATTGGAACCCCCATTTAAACTCAAAAACTCTGTTTTTGGCCTTAAAAATAGTCATTTTACACTATATAGGTCTTAAGCCCCTAAGGGCTTATCTCCTTTAGCCGTTCCCTCCATATGGCCTAAACCCCGTAATCGAGCGCTAAAGGCCTAAAACCCTTTCTGAAACCGCAACTTTCCTTTGTTTTTTCATTTCCCCGACGTTTCGATTTAAATGAATATAGACTGTTGATCTACACAGATCAACGACCATTGGGCTTTCTATCATCTGCCCATCCATTTATCCTTTGCATCTCTGTTTAAATCTTCACCACCCGATTTAATAGATCCAATGGCCAGGATCTATCCTGATCGTCCAAACTCACCCGACGCTTGTCTGCTCCGTGACAAAATATCCCACGTCACCATGGACCCTGCTTACCTTTTAACCCCGTAGCTTTCAACCCCGTCATGTGCTATCCGCACCGTCGGATCTGGACCCTCTGATCCGACGGTGGACATTACATATCGCAAAATTTTGCGCTAGACGTATAATGCCCAAAAATTTTGCGAAATGGGCGGTATTCGGAGGGACATGCATCAGATGCTATATGGAATCACATTTTTTTGGGCAATACTGCCTCACCTCATTTTATTTTGTGAAAACTGCTCCCCCCTCCGCAATGTAACTCCCGATTCGATCCTAGCCGTCGATCTCTGAAGATCGAACGATTCTGATTTAATATTGCCCCCATTTTATTTTCCACCTAACTTGCTCCCGAACATTTGCGCTTTTAATCTCAGCCATCGATCTTTGAGATCGAACGACCCACATTATATCGCGACCCCAATTCGTTTGCCTTCATCCATTTTCCCAAACGATTTAATCAGACGATCTCCACTGTTGATTATCCTAATCCAACGATTCATGTTCGCTGTCGCGCCCAAACTCCATTTTCACCTGGTTAGATGTTCTGCCAGGGTTTTCCTCCCTTTTTCCATTGCATCTAGGTTCTTCCTCACTGCTCCCCCACCCTCACAAGCCTCTGAAGTAGTCTATACCACATCTGCAAGTTTTCTTAACGGTTTTTTGTGTTTTTTGCAGGATTTAATGGTGGTTGCTCTATGTATTTCCACAGTCATAGACAGGTGACCATATGAGCCCAGAATGACAATTCTGTGGATTACAATCAAAGAAGAAATGATCTACAAGGTTTGAAATCCGAGTTTAAATCATCTGGATCACGATCCAGGGTTTAACAGAGACCCTCCAATAGCAGAAAGCCACATGTATAAACAAAACAAACAAAGTGTATCAGAGTGAAGAAATTAATGTTAAGGGTGATTAAAGCCAAAGCCCGAAGATCAGGTTTTAATCCACAAATCAAAGGATAAAGACAATGTTAAATAATGAAGACCTAAAGATAAAGATCAAGGCTAATTAAGCCTAAACACAACTCAAGGGCAAATTAAAAGTGTTTTAAGGAAAAAAAAAGTAGTTATATCAGTAAAGAGGCCTCCACTGCCACATCAGAGGCCAAAAATATCCTCTTCAACTACCAAAGTGCCACCTACAGCTTCAATAAATTAGAAGAAGGCATAGTTATTGCCTAGTTAGTGATATTTTGTTTAAATACAACCAGAGTTTTTGCCAGCCTGCCTAAAGAGTTTTAAAAGTCAACAAAATATACCAAATAGCTTAATACTTAATGAAAACCAATTAATACAGAGGAAATATCAGAAATCTTCTCTATTGAGCCCCTCAAAGGCAGAGAAGCATTAACTTGTATTAATTGAACCTAGAGACCCTTCATTTATTCCACCTCCTCATTTTCTTATAAAATCTCCTTGAGGAGCACATTGTAAAAGGTTGGACTTTGATGTAATACTTGCTGCTCGAAACTTTCTGCATGTAAATAGTTCTCAGAGGCTGTTGAAGTGCTGTTTGTAATCAAAGAAGTTAGGCTGAGAAGAGAAGTTGTTGCTGTATAGAAACATTGGACTTGAAGTATGTAACTGGATTGACATTAATACACAAGCTGATTCATGGGATCCTGGTCTGTACCATTGGTGATGTACCTCTCATTGTACTTGTTTTCCTTCTTATGTTTTCCATTAGATTGTCCATTTTTCTCTGATAAAGAACAACAAACATAGAGCTAGGATTTACTCTTAAAAGTACCCTACTCTCATTGATAAGCTTTATCTTTATGTTTTCCTCCTTTGTGTGTTTAAGAATGATTTAATACAGTCCAAACAGTCAAGGAATGTTGGTGAGCCCATGTCTTACTGTCTAAACTTTAAACATTGTTCTTGAATGATATTTTCATTACATGCTAAGTAGAGTTAAACTAGAAAAGTTTATGGTGTGCCCTGTCTTCTAGTTCTTTCTCCAAAGGTTGTTTGAAAGTTTCCCTAAGAGTATGTTGAAAGTAGGCCTAGATTTTAATGATATCTTACTTGATCTTAAGCTACACTTTGTTTTCTTATATGTTTTCATCCTTTCTGAAAGTAATCATGTGGATTACTGGATTGTTTGTCTGCTAAGTTAGCTTTAATAAAAGCTTGTCCAAAGAAGTCTATGGTTAGCCCTATCCTTTCGCTGGTTTCAAACAGTTACTTAAAAGGCTTTTCTTGTATGGAAAGTTGATAAATCCTTGTTGAAATTATTGGCTTTTTTCACTTTCACAACACTCTTAATGTTACATTCCATCATTTAATCTAAAGGATCTTTTGATATAGATGACTTGCCCCATGGACCACTCTTGATAACTGTTGTACAATTAAAACCTTTTATGACTCCATAGCCCAATGGATTAAGTGTTGTTTCACACCCATCCTTTCAGCTAAACCTTGTTTTGATTATTCACACCTTTACCCCTTTGAAACCCTTTCATTTTCAGGACTTTCCACTCAATTAAAGATCATACCCAACCAAACAAACAACAAACCTTGTTCTTCATAACTAGCCTAATATCATACCAAAACCTTAAAAGATAAATCAATTTTTGCACTTATAGAGAGATCCCTCTCTGGATTCAGGAGGGCTAGATCCTAGAATCCCAAAGTGGTTCATATGTAGGCTCTGCAGCTTTGTATTTGCCAATATTGCAAACTACAGAGACCTAACATTCTGGAGACTCCACTGGGGACATTCTGAGTAAAATCCTTAAAAACCAACATTCAGTATTCAGTGTAGTATAAGTAGCTTTGTTAAAGCACTACCAAGCATAATGGTGATCATGATAGGACTTATTTGAATCAGTGACAAACTAAGTAACCCTTAGGATTCTCGTTGAGCCTTATCAAACCTTGAAGGAATCAGCTAGCTAAGCCATAAGAGTAAACTCTTTTTGTCTCATCACCATAGCTAAGTGTTGAAATAGATTTAGCACACTCTCATAACCCATAGGACTGAAAAACTCAGAAAACCCAAAAACATTTTAGATTGGTATGTGGTGGTGGACCATAAAACATTTTACCTCCAAAAGAGCTAAAAATTTCCACCTAGTGACTCCACTGAACATCAGTACGCCTGCTGATTTTCCTTGGTTTTCCAAAGACTCCACTAGGAAACCCTTTATCATAATATCATTTAAACTCAGTATAGAAGACTTTGAGGATTAAATTTTCCTTGCTAAAGATCAGTTAGCCTACTAAAGATTTTCATATTTGGTTAAAATTTTCTTATTATTGGGTCTGAAAACATAGCATAGTGGCTTCTAGAAGAATCCATACTAGAGCATATCCTGAACCAAACCCTCATGAGATAATTGATAATCCTAAAAGCATACTTAGGAAGTCTCCTAAGGCCAAAACTTCAACTATTGTTAGGTCACTCCATAGAGCTAGTTCTGTTCTTGAAAACCTTGCAGCTCTAGAAGATTCACAAGTTGACTTAAAAAACCCTTTCAGAACTAGGTCACTTAATGATATAGATCAGACAGAATTTGAGCCTTCACCTTCATCCCAAGATAGTGGTGAAAACATTGTTAGCAGAGAAACTACCCCACCGGATTCACATTACCTTCATAATTTTGGTTTCTCTCATCTAAGATCTGCTCAATAGTCTATTGTTGGTCCATCCACATCCGTTCTCCATAAACCCACTGTTCAAACCACACCATTCCATCAATCCCCTCCCCTCTTACATCCTCCACCTGTAAACCCTCCATTTTTCCCACAACCTCCTATCATGGCAACATGGTATGCCCCCCTAGTCCTTCCTTTACCTTTAGTCAATCTGCCACAGGACTATTAGTCCAAGATACCATTGTATGATGCCACTAGTGCTATTGCTGCTTCACAAAATGTGGACAAGATGAATGACTACTTTGATAGAAATGAGATTGATGATGAACTGTCAAAATTAGATTTTTTTCTCAAAGTCCAGGGGGAGAAGCAAGAAAATGGTTCAAAAGCTTAACCCCTAATAGTATTAATGACCTTCAAGCCTTTCATCAGTTATTTTAAAAAAAATGGGAATTTAGGAAAAACCCTTTCCAAATACTTTCAGACTACAAAAATATCAAAAGAAACATTGGGGAAAGTGTCCAAAATTATTGCACTAGGTTCAATAGTGTTTATAATGCACTGCCCCCAGTCTTGAAACCTCCACAAGGCTCAGCCTTGAACAAGTTTCCCAAATGATTTGATCCTGAAATGGCCTATCAACTAAGAGAAAGAGACCCTTTGACTCTATAAGACATGCAAAAGGGAGCTCTTGCTGTGGAAGTGAATTTGATTGAGAAAAGAGCAAGGACGAGGAATGAAAAGAAAGTATCATTTAGGGAGGAATTTTCACCCTCCACATCTAGCTCTAAAATGGAAAGGATGATGGAGGAAATGATGAAGAAAATTAGCATACTTGAGAGAGCACAAGCTAGAGAAAACCAATCAGCTCCCCAAAACAGAAATCAATCTCAAAATCAAAATCAAAATTTCAGGAGAAACCAACCTCAAAACATACCAAGAGACTCTGATCAGGATATTATCCCCTTTTTTCATCAAAACTATATAAGTGAGGTTAGAGAAACAATTGAACAAACAGAGGAAGATGACATGAACATGTTGGGAGTAGACAATGATACTTTTGATGTTACTCACTGTAGGAAACAAGGTTTATACACACCCTATGATGGTGGAACAATGGAGGATGAACATTATTATCAAGAGCTGGAAAATGTCATCATAGAGACTCCAAAATAATATGACCTTAGAAGTAAAAAGAATTAGGAAACTCTCAAAACTAAGACCTCTGAAAATTATGCAAAAAACAGCCCTGTGAACAAACCCAAAGTTACAAAACAAAAAGACAAAACAATGGCTGTAAATTCTGATCAAAACAAAGAGAAAGACACTAAAATTAATGAAAAACAGAGTGCAGATCTTAGCAGCGTTAGTACTTCAGCTAATGCTCCTATCAAAACAATTCTGACCAATGTAAATAGAGGAAATCAACAAGCTAATTTTGCTGATAGAGTGGTGATTAACAAGGCTGAAACAAACATTGTAAAAAATCAGATACCTTTTAGTTTGGAACAGGAAATTACCAAGATTAAAATCTTTGTTCCCCTCACTGAATTAGTTACCCAAGATGTATATAGATCACAAATTTTGAAAGCCTTCAACATAGGAGAAAATAATGACACTGTCAACCTCAATGATGACCAACCAGAGCTCTTATTTGGTCCTAAGATTGAAGGAAGATACTGTTAGCCCCCCCATAAATTTTTGACAAGCAAACAGGGGGCTAAAATGTTGTTGAGCCTTCAAGGAATGCATTTCCCTTGAAAAAACATCATCCTTGAAGCCTCCTTGTGCCTTTTGTCCTTCGTCAAAATCCCCTCTACTGATTTCCATCATAAAGCCCCTCTGTTTTTGAAGAAATGCCCAAAGGCCTCTTTTTCCTTCTCTTTTCACCCCCCCGCTTATCCTCTATCGTTTCCCTTCCTAACCTTTAAATCACAAGAAAATGGGCCCAAAACCCACTTTATAACTTTTCAATAGGGCTAAACCCATTTTCCCCCATTTTTCCGATCATAAATCGCATTATAAATCACTTTTAGTACATATGCGATTTATATATTAACCACTTCCCCGCCATGCATGGCATAAAACTTTATTATAAAGTTTTATATATCACATAACCTGCCGCGTATTAATCGCAATCGCATATCGTATCCAATCGCATGTTGTGTTTTAAACGTTTCGATCATCCATCACAAATATTTGCGATGCGATTGATCGCACCACCATTCCGATCCGCCCGATCGCACCCTCCCCGATTGCCCGATCGCTCCATTCCTCCGATCCTCCGATCGCATTCCCCTCCGATCCAATCGCATCACATGTCCCTCCGATCACTCAGATTGCACTCCTCGTCGATCGCAACTACCCTCCTATCGTCCCGATCCCCGATTGCCCGATCGCTCCATTCCTCCGATCCTCCGATCGCATTCCCCTCCGATCAATCGCATCGCATGTTTTCCTTATTGCGATTGCGATTGAATCCTGCTCCCGATCTCCGATTGCGATTGTACCCCGGGCCCACCGTACCATACCTCCGCCGTTCATATAATATAAGGTTTTCCCTTTGTAAATGGGAATTTTGTTATATTTTCACTTATATGAGGGTTTATACCAATCGCATCGGAAAGTTTTGTTTCATATGTATATCCTTCAGCCCCACTCCGATTGCAATTGCGAGTTCCGTGTGGGTCCCGCCTCGTACTATCATTCCCTCCCGTTTCATTGTTTTTCCGTTATTTCCTTTGTATTTCCCCCAAGCATTTAATCTTTGGGTTTTTAAACTATTAACCATTTCTTCCACCACTCTCCATTATTTTCATTGCTCTTGACTGTTCCGCCACTATTCCTCCGGGCCTCCGCGACATTTCTACACCACTTCCTGGGTTTGTAACAGGTGTGTTTTATTATCCAGATAGCACAGAGACGGCCTTTTCAGCAGCGGATCAGGGAAAGAGATTCAAAGGGGGTTAACGCCTGTTATTGATATAAATAACCCCGCATTCAAAGAATCAAGGCACAGTTTGAAGACTTAAGCACGCAAAGGGTCATATCTGCATTTGATATCAGCAGAACGCATTCCTCCAGGAAGGACGTTTACCTACAACACTCCTCATATCTCTTTGAAACGGTTAATTATACTGACAGAGCTTCTTAAAGACTGTCTAGACAATAGTTATGAGGTATGAAGACTCTTGCAGTTTTCCCATCTATGTCATTTATTCCAGAAGGCTAGCGCAGAGCTCCAAACAGCCAGAGAGGTACTTCACGAAACACCAGAGGTCAAAATCGGCCTGACAGAGGCCTCCCAAGCGGCTCTTAGAGTACGCACAACGCTACTAAGAGTTAAAACCGAATGGAGCCTCAGACCTCCTACTGTTTCTGAGTTTAATGCTGCATTTAAGTTTTCATCTACTCCTTCTATTCTGTTCTCCTATAAGAATTCCCGAGATCAAATTGTAAAGGTGGTTGTTGGGCTGTTGTTGTCCAGTTGTTGCCGTTGTAGTTAGAGGGACTCGTTTTGACTGTTAGAACAGTCTTGGGAGGGAGCTGCAGAGTAGTTGTTATGTAGTAGGCTGGAAGGAGAAATTTGGATTGTATTTCAACCATTGAACTCTGATGTATATGACTGGTTTTGCATCATTAATCAAGCACATTTCACAGGATCCTGGTCTATTACTATTGGTGATGTTTTTCTTACTTTTTTTATTACATTTTCATGTTGTTCATTGTTCTACTGGCTTGCGTCAGAAACATGGCATAGGATTTACCCTTGTTAGGTACCCTATGTCTCTGCTCTCCTTGCCTTCAATGTTTTTCTACTAAACACGTGTATCTGAGGATTGAGTTCAATTTATTTAACCAGTGTAGTAGTTCCTTATGCTGCTAGCTTATGTATGAGTTATTTGAATATGTTCTTAGATTTTTCTTGTTGGGTTTAAGCTGAAAGATTTGGGAACACTGGGGATTAGAGCTAGCCCTGTCCACTAGGATCCTTATGTAGCCAGCTGACCCTTCTAAGATCTCTTTGTTAATCTTATCTCTGTTTTCCCTTGGAGCATGCTAAAGCTGACCTGGAGTTAAATGACCTCTGGTATGATCTATAAGCTGCCCCTTTGTCCCTCCATTGAAAGCTGCCTTAGAGTATGTCCAAGTAGGTCTGAAGTTAAATGACCTCTGTCCTGATCTATAGACAGAAATCGGTTTGTTTTCCTTCTTTCACCTTCTTTCCTTAATGTTCCATCCCACCATCTAATCTAAAAGATCCTTTAGTATTAGATGACTTGCCCTTTGGAATCTTTGGCTAGTTGTTGCAAGTAATTCCCTTTCATGACTCCATAGCCCAATGGATGGCACTTTCTTGACCTGTCCTCTTTGCTGAAACATCCTGTTGTTTTGTTTCTTTCCTTCGATTACTTTCTCAGTCTATGATCTCATGACCAACCCAGCAACCAACCAACCAAATCAGTTAAAACCCCCCTTTTCGCTTCATACCTAGCCTAACATCTCATTTTGAGCTTCAAAGATATATCATTTTTTGTTCTATTGGAGAGATCCCTCTCCAGGTCCAGGAGGGCTAGATCCTAGGGCCCCAAAGTGGTTCTGATGTTGTCTCATCTTTTGGTCTTGCCAATCTGGCCAACACATGGGAACCCCAACATAATGGCGACTCCACTGGGGAACTAAGGACCAATTAGCCTAGATTGGCTTTTAATTGCTGATGGTGGACAACAGCCTACTTCGAACAGTCAAATTCATCCACCTAGCGACTCCACACTCCATAATCCTCAAAGACTCCACTGGAGGAAGAACCTGAAATATGGCCAGATCTCATAGAAGGATAGAACACATGGGTTGGATTTGGTTTAAAGAATTCATTGTTTTGGTCTACCACTACGTTCTGTCCTACTTCAAGCCTAATCAAGTGTACAAATATGAGATCCACAATGAGTATGGGGAGGATCTCAAGCCTCAGTCTTCAGATCATGAGCAGACATGTAACCTTGTGAGAAACCTGGTGGAACAAGAAGCTCATGTTGTATCTCCCACCCTTAAAGGAGCTTCAAGCAGCCACGATCCCATTGTTACACCACCTACCCCTACAAAGGTCATAGAAAGATATAAGCCTCTAGTTTTACCTCTTATATTCCAACCCCTTCCTTCAGAACTTATAAACCAACTGCCTCATTTTGATGGGGAAAATAAAGGGGCCACTGCTGAAGAACATGTTCAAAACCTTGAGGATTTACTTGAGTTGTATGAAATAGAAGAAGATGATGTGTGCATCCGAATGTTTGCCTTGTCATTACAAGGAAATGTTAAGAGTTGGTTCAAAGGAATTCCAGTGGCAATAATTTTCAGCTTTCATCAATTTTCTCAAGTTTTCCTTGATAGGTGGGCAGCCCCGAAGAATGTTCTCCTCATCCTAAAGGAATATCAGGATTTGAGAAGGCGGCCAGGAGAGACAGTGCAAAATTTTTCAGCCAGGTTTAATAAGGTATATGATGCAATACCTTCTGACATAAAACCACCTTTGGGATGGGCTTTATTGCACTATCCAAGTTCTTTTGACCCCGAGGTGGAATTCCATATAAGAGAAAGAGAACCTTAGAGCCTAGAAGAAATGCAGAATATAGAAATCACTATCGAATACAACATACAGTGCAGGGAGGAAAGGTTAAGGGCAGCACGAAAGGATCGAACAGAGCAAATAGCGCAAATCTCTTTAGAGAACACGCTGGAAAGAATGATAGAGACTGCCAACTCCTTGCTAAACATAGAAGAGGAAGAATATGAGGCTGAAACCAGAAATGATGATTGGAAAATACCTACTCCTTTTCCTCAGGAAAGACAAACCAGATCACTGCAAGATAGAAGCCTCATGCCAAACACACATGATGAACCAGAGATTGAATCAGAAAATAAACTTGCAGACTATTTTGTAGAAAGACTTGTTGAGAGTCCTGAAGACTTAATGGGTGACAATGCTTATAATTATGATTTCTCTGATGTTGATCTGTCTGATAATTTTTTCCAAGGGTAAACTGATCTTGCAGGGCCATCATCAGTAGATTCATGGGAGGAAGATTACGACCATCAACTTCAATAAAATGAGGAGTCAATGCAGGCTATCTATGATACTGATGGAGAAAGCGTTGAAAGCATCATAGCAGACGAATATTCATTGAATCTTCTCTCTGTTTTATATCCAAACATCATTTGTACTTGCCAAGAGGATGGAAGCCAGTAGCTCTTCAGCACAGAGGACAAGGAGGAAAGGGTTGAAGAAAATCTTGAGCGGAATGAATATCTTGAGCCTTATTCTGAAAGGATTAATGTAATCAAATAAACCCCTGCTCAAGAATATGTTAATTTTTTCACAGAGTTCAGTCCGTTTCAGCAGAAATAGCCAGCGTTACTAGAGGACAACACTGTCGAATATAATGAGCCCTCTAGCTCAGGCTGCAGTGAAGATGAGCGAGATTTCCCCCCCCCCCCACAGACATCTTTGTCTTGATCCAGAGGAAGAAGAGGTATCCCTGGTCGATGCCCATATGCCAAATACTACCAACCAAGAAAAGGAGGAGTGTGATTATGAGGGCCTCACTGCAGATGCCGTGATTGAAGCTACCCGGGATACAGATAGCCTACCAGCCATGGCGGGCCTTAAAGAAGAAAGTGTACACCATTTTTTCTTTGATACCATGGCATAGTACATGGAGGCCCTGATTAGCTCAGCTCCTCAAGCATCAATCCTATGCAAGAGCCAGATCCATCAAAAGAGGGCACCACTGATGGTGACCGCAATTTTGAAGAACCACATGCAGAGTGCCTTGTGGTTATCTCTGACAGGCAGCCAATGCTCATGTCCTTTTTTGCTACTGCTTGATTGGCTGCATTGGAATTATTGTATCACCTAGAGCATCAGAGATTTCCAGTTAGAGTAGGTTAGGTAGGAAGTCTGAAATAAAGCCCAGTGTGTGAGCATGTAGTTAGTTGTTTTAATTTATGCAAAGTCCAGCAAGTTAAACAGTCTAATCCTGGCTTGACCGTTTTTCAATTTCTGTCTTAGAATGTAGAGAAGAAATCTGCCGGACAGTCTAATCCCAGCAGATATTAGATTAGGTAGAGAAAAAAATGAGATCAACAGTTTAATCTAATCTCATGGAGTAATAAGGGTAGATTTAGAATAGGTTTATTTGTTGTTATAAAAATAAATGATGTAAAGGGTCTGCAAGTCAAAATGCACCCAGAAGAAAAATTTTAGGACTATAGTGTGGGTAGGTAGATTGTTTGGGAATTTTTTTGTTGATCTAACATATTTGTGGCAGCTGAAAATCACAGAAGAAAGGTGGCTTAAGCAGCAGGCATCTGGCCTACACCAAAGATCATTTTCTGAATTCTTGACTCCTTCAAGAAGAAGGCATCCCCATGTGGAGCCACTGTTAGCCCCCCCATAAATTTTTTACAAGAAAACAGGGGGCTAAAATGTTGTTGAGCCTTCAAGGAATGCATTTCCCTTGAAAAAACATCATCCTTGAAGCCTCCTTGTGCCTTTTGTCCTTTGTCAAAATCCCCTCTGCTGATTTCCATCATAAAGCCCCTCTGTTTGTGAAGAAATGCCCAAAGGCCTCTTTTTCCCTCTCTTTTCACCCCCCCACTTAGCCTCTATCGTATCCCCCTCGTCTCCCCTCTTTTTTCCCTTCTTACCTTTCAAATCCTGCCAAATTTCCCTTTAAATTATTCCTCTACCTTTTTTTGGCCATTTTCCCCCCTTATTCCTCTATCATTCCTCTTCCTAACCTTTAAATCACAAGAAAATGGGCCCAAAACCCACTTTCTAACTTTGCAATAGGGCTAAACCCCTTTTCCCCCATTTTTTCGATCATAAATCACATTATAAATCACTTTTAGTACATATGCGATTTATATATTAACCACTTCCCCGCCATGCATGGAATACAACTTTATTATAAAGTTTTATATATCACATAACCCGTCGCGTATTAATCGCAATCACATATCGTATCCAATCGCATGTTGTGTTTTAAATGTTCCGATCTTCCATCGCAAATATTTGCGATGCGATTGATTGCACCACCATTCCGATCCGCCCGATTGCACCCTCCTTGATTGCCCGATCGCTCCATTCCTCAGATCCTCCGATCGCATTCCCCTCCGATCCAATCACATCGCATGTCCCTCTGATCGCTCAGATCGCACTCCCCACCGATCGCAACTCCCCTCCAATCGTC
>CM076581.1:128466884-128742458 GCA_034641835.2 Pinus albicaulis | reverse complement strand
TGCTGATATTGTTGCACTTAGAAAGAAGCTAAAGATGCAAAAAACCAAGGATACATAGACAAAAGAAATAGGAGAGTCAGAGAGACATAAAGAAGACATGCTCAAGTTGATCATAGAGAAAAATGCACAAATCAGAAATATGGAGACAGAGTTGGATAAATTAATCAAGGAAAAGGAAAAAATTTCACAGTTGACCATGGTTCATTTAGATGCAGTGCCCCTCACAGCAATACGAACTACATGTACTTCTACATCAACAAGACCTCCAACCAAGCCTATAGATGATGCAAGGAAACTTACAAAATCAATGGAAGATATGTCAATGAAAAATGAAGAAATAAAGAAGCTACAAGGACAAATACAAGCCTTACATGTGCAGAAGAACATAATTGAGGCCTCACACATTCCTGAGACAAAAAGATCCCAAATATTAATGGAAAGGATACAACGATTGGGAAAAGAGACAGGCATGGGCCAGACCTTGGCCCAAAATAAAGAGAACATATGGATAGACATCCTTAGCTCAAATGAATGAAATTTGGCCTTCCATACAAATAATTTTTGAACAAAAGGAGTTTATACAAAGAGCTACATCAGCCATTGAAGACATCAAATAAAATATGGATGATAAGCCCATTGAAGCCACTAATATTATCAGATTCCTGAATTCTAAGAATAAATATGAGTTGGAGGAAATAGGAGCTGAAGATAGAACAAAAACAATACTTGAAGTCAAGAAGTTTTTGACCAAAAAGAACCTCTTCCTTCAGCTGGAAGAAAAATATCAGACCTGGAAATTGCCATTAACAGGGTTTTAAACAGGTTTGGAGTGCTGAAAAAAATGGATTTCCCAATTTATTTGTGATAAATGATAAATTGATCACTCTGGAGGAATACAATATGAAATTGAAATATGTGGAAAAGGAAAACTCCAAGTTTGCAGGTATAATGAGCAAGGAAAATTTTAAGAACCCCCTTAAATTTATATGTATAATAAATGGGTGAATACCCATGATACATAGGAAAAATGGAAGGTGATTTTTTAATAATATAATATGTATATATAATTTTTTTGGCGAATCTCTCATGATATTATATTATCTTGTAAAATCATGGCAAATCACTAGTAAAATATGGTGAATCGTTGTCTAGTGGAGTTCGGGGTGTTAGTTCCAATGAATATATGGTAGTTGAACCAGGAGTTGAAGGAAGAGAACCACCGAGACCAAGCATGACACATGGTGACTCATGAGGGAAGTAGTTTTCATGCAGTTTGGAAACACATTCTTCTAGTTATGCTAAGCGTAGTGTTTTTTCTCATGCTACTACTAGCACTGATATTGATGTTGGAGAGGAGTTTGAGGAAGCATGGAAGGTAGCAGTGGTGGAGAATTACAAAGAGAACCCCATGATGGGCTCCATTTTTCCCTTTGGGATTTGGGCATGCAAAATCTTCTATCCATTGAACCAACAATTAACCATTGAACCAACAATCAACTTGACTGATATTATTAGGTACGAGTCAACTTAGACTAATATTCAAAACTATGCTTTGCACTATCCCATATTTATCACACTAATGCTACACAACATTGTGGATTTGCACTCAACTCTCATGCATGCACACAAAATTTTCATTAACATCTATAACCCTAACCAAGTGAGAATTGATCAACAATTTGGACCAAAGTTTGTTATAGTGTTGAAAGTTCATAAGAAATTTAGATCCATGGTACCTTAAATAAATTTTGAGATAACCTCCACAAATTCGAACACAATAGAGGAAACTTGTGATAAATTTTAAACCTAAAAAAATTAGGATTCATGTTCCTAGGAATGATCATCAGTGGTAGTTGGAATATAGGTCGAGTTTTGAGCCTTGACACATTGATAATGCAATAGCTTAGGTCAAAACTCACACATTGAAAAGTCATCAATGAATAGAAGACAAGATCATTATGAATTACAGATACTCCAAACTTCGTACCAAATTATACTTAGCTGTCTGAAACTCAACTATACATAATCTTATAGTAAATACAAATTCCACAAAGCCTTCTTCACATAGCTAATAAATGGCCATTGGAAGAGCACCCCTTATATAATAGTAATAGCAGAAATCAATAGATTATTTCATATTGAAAATCATAGCACTAGCACTCCTATGTATTTTATGATATATTCAACTTGCATTATCAAATATAGATAAAATCATACTTTTGATTGATACATTTAAATCATACGTGTGCACAATGTTGAATGCAATGCCAATCAAGGGGTAAAGTTGGTTTGACGTGTAATGATCTATAAAATAATGAAGAAACTTAGTAACGCATCACAACTTTCACATTTGAAAAAATTATAAAGCTTTCATGCAAATCCATTTTTGTTATAGTTCCTTCTCTCGACCATGTTCCACATAAGCATGGAAAATGAAGTAATACTAGCATTTGCATCGATAGGTGCAAAGTAATGCCGAGGAGTGGGGATACATCTTCCATGTGAGATAAAGGTGATGTAGGTGATAAAGTTGGAGGAAATACAAATTTTTTTGGAAGAATGGGTGGTTTTTTTATCAACTTTTGTGAGTTATCTTGAAATTTTCTTTGTTCTCTCCATGCCTACCTCTGAAACCTTAAAAAAAAAATATCCACAAAATTCATATTGAATGACCTCTATGGAATATGTACCTAGTTCGTGAGAGGAGCATTAATCATTGTTTAAAATACAAAAAAGTGAAAGTATAAGATAGTGAACAACTTCAACTCCTCCCTAATCTTAAAATTTTTATATTTATCTAAATATTATCATTTCCATGAAATAAAATTGGTCACGGCTCTTTAATATAATAAAATAAAAAATTTAATTAAACAAATATACACATTAAAACATAATTGACCAAATTGATATATATTATCCAAACCCGTCACCTTTCGTATCCCATTCATTTAAATCCACTTGGTTGCATTATCTTAAATTAGAATATGTTCATATGTATAATACAAAGTGCTTCACCCTCAAATATAGTTTCCCCCCCCCCTTCATTTGGGTTCTCTAGGTTGCATTGGTCCTGAATTCATGATATACTTACTATATAGTAACCAAAAAGACAAAGCAAACAATCTGTTCTATTTTAAGATAAGTTTGAGCTTTTAGAAAAGATGTAGCCAAAGGAAATAGACTGATTTCATTTACATATATGTAACCCTTTGAATGTAGACCATTCCTTGAAGAACATTTTTATTGATGAGGAATGTAATACAATATTCAATTTTCGAACTAAAACTATTATATATATATATATATATATATATATATTTGTGTATGGGGTAAACAATAAATAAAAAATTTAACTAGCCTTGGGGTGGTCAGTATTTATAAATTTTATTTATACTTTCTTTACCATGTATATCATATACCTATCAATCACAAACATGAAAAGTTGTGGAATTCACAGTGATGATCTGCTCTAAAAACACAACCAACCTTTATTATTACCAATATTAACTTTTATATAGTACGACATATGTAGATAAAATTTCCAGCTTCCAAAGAGCTAAACTTGCTTCTCCAACATGATGGCACATTCGTAACTAGTAACATTTCTGATTGTTGAATGTAAGAAAGATTTCTAAGTACATCTAATATACTGTGAAGCTCGAACTCCTAGACTATGTTCTTTTTTACCATGTATCTATAGGCTACAACCTTCTTCTTGTTTGAAGAGGAGTTGTCTATTATGGGAACTACCTTCCCTGCCTCTGATGCCTTGAAGGAATTGCAAATTGGCTCATCAGATGAAGACAAATTTTTGTTCTTTTCAATTAGATTTGAATAGCTTCCTTGTGCACTCAACACAAAATTTGACTGATAGGAAACATCCCACCCACTAACTATGAGGTCCCACAGAATTGTTGCTCCCGCCTGATCAACATAGACAGCTTGAATGTGAGAATTCAAAAACAAAGAAAAAACATAATCGCATAGATATTGAGGATGAACTCGATCTCAAATCCAACACCCATAAAATTTATATCCAAACTAAAACTCATACAATTTGGAAGTATATTGGAAACAAAACTGAGGCGAAAGAGCTAAATTTGAATGCAAGAACTGACAAAAAATCTACAAACTTAAGCAATTTTTGACGTACATTACCTCCACTCCCTCGATCTCAAGATTGATTTTCTCCCCAGCTCTAATGGAGATATAATACAGGATCGTGAGGTCCAAAATATACATCTTTGGTCCTGCTAAGTCCCCCATACTGTATAGGCACATTCTTTGGAGATATAAATATGCGAGTAAAATAAAGTATTAAATAAATTTCTAGGAAATTTTCATTGAATATATCCTTCATTCTATCATATATAATTAGATTCTTCATTTGAGGTTGAGCATATTTTCACTACATTAGAGAAGGAATTTCACATACTTTTAGAAGGTCTCTTTTACTTTTCCTTCATGTGAAATTAAAAATTTTCTCTTGGTACGCTATGTCAAGAAAGGGCTTAACATGGAGTACAGTGCACTGAAATACCATGGGACATTGATGAACACCTGAAAAATAGAGAGAATACTAATTAAGAGGTGAACACTACAATAAAAAAGAACATTGGTGAGGGTCATGCTTGTGAGGGACCTTTAAGGCCCGTCACCAATGCCACATATGGTGACAGTCCTTAAAAAAGCATTTATGTAAGTGCATATAGTGACGACCCTTTAAGATTTGTCACCAAAGCAATTTTCAGTGACACTTGGTGAGGGTTGTTAAAGGCCCATCACTAATTCTCTCTTTGGTGACACTTTTAGTGACGATCTTTTATTGACCCTCACCAATTCTCTTTTTGGTTACTTTTGGTGACGGTCGAAAAATGTTCATCATCATTGATTATTCCAATGAGTTTTTGATGACGCTATGTGCATGTTACTATATTTTTTTTCAAAAGATAACGATTTAATACCATTGTTGTGGAGTCATTTTCATTATGTTTCCAAAGACATATACTGGTTAGATTCACTCAATTTTTTAAGAAGTAATTAGTGTGTATCATTTCCCTCAAGTAATGAAAATATAGTTTTCCTATGAGTCCATACATTGTTAATCTCTATTAGTTTTATTATCTAACAAATTCCCTTTAGATAAAGTTCCACTAGTGTGTGTAGAAACTATATTATTTAATACATAATCGAGCTTTGTAAAATATATTAATGAGAGAGATCTAGCACTCCTAAACACTCTTAGCACATATTAACATGCTTTGGAACACACTAACATTCCTTGGCACCTCACATATCTTAGAACATATTTGTACCTAGAACATCTTTTCATGACTAGGACACCCAAGCACATGTTGGCATACCCTAGCATAGCATAACACTCTCATAGCATGTGTTGGCATGCCTTGTAGTCCCTATCTTTCCCTGGAACACTTTGGCATGCATTAACATACATGAGAACTTGGTAGACATTGGAACTTGGCATGTATTGGAACCTATTATTAATGTCCCTGGCATGCCCCTTTTGAAAAAGATAAAGTCCCGACTTATTAACCCTATTATGTGTTCATTTCCTTGCATTTTGTGTTGGTTCTTTTTTTTTCCTTGATACTCCTTGAGACATATTGACATACCCTAACACCCTGCACATCCTAGCATGCCTTAACATATTGCATGTCTTGGCACTATTTGGCACATGTAAACACACACTAGAACTCCCTAGCACACTCTGGCACTTCTTGACATGCCCTAATATTCCCTAGCATGCCTTAATAGTACTTGACATACCTTGTCACTCCATCCTTGGCATGATAGCTATCACTCATTGATACTCCTGGCCACACCCTCATATTCATTCACTTCCATGCCTTTTTACCTAGTGGTCCCTTGTGTTTCCCTAATACTCCCTAACACTCCTCAGCATGCATTAACACACTCTGTCACACCTTAGCACTCTTCGACATGCCCTTCCACTTCATAAAACATGTATCACTCCCTAACACACATTGTAACTTGGCAAGTGTTGGCGCTTCAAAAATATTAACATGTCTAGTGTTCATTAATATGCCTTGGTGTGATTTGGCATGGTTTAATATTAAAGTTATTTGAGATCAATTATTGGAAAGTAGATGAGAAGTAAAAAAGGATGATTTGGCACTTAGAATGAACTAACACTTGGCACTTGGCTCCTATTGCCACCTAATGTTGGTGTGCATAGGATTCCCCTCCTCGAAAAGGTAAATTGATGATTTATTGACCCTATGATTTGTTCATTTCCTTGTAGTTTAACGATTTTCTCCTTTTTGTTGCCTTGATAGTCCCTAAAATGTATTGTCACACACTTGCACATCCTGGCATGCCTTATCACTTGACACATCTTAGCATATTTGACATGCTTTCGAACTATCTGGCACATGTTAGAATTCCCTAGCACGCATTGACACTCATTCCCTCGCAACTATCCTTACATTTTTTCACGACTTGGGAACCCAACCAAGTCCTTAGCTGTTGCAATTCATATGATATTGGCCTACTTCCACCACAAAAACTTGACCAATTGCACCTACTACAAATATATTGTGCCTTGTTCACCTAAGAACTGCCTATACGTCATCTTAGGCCACTCATGTCCAAGTTGAACTTGTACCACTTAAGAAATTACCGAGACAAGGATCATATCTATCCATGGACATAAAAAAAATAAGCAACATAGCTTACATAGGAAATACTTCACATGTATGTCTAGTTCATATAAACAATAGATCATTAACTAAGAGTTTGCAAGAACCACAAGACACAGAAGATATAAGTTAGCTAAGTGCCCCAAAACTTATACACAAAAATGTACTATATAAAATTGTCTAAAATAGTTTAAAATATGAGCATTCATCCAGAGTGTGCCGCATGTCATATAAAAATAATAGATAAAGTCAAACTAGTGTTGTGCCCAACACAAAGTCTCACTTTGTCTAAAACTGCTTTGTCGAGCCCCTTATCACAATCATAGGCTTGCATCTTGCAAATTCTATTATGAACTTATTCTAACACACTTCATCCTTGACACACTTGAATTCACTGAAACACACTCTTATTTGTTCATTTCCATGCATTTTGACCTAGTTCTCCCTTGTGATTCCTCGGCCGTCCTTGATACTCCTTAGCATGCATTCACATTGTTCGACATGTGTTAGCATTCCTTTTCATTCCTTGGAATGACCTAAACCTCACTATCTATCATGCCCTCACAACTACCGTTACTTAATTTGCAACTTGGGAACCCAACCAAGTCCTCGCTTGACTACAATAGCTTGACCAAGTTATAATTTATACAACTAGACTATGTTGCTGAATTGTGTAGCTTGGGAAGTACTCCGCAAGCCTAGTGAGATGGGTTTGTGTGAGTTTGGTCAGAAAATCATTTGTGGGAAAATAGCCCAAGTGAAGGGGTTTTGGACCCAAGATGGGGTTTAAAATCTAAAAGAACGTTAAAAAGGGAAATTCTAATTTCATACGGTCTAAGTGGATAAAGCCTGTAAGTTCTAGAGGGTTCTTAAGAGGCCTAGCTAGGAAAATATATTTAAGGAGTCCTTAGTATGAAGGCAATAACATCAAGTGAGAAGGATCTCAATTTATTAAGGAGGCCAGATGGAGAGATGTAGTCCTAAATTAGGTCGAGTTAGAGGGTTGAGTAAGGGTTGCTAAAGGGAGGCCATGATCATCCACCAAGAGAAATATCATCATCTGAGGCTTCACAAGAATGTCACATACCTTAATGGGTTTGAGATAGGAAGTAGGATGGCATACTGTTGGTTCTCTTATGGTATATCGAGATCAAGAGAGGTGGCTCATGAGAATTTGGGCATGTGATTTTAGTGGTGTTTTTGTCTGAAGGCCACATCAAATTTTGAAATATTAGAGAGGGTTGAGACCATATCTTGTGGTGGTTAGTAGGGTTGCAAGGGTTGTGATAAATACCAACAAAAATGGAGGATGGTTTGCATTAGAATTTATGGCCAGAACATAAGTAGCCACAGGTGTAATATTGACCGAGGTAACCTTAGTTTTAGGGTATTAGAGATCTAATTTTCAGGTCAAGATTCAATAAAAAAAATTCCAAGAATCTATGGATCCATATGAGCTAGGCTGAGTCTCTTATGGCGGAAAGAGTTGTTTTTTTTTATATGGGTGGATAGGGTTTGCTATAAATAAATTAGAATAGAAGTATAATGCCCTATTTAGGGAGGTTTTCTATCATGTTCAATCCATACGGTATGGCCTTAAGACTGTAAGAAATATGCGTAGAAGAAGAGGGGTCGTGACCCTTAGAGAGAGGTTTATTTCTGCAATGTATACCAAATATTTGGAAGATGGGTTTCAAAAGTATGTGTGGAGATAACAAATCCAAAGGAAGGTGGAACCTGAGTAGAATATTGAGCAGAAGAAATGTGCCATATAAGGAATGGATTGATATGAAGAGTAGATTATTTTAGTGGACTATCCATAGAGTTTTGGACATAGATATGAAGCAACCTATAAACAGATAGTCAATGGATTGTTAGTGGATTATTTGTGACCCTAGTTCAGTCATCTACAAATTGTTAGAAGGATGATAAGAGGAGTAGTTCAAATTTGTTCATAGATTGGACAACAAAGAAATTGGTACACAAGAGCAGTTATTTTGAGAGGATGCAAATCACTATTAGGTGGCATATTTGAAGAGCCCTAGATGAGGGAAGTTTTGTGGGCACTAGATCAGTAAAATTATTGACTGTGGTTGGGAAAATTGATGGCAGTCCAAGTATAATTGGAGGATTTTTAGGCAACTTTAAAAGAAGAGCCCTAAGTCCTATACTTGTGAATGAAAACAAGACTGGTAGAATGGTAGGTGTATTGGGCCTAAGGACGTGCAGACTTTGAAGGAATGAAGTAGCAGTCAAGTAGACTAGTCAACTAGCCCTTGTTCGCTGTATTGTAGAGGATTGTGCCAGTGAGAAGAAGGGAAACCTCCATAGCCCTAGAATTTTTATATTGGAGTAGGAGTATGGAAAAAAGTGGGAAGACCAAAGAGTTGTTCACACACGGATTTGTGAACAACTGACCGAAAACCCTAAGTGTTGTATATATTAAAGGAAAAAAGAGGTAGATAAAGGGAAAAGGTTTTTGGGCCGAGTTCAGTAACCTAAAGTAGTTGAGTTCATTGGTAGAGGAAGATTGATGAGTTGCTTAATGGGAGGCAAGAGTACCTACTAGATGTGTTCAGGACATGTGGACTGAAAGGGATATGTGTGGCCACCATCAAAAAGTGGGTCAAGTGTTGTCTTATTCAAGGTAGATTGGTTATCAAAGGACTAACACCAAGCCCTAGTTGTATTCATTGTATCAAGGTGATTGTAAAGGGCCATGATCCCTGGTGTGAGAGCTCTAGACTATTCTATTATAGTTTGTAATTTAACGAAGAATGGTTTGAAATTTTTTAAAAAGATCATGTGCACTATTTGATTCCCTGATGTGTGTAGATTTCGTTATGCAAAGTAGATGTGTTGTGGCACTTGAGTGTGTTTGCATCAAATATTCTAAGACCAGCCCCATATTCTCATGTGTAATGTGAATTCAACATATGCCTTGTTGACCTAAGAACTACTTGTAACTCACCTTAGGCTACTAATCTCCAATCTCAACTCATTCAACTTAACAAGTTACCAAGACAAGGCTCATCACATAAAACTATGGTCACAAAACAACTAAGCAAAACTGTTTACATCTTGGCATGCCATAACACCTGACATGTTTTAAATGCCTTGGCACTATGTGGCATGTGTTGGCATCCCCTACATTCCTTGGCATGATTTTACACACCCTAACACAACCTATCACTTCCTGACATGCCTTGATAGTTTAGCATACCTTGGCACTTCCTAACATATAACCTTGTCACTCCCTCTTTAACTCACCTAGAACTCGTTGACATTCCCTATCACACATTATTATTAATTCATTTCCAAGTATTTTGACGCTCCCTAACACTCCCTAACACACATTGGCACACCCTAACACCTAACACATCTTGGCATGCCACCCTAGCACTCTATCATTCCTTGGCACTACATAGCATACCTTGTCACTCTCTCCTTAACACACCTATATCTCATTGACACTCCCGGTCACAAACTCTCACTCATTCATTTCCATTCATTTTTACCTTTTGCTCCCTTGTATTTCCATAGCATTCCTTAACACTCCTTGGCACGTGTTGGCGTTTAGTCAATTTAGTGTCCTAAATTGATAGCATAAATTATCGACTAGGGCTAGTAAGATGATGAAGTGTACTACACTATATGTGCGTAAGTATCCCTTTCTTATTTCATTGTTTTCAATGTTTTATTGATGTTTTGGGGTTTTTATGTTTGATTCTTAGTATGCTACTCTACGCTAAGAAGATGAAGTTGAATCTATGTTAAAAAGGGAGAAAAAGGAAATCTTAACAAATGAATTAAAACAGAGCCTATTTGCAAGTTCTATTCCTAATTAGAAAATGATGAAAATAGAGAGTCCTAATCCATGGATGTTACAACTTTCAAATGATCATTCATGAAAATGAAAAATAACTCAAAACACTATAACTTAATCTAATTCATTTAGTTAGAGATTTGTTGGAATAGCTTGTGAAAGAGATTAAATTCCAATGCAATGAGGATCTTCCTAAAACATAAAGGAAATGTTAAAAAAAACAGTAACTTAGAACATTATAGTGAAATCTCATTCATATGATAAAGGTTTATTGGAAAAGCTTGAGAAAAATATTACTATAATGTAGTAAGGATCTCCTTTGAAATGTTGAAACAACTTATGACATTACAACTAGATCTCATTCATGAGTTAGAGGTTTGTTGGAAGAGTTTGTTGAAAGGGATTAGACAGAATGTGATAAGGATCTTCTATAAAACAAACAATTAGTAACTCACAGTATTACAACTAAGTCTTATTCCTGATTTAGAGGTTTATTGGAAGAGCTTTTGAAAAAGATTGTTTGTAATAAGATGAGCATTTTAGATCTAATTGCAGAACATAAAATGTTAATAAATCAAAATAGTACAACTAAATCTCATTCATATAGTAGTCATATATTGGAAGAGCTTGAGAAAGAGAATAGTTTTAAGATAATGAGGATCTTCTTAATCGAAATAACAGAAATTGAAATGCTTGTAACTGAGAATATTACAATTAATTCCCATTAATTTAATTAGAGATATATTGGAAGAACTTGAGAAAAAGACTAATTGTAATATCATGAGGATCTTTTATCTAAGCAAATGACATGAAACATAATGCTAAGAGATATAATTTCATAAAGTAGTCTAAGTAAGGAAATTTGACAAAACAGAATTGAAAACTACTTATCTAGAAAACATGTAAAGCTTCCTCGAATAGCAAGGGCCCTCTGCTATCAATTCAACATTAATCCTTTAACTCCTCAAGGTTGTATTCAGAACAACATCAAAGTTTTACTCCTTCTATTATCAAAATGCTCGAAAAAAAAGTATCACAGTAATGATAAAATATTTATCAAACTTGTTCCTCTCAGAATTACCGAGCTGAATTTATATGTAATTACATAACTAACATTGATAAAAAAGTAGGTATAGGTGTAGTTTTAAAGTTAAAATCAAAATAGAACTCTTTTAGGATTCCTGATTTGCTGTAAAGCAAATTAGGAGTCCTGATTCCTGTAGAAGACAACTTGCTTGACTTTTTCTTTGACCACATACATAGGCACCTCCAGCTATTGATCCAGTCCCCGTGGAAGGTAATGAATAATGTAGTAAAGATTTGGAATCCACCTATGTGTGCCTTTTCTCCAGATGACACCTGTAACATATGTAAACACCAAAATAACTGCGGAATGCTTGACTGGATATAGAATGACTACATTCTGTAGCTAAAACTATTCAAAAATCATTAAGACAGAAAAATCACAAAAGTACAATAAGTTAATCATTGTATGCAACCTTTAAGTAATTTTAGTCATTCTCATTGAGTTTTAGGTTTATGAAATGATAAAGGAATGATGAAATGAAGTGAAGTTTGGCAAAAGAGAAGACAATTTCAAGGCTCAACATACCCCCACTGCAAAACTCTTGCATGTCCTCATGCAATTTCATCAAATATTTATTCCATTTGCACTGATACCTCTGCAAGAACATCCAACCTCCTTTTTCTGCTTCTTCTGGTAATCAATGCCATTCTAGGTTTTCTCATGAATTATTTGAACCTAAGATCAATGAGTTCCCTATTTAGTTTCTTGTTTCTTTTCTTTAGCTTCTTGTTTGCTTTATATAGTGCTTTCATTTGCTGAGAGAGAGTGTTGTTCATGCTACCATTCAATTTGACCTGCTTTCTTAAGATTTAATTTTCATTCTTGACATGGTTATTCAGTATCTCCAATTCATAATTGTCTCTTGTCAAAATTTCTATTGGAGGTTTTTGTGGACTAAGAGATCTTTCTCAATTTTCTGAGGCCCTTTTTTCTAGTGATTCCACACAGTCATAAATCTGTTGTTGAGCTGGATCTATATCTGGGGTTCTTCTGTAGGGTTTTCTTCATACTGGTGTAAAGGAGATCTATCAACTGGTGATTGGATTGGAGTTTCTTCTTTTTCAATATTTATAACTCCTGTTTCCTTAGTCCTTGTCTTTTTCACCATGCCTTTAAGCCTAGAGCTTCTTCTCAATTTAGGTGGATTTTCATCTTTTTCTTCAGCACCTTCACTTGTTAATTTCTCCTTTCTTTTATTCTTGAGTTGTTTCCTGATATTTACCAATTTTTCAGAGATTACTTCTTCACTATCTTCCTATGTTGATGTATTAGGTTTAGCCTCAACATATTTAACAATTTTTTCCCTCCTACTTCTTCTTACAGGTTCTTCTTTAGATAATGTTTCTTCTGGTTCTTCAAAATGGTTTCTTAGGAGGAATTCATCCCAGCTATCTCCTACTTTATTCAAATGAAACTCAATTAATATTTTAATTAGGCCATGATGATGCAAAATAGTTTCTAGGAAATGAAGTCTTTTCTGAACATTAGAGGCCATCCTTTTCAGACTATTAAGCAGGAAGAAGGGTAGATTTATTTCATCTTCTAAGAAATTCATCATCAATCTAATATGATAGACATACAAAGTGCCAAATCTACCCTCACAAGTTATGATTTTTTGTAAAATCAACAACACATTCCTCCATTTATTTTTCAAATATGTACTAGGAATACCTTTTCTAAACACAAAAATGTCCATACCTGGTTTTTTTAGCATTTTTTTCCAAGTTTCATTATGGAACTCTTTGTTTTTAAACCAACGTTCACCCTGTCGTGGTAATTCTGTGGTTTCAGCTATGAATGACTCTGTGATGGTGAACTTAATATCCCTAATTTCTACTTCTGATTCATCGAATGACCTTGAAAATGACTTCATGACTTCTTTGTAGAATCGATCGAACTTATTCACAAAGTTCAGCCAACCAACCTGCTGTAATAATCCCTTAACTTGAGGGTATCCTTCTAAATATTTGGTCCCAATTGGCTCTGATCTCACAATAAGCCCATTTCTCTCCTTGATACAAATTGATTCCTTTCTTTGGCTTATATCCACTGCTCTGTTCCTGATCTCCTGTCTGAAGAAAGAGTAGCTGTGGAAGGTTGTTTTACCCTTAAAATGACTTCTCTGCAGATGGAAACTGGATACGGAATGTAATGGCAGTGAGTGGATACCGATAAATGAATAAGGTAGTGGTAAATCATGAAAATGATCGGGTTAAGAGTTTGATATGGGATAAAATACCGCAAAGAGATCTTATGATGATTTTCAAAATTCATCAATAAATGATATGATCTAAGGACATGACCTAATAGGTCACATCAAAGTTTTGTCCATTAATCTTTTAATTAATGATGAATTGTTATGGAGAGGGATGTAAGGGATTTGGTCGAGGAGTTTTTATGATAGGCAAGGATCAATTCGAATGATAAAATGACTTTAGGAAACGTATGATTTAACTATACTATATCTTTCATGTTTTGCTATCAAAATAATTTCATACAGTTTACCATAGCCTTTTTTATTTTGTTGCTTTGTTGTACTTATCCTTCATCTGAAAAGTATTGATCTTTTAAGCTCCATAATATTCTTTGACTCATCCTTTGTTTATTGAAGCATGCTTACAGAGTCAATTGGCTGCAGAACATGCTTGGCTAGAGAATAGATAGCTGCAGAATGTACCTGTTAAAATTCTGAAATATGGAATGGAATGGAATGAAATGGATTATGAGTATGGAATGGACTGAAATGGATCATGGATTATGGAATGGAATGAAGTATAGATGAAGTGAAATATGGAATGGAATGAAGTATGAAGTGAAGTATGAAACGTGAATCTGCAACTTATGATTTTATGATACTTAATTGCGGAAAAAGAATCAATTTTGAAAGTCTAAAGTGTCAGAAGAATTCTGATTTTCACCTTATACTTTCTATATAAACATGCCAATCAACGATTGGTTTTCATATTTATACTTTTATATATTTTTTTATATTTTATATTTTATATTTTTTTAACAAATGATTGAAGAAAAATATAATTAAGTTAGTGAAGAAGAAGAATTCTTCTTCACTAACTTCATATCAATTTTATCTTGGAATTTCTTGAAAAATTCCTCTCTTAAAACTGGCTTATGATACAATTTCAGTCTGTGTCCATTTATAAGAAAAGCTACCTTTCCTTCATCTATTGTCTTGATTTTTATTTTCGAAGATTTTCACAATCTCATATGGCCCAAGCCAATGAGTTTGAAATTTACCTTGAAAATCCTTGAATTTTGAATCAAACAGGAGTGTCGAGTCACCTTCTTGAAATTTCTTTTCTTTGATATACTTGTCATGCCATTTAGTCCTATGATGTTGGACTATGCTTGTTCTTTGGACTGTATCTTGTCCGATCTCATCCAATTCAATTATCTTCTCCAGTCTGTGCTTTTATGTTTTTGTTAGATCAAGTCCTAATTGGACTACCATTTTGAAAGTTTGGATCTGAAACTCTATGGGAAACAAGACTTTTTTTCCATAAAAAAATTCATTAGGGGTGTGACCTGTTGTGTTTCTCCATGTAGTTATGTAGGCCCATAAGGCTTTAGGAATCCTTTCTGCCCAATATCTTCTATGCAAATGAACAGTCTTTGTCAGGATCCCTTCAATGACCTTATTGGTAGATTCCACTTGGCCATTTGCTTGTGGATGGTAGGGAGTAGATTTCCTGTGTTTGATTTTTTACTTCTCTACCATTTTCTCCACCATCTTTGATGTGAATTGAGCTCCTTGATTTGTAACAATTTCTCTTGGGACACCAAAACAAGCAAAAATATCCTCAAAAAGAAAATTAACTATAGATGCTTCAGTAGCATAAAGTAATGGTTTGGCCTCTACCCATTTGGTAACATAATCAGTGCAAACTAATATATATTTCTTTTTCTTTGATGGAGGACTAATAGGTCCTACAAAATCCAAAGCCCATTTCTCAAAAGGTTTAATATGTACCTGAGGTTGCAATGGAATCTCACCTGAAGGGGAAGGTTTCCCTACCCTTTGGAAACTGTCACACCTTTTGACATACTCCTTAGCATCTTTAAAGAGGGATGGCCAATAATATCCTAGGTGAAGGATCTTATAAGTTGTCCTCTTATCAGCAAAGTGTCCACCACAAGGTTCATCATGACATGCCTTGAGAATCTCAAGCATCTCATCTTCTCGAACACATCTTCTGATAATAAAGTCTGGACCTATTTTGTATAACTCATTAGCAATCCATGAATATTTTGCACTGTCAAAAATGATTTTTCTTTTGTCTCTTGCATTCATAATTGAAGGAAATTTCCCTAAAACTAGATAGTTGGCAATGTCAGCAAACCAGGGAGTTTGAATAGTAATTGCAAAGAGATATTCATCCGGAAATTAATCTTCAACTGGAGTTTTTTCTTTAATGTTTTGGAGTCTAGATAGGAAATCAACTACTGTATTTGGTTTTCCAGGCCTATCTAGAATGGTGATATTAAATTCTTGTAAAAGCAATAACCATCTTGTGACTCTGCCATTAGTAATTGATTTTTTCATTAAATACCTAGTTGCAGAGTGATCTGTGTGGAAAAAGGTTTCATAGCTTGTTATATAGTGTCTAAATTTATTTATGGCATGAGCAACAACTAAGAGCTCTTTTTCAGTTACAGTATAATTCAACTTTGAAGGAGTAAAATTTTTACTTGTATAGTAGATGGCATAAGGAATCAGGTCTTTTTGTCCCAACATAGCTCCTAAAGTTGTATCTAAGGCATCTGTCGAAATGTGAAAAGGTAATTTCCAGTTAGGTCCCCTTAAAATAAGTGCTTCAGAGATTTTTGTTTTCAGGGTTTCAAATGCTAACTGGCAGTCAGGATTCCAATTGAATTCACAGTCCTTGGTAAGTAGTTTGAAAAGTGGAGATGCTATCTTGGTGAAGTTTTCTATAAATCTTCTATAATATCCTGTAAATCCTAGAAAACTCCTAACATATTTCTGGCAACTTGGAACTAATAATCTGGAGATGACTTCAACTTTTGACTCATCAACTCTAATCCCATCTCCTAAAATATGATGTTCTAAGACAATCCCTTCAGTAAACATCATAAAACACTTTTCATGACTTAATGAAAGGTTTGCTTCCTTACATATTTTTAGAAATTTTTCCAATTTTGCTAAGGCTTCTTCAAATGTGTTTCCAGAGACTGTGAAGTTATCCATGTATACCTCTACACAGTCATCTATTAGATCTGAAAATATTCCTAATACTGCCCTTTGGAATGTTGCAGGTGCAGTGCACAATCCAAAAGGTAATACTCGGTAGGCATAGGTACCCCAAGGACAGGTAAATGTGGTTTTAACTTGATCCTCAAGTGCAACTTGAATTTGGTTGTAACCATTGAAACCATCCAAAAATGAAAAGTATTTTTTGCCTGCTAATGTATCTAACACCTGATCTATGAAGGGTAAGGGAAAATGGTTTTTAAGAGTAGCTTTTTTTAGTTCCTGGTAGTCAATGCATACTCTCCATTTACCATTTTTCTTGGGTACAATCACCAAAGGAGAAACCCACTGACTGTCTGAAATGGGATAAATAAAGTTGACATTTAACAATTTCTGCAACTCTTCTTTAACAATCTCCCTAAGGTTTGGATTCATCCTTCTCTGAGGTTGTCTGATTGGTTTAAAATCTTCCTCTATATAGATATGATGAGTGCAAGTCTTGGGGTTGATCCCTTTCATGTAAGTGTACTCCCATGCATATGCAGAAGAGTGTCTCTGTAATATTTTGACTATCTTTTCTTGTTGAAATTTCTCTAGGTTTTTGTTATGTTTAAGGTTTTTCCTGGAAATATTTCAATTGTAGAGCTGCCAAATTCTTTCATGGAGTAAAGAGACATCTGTCTTGATGAAAAAAACTCAATATTGGATTCTTCTTGAAATTGTTCATGTTTGTATTCTGAAGAAGATTCATGATTTTCCAAGCCATTCGGAATCTGACTATCTTCACTAATTTCTGAAATAGTGAAGAGAGATTGTATATCTTCTTCATCATCAATCCATTGAGTATCATCTAATTCTATGATTGTTCTTGCTAGAGGATACAAGCTGAATTTAATGTTTGAGCTTCCATTAGAGATGTACATATCACCAGATCTACAACTAATGAAAGCATCAGTTGTAGCTAACCAAGGTCTTCCTAATATAATAGGATGTCCTCCTAGATCATTTTTAGGAGTTAGGATCATGAAATCCACAGGATACTCTCAAGAATCTAAGGACACTAGAATGTCTTCTAATACCCCATATGGTGTGATTACAGATCTATCTGCTAGCTGTAATAGTGTGGGTGTAAAAAGAAGATTAGGAAGTTTTATTTTTTCCATGATTTGCCTACTCATGATATTTATTGCTGCTCCTAGATCAATAAGTGTGTTTGGAATTTCTATTCCATTGATATGTATCTTAACAACTGGATTTCCGGGATCTAGATATTTTGGAATGGAAATCTTTCCCATCATTATGTCTACTATTTTTCCTACCAGTTGTATTTTATTTATCTCTTTTATTCTTTTTCCTGTTTTTTTCATACTCAACTCCTTTATTGTCTTTGCTAGAATTGGTATTTCCTTGATGGCTTGTAATAATGGAATCTTCATACAAACATTTCTTAACTCATCTAAGAAATCATAGTTAGGCATCATAATTTGTTTCTCTACACCTTTGTCAATTTGTAATCTCTCAGGAAAAGGAGGTGTAGTAGTAGATGCTGATGGCTGTTCTAAAATAGGAGTTGAAATTATTGGTTTTTTCTGTTTTGATTTTTCAATATTTTGGTATTGAAAAGATGTGCTTTCTTCAAGACTTTTACTTACTCATAGAGAATCTTCCTCGGAATTGCTTTGTTCTTGTATAACTACTGAAGGTTTCTTTCTTTCAAGTATTTTTCCAGACCTAAGTTGAACATCATTAAGATCTAAAGGAGTAATCAAATAAGTTGGAAATTGTTGACCTTCTATCATATATCTATTCTGAGGGTTTTTATTGTTGGGGTTTGGTATTGGCTGGGCAGGAAACTGATTTTCTTTTTGAGGAAATGGTAATGGAAGTGGTGAATTTTGATTTTGATTTTGATGTTGTGGATTCTGTTGAGGATTTTGTTGAGGAGGAAAGTTTTGATATGTTGGATATGAGGGATAAGAGGGTGGATATTGATAATACTGGGAGAACCTTCCATAAGCATTTTGTGCTCCTTGAGCCCAAGGTTGAGTTTGATTTTGAAATTGAGGCTAAGGTTGCTGCCAAGAGTTCCAATTAGGTGGGGTTTAATTATACATTTGATTACTAAGCCCTTGTGTTTGAGGTCCCTGCCAAGGTCTTCTAGAAACAAAATTAAGAAATTCTGTGGAATTTGTGGTTGTTTCTTCTTGGAAGACAACTTTAAGGCCAGGGATTGAGGGAAAATTCTTGGTCTCATGTTTTTCTGAACAAATTGCACAAGTCTCTATTACTTTTGTATCCAAAGGACACTCTCTTAAGGCATGCTTCTTCGTACATTTGGGACAAAACATTGCTAAGGCATTAGTTTCAACTTTCTGCTTGTTTTGTAACTTAAGGGTGTCTATTTGCTCACTAAGACTCCCTAGAATGTCAGTTTTGAATTCATCAAGCATATTTCCTATTTCTGCCCTACTTACTGTTCTAGCTACATATTTTCTTGCCCTTGCAAGAGCAAGGTCTCTTGGTCCTTTTAGAATCTTATATTTTCGTCTTGAAAGATTAATACATAATTCTGCTATATCAGGTAATGAAAGTTGAGATATGTCTCCTTTCCCCATCATATTAAGGATATCTATCCATTCATCCCTAATTGTCTTCAACAAAAGCGCTTTCAAAGTATCTTGGTCTAATTTTTCCATTTTTTCCCTCTTGATGTTATAGTTAAATCTTTCCAACAAATCTTCCAGATTTTAATCCTCTTTTTGCATAATCTTGAACCCCTTATGGTTGAATGGTATAGATTAATCCAAATATCTATCTATAAATGCTTTCCTCATTTCATCCCATGTCCTAATAGACCTAGTGATTAAACTCATAAACCATTTTAATGCTGCTCCTTTCAATGTTGAAGGGAACAGTTTAAGTTTCTGAGCATCTTGTAGGTAATCATAGGTTCTACATAGAACTTTAAATTCAAATAAGAAGGTCTCAAGATCTTCACTTTTTAGTCCATGAGAGTTTGGAAGAACAGAGGGTGAGATATTTTTCATAGTTGCATTAGTCTCTTCATCTATTATAGGGAATACAAAAGGAATTCCAGTTTCCCTTCTACCTCTTCCTCCTTCTACATTTCCTCTTCCTCTACCTTCTTATGTACCTCCACCTCTTCCTCTATCTCCTCCTCTTCCTCTACCTCCTCCAAATAGTGTATGTTCTCCATTAAAGACTCCTCCTTCCCCTTCTTCTACCATGATTGATTCCTCTGAACTGATATAGGGTTCAGTTGGAAGAGCTAGTTGTTCTATTGGTTCTTCTACCAAGGGTATATTGAAGAAATGGTCCTCTTATTCCTCTTCACTAGGGATTTGTAATTATTTTGCTAGAATATATTCCCCTATAGAAGTGAAAAAGGTTATCCCTTCTGTAGGAGTCCTTGGATTTTCTTCCTCTATAATTGCTTCAGTGGATGAAGTGGGAGATCTTCGTGATGGGATATCTAATCTTGAGACTTCTAGAAGTCTATGACCAGTATAGTATGGAATGTGGGTTTGAATTGGAGGTGTGCTGCTTCTTGGTCTTGGTGGAGTGAGTGGAGTTGTGGGAATTAAGCTTCTGCCTCGAAATTGCCTAGAATACCTTGTCACTTCCTCCTTATCACACCTAGAACTTGCCAACACTCCCTCTCACACACCCTTATTCATTCATTTCAATGCAATTGAAACTATTCCTCTCTTCTATTTCCATGGCACTCCCTAGCATGTGTTGCGCCAAACCCTAGCACCTAACAAATCTTGGAATTCCTAACATGCCTCAAACTTTCTAGCATGTGTTATCATTTCCTGGGATTCCCTCCACACCTTGGCACTCCCTAGTTTTCATGCCCTCTTCGATAGCCTTACTTTTTTTACGACTTGGGAACCCAACCAAGTCATTGAACTAATAGTGTTGTGTCTAGACCAAAGTATCTCTTTGTCTGAAACTAATTTTTCCATCCCCTTATCACAATCATAGGCTTGCATTCGACAAGTCCTATTATGAAATTCTCCTAACACACTTAATAAATGGGACACCTAGAATTCACTGACACTCCTTGACAGACACTCTTATTGATTCCTTTCCATGCACTTTGAACTAGTTCTCCATTGTGATTCCATGACACTCCCCAACACTCCTTGGCTGCTAAAGGGAGGCCATGATCATCTACCAAGAGAAATATCATTATGTGAGGGTTCACAATAATTCCACATACCTTAATGGGTTCGAGCTAGGAAGTATGATGGCATATTTTTGGTTCTCTTCTGGAATATCGAGCTCAAGAGAGGTTTCTCATGAAAATTTGGACATGTGATTTCAATGGTGTATCTATGTGAAGGCCGCATCAAATTATGAAATAGCAGAGAGGGTTGAGACCTTGTCTTGTTTTGGTTACTAGGCCGCAAGTTATATGACAAAGACCAACACAAATGGAGGAGGGCCTGAATTGGAATTTAGGGCCATAACAGAAGTAGCCACATGCTTAACATTGATTGAGGTAACCCTAGTTTGAGGGTCATAGAGATCTAAATTTCATGTCAAGATTCAATCAAAGAAATGTTGGAAATACTGAGAGGGGGGGTGAATCAGTATTCCTTTCAATTAGAGCATTATTTAATCTTCAATTATTATCAGTGTTTGTACAATGATAGTAGCAAACAAGAGGAACACAAATGCACACAATTTTTAAGGTGGAAACCCACTCCAGGACAAAAACCACCTAATGCTTTTCTAATAACTCTTTAATATTCAACTCCAATTGAAAATAAATATCCAACTTCCTAGAATCTAGAAAATCATTCTTCTCTAGCTCCCACTGGATGGACGCTCCAATGCCTGAGATTCTTCAGTAGTCAACTGAATGGATGCCACAACACCCAATGAGCTACAACTCACCCTAGCACCACCCTACCACCCTATAGAAGAATAAAACAAGAATGGACTCCCGTACCAGGGAAAATGGTCCACTTTACAATGATATAGAATGATGTAGAAGAAGAATATATACTAGACCATAACCCCAACTTTCACACAACCACCTAATGATGATCCTAGACCTCCCAACACTGCCTCTTCAACCCTTGGCAGATAGATACTAGTACAATTTTTGCAATAATGTATTTACAATGACTAAGTACAATGATACCTTTACAATGATTGTATGCTGTGCTTCCCACTTGAAGACTTCATATGATGAACTTCTTGCTGTTGTTATGCACCTTGGTTACTTCTCTTTTCATGCTACCCTCTGCTACACCTTTCTTTTCTTTGCTTCTGTAGAAGGTCTAGTCCTTCGCAACCCTTAACAACACATGATCTAGATTTTTCTTGCCTTCTAGGAGCTCGATATTGAATCTGGTTTATCTATGTTATTTCAAATCCTCAATATCTAATTTTTAGTTCTATAGTATTCCTCTAAGTCGTATTTCCAATGCCATAGGTCTGACCCAATTTGGATTCTTCAAGAGAGAGTTATACCCAATCTCTCACAATTCCCTAATTATAGACTGTTTCAGTTGAGCGCACTTGTACGACGTGCCACACATCATTGTTTCTTCATTTGGCTCTAAAATTGATAGAGCACAAATTAAAGACTATGCACTATCTGCCACTTTTTACAAAATTCCAATCCGATACTCAGAGAGAGCGTTATGACGAATTTACCAAGGTCACTTCTTTGAGATGAATTTCAGGAGCCTGCAAAAACCCTTACTTCAACAGATCATATCTCCAAAAATATTGTGCATCTTGATCTGAAATTTTTACAGCAACTTCATCAGGATTTTGGCTTCATCTCATAAAAATTTCAACATTTGAACCTTCGTAAAAAAAAAATTTAGAGCGCAAATTCCACGATGACCTGTTTCAGATGGTTGAATCCCTTGCCTAAGGAGGAAATGAAGATCACAATTTATATAAATGCTTAAGTTGAGAGGGGCTTCAAAAAGTGAACATGGGAGGGATTTTAGGAGCTTAAAAAATATCAATTATGACTTTTCAATGACCCATGCCCCAACCCCATGGGGTTTTAGCCCACTAATTGGGGTTACAAACTTCAAACATGAATATATCTCAAACCGTGAAGAATTACATGGCATGCCATATATCAACGGAAACATCTCGATAAGTAGAAACCAAAAAAACCATTATTGACCCAGAATATATTAATTTGGTAGGTTGAAATTCCCAGGCAATATTGGGTTAGCCCCTGGTGCTTCTTGGGTTGACATCAATGACAACCGCTGGTCAATAATCTCCCCCTTTAGCATTGATGGCAACACAAGTACTCCCCATGCGATCATGACAGCTCTTCCTACAACATTCTATCCCCCTTTGACATCAATGGCAAAGGGTAACTCCCCCTTAAACACAACCATCCTGCGGACCTGTACATACTTCCACTCCCCCTGACACGCAACTGTCCTGGAGACCTGTAATCTAATGAGAACTTGGGAGAATCCAAAGCTTTTGAAGAAGATATTCAAATGCTTCACAAGGTAAAGGTTTAGTGAAGATATCAGCAATTTTTTCTTTTGTACAAACATACTCAAGTTTGATATTATTTTCAGCAACTTGTTCTCTAACAAAATGATTTTTGGTCGGAATGTGTTTTGTTTTTGAATGCATGACAGGATTCTTAGAGATGCTGATGGCACTAGTGTTGTCACAGAATATGGGAATAGGGTCACTGAATTGTACTTGAAGATCTTGCAAAGTTTGTTTCATCCAAAGGACTTGAGTACAACATGATGCTACTACAATCTATTCTGCTTCCGCTGTAGATAACGAGATTGAAGTTTTCTTTTTGCTCAACCATGATACGAGACAACCACCTAGATAGAATGCTGCTCCACTAGTACTCTTACGATCATCAACGCTTCCTGCCCAATCTGCATCTGTAAAGGCTTGAATAATGAGATTGTTACCCTTGGGATACCACAAGCCATATTATTCTGTGCCCTTTAGATATCGAAGAATTCTTTTGATGACAATAATATGTGATTCTTTTGGTGCTGCTTGGAATCTTGCTACCTGTCCAACTACTTGCATAACATATGGTCGAGAGGCTGTTACATATAGAAAACTACCAATCATAGATCTCTACAAACTCTGATCCACATCCTTAGATGACTCATCTATGCTCAATTTTCAACCTCTTACCATCAGAGTAAGGACAGGTTTGCAATCTTCCATTTTGAATTTCTTGAGCATTTCCTTGATTTACTTCGCTTGTCATATAAATATTCCTTTCTCTTGCTGAGATATTTGAAGCCTTAAGAAGTATGTCAGCTCACCAAGTAAAGACATCTCAAACTCATTTTTCATATTTGTAGAAAATTTATTACTTAGTCGATCATCATCGCTACCAAATACTATGTTGAGATTGCAACAAGATGATGAGCTTAGTGGAAATAAGTCGCCTTCACTAAGTGGGCCCGCAGGCTATTTTTGTCACAAAGTCTATTTTTAGACTATGTCTATTTTTAGACATATGGATCATGTTCTATGAGTTGCAGGATGCTATTTGTGGATGGTTGGTCAAGTCGGAAAAAATAGATGGACTTCTATTTTTAGACATACTGGGCGGAATCTATTTTTAGATTGCCGGTCTAAAAATAGATATGTCGAATATTATTAGCTCTTAATAATATTTGGACTATAAACATTATCTTATTCTCTTGGAGCACTTCAGTTAAGTGCACAGATGTGGCACAGGAGCTGACAGAAGGAATTACGCTATTCTTGAGGGTTATGTGGAGCTATTGCATGGATACTTCAGTTAGAACTCATGTGACAGAGTTTGGTGGAGTTGATTGAGGAAGTTAATGGATTTGTGTTCAGTTTAACTAATCTAAACATAGTTGAGCTATTTGTATTCAGTTTAACTAATTGATACAATTAGTGAGAGTGGTGTGAATTAATTATTAATTAATTCACTAATTATAAAATCATTAATAAACTAAATAATGCATCAGTTAACTTCAGTGCATGGGCAGTTTTAGTGGAGACCAGTGTAGAAATAGGTGAAAGAGCAGGTTAACTATCAGTTGTGACTATACAGTTGCTATTTGCAACCCACAGATAGGTGGAGAAGCCCATGAGGATTGCGCATTACAAGCCAGATGTTTTATGTTATTTAATGAGCCATCCCATAGCATTGATTACACAATAGAGGCTGGCTATCAAGTGGCAAAAGATTGGAGCATGTGTTTTGCTAGATCTAGCTTGATAGTGTGTAGCAATTCGAGGTTGTGATGAGAGCTTGTGAGGAGATTTGTACAATGATTTTTACATTATCTCCATGACATATAATATACAGATAGTTGGGGGTTTTCAGCTTTAAGCTTTCCCATGAAATACTGTGTTCATATGTGTGATTGTTTATGGTTTTAATGTGTGCATGCAATTGATTTTATTTCCGCATGTAATTATTAATGGTAGAAGAGATTCTGTATTGTGCATAAAGCTAAAATAGTGTGTGATCAGGAGAATCTCGGTGAATAATATATCATTTATTCAAATTTATACATGGTATCAGAGCAGTATTGATCATTGGAGCAATTTCAAAACATTCAAGCGGTTGAGTTTTGTGCTGGTGGAATTTGAATTTGCAGCGGTGTTTTCTTGGTGTCGAAGTTGAGATGTCTTTCAACAGATTGTGATTGGAGTATGCCCTTGAGGGCAGCTTGAATTATATTGCATGGAAAGATAGGATGGAGGCGGTGCTAGATGAAAATGGGTTGAAGGAGTTCATAGATGCAGAAATTCCAAAACCTGCTTCTAGCGATGTTGCCGCACTTGACGCATGGCAAAAGAAGATAGCAAAGTGTCGAAGGATTCTGTTGGAAGGTGTGAAGGATCACATAGTATCTAGCCTTCATGGTAAGGCTTCTCCATTCTTGATGTGGAAAGCTTTGACAAATTTATTTCAAAGAAAGAATGACCAGAGGAAGTTGGCGCTCAAGGATAAACTCAAGAACATAAAAATGGAGAAAGGCGATAGTATGCCCAAGTACCTCACAAAGTTCATCCAATGCAGGGATGAGCTGGGAAGTGTGGGGGTGACTGTTGATGACGAGGACTTGGTGAGCTTGGCTCTCCTTGGGCTTTCGAAGAGTTGGCATTCCTATCAGGACTCTGTCAATGGTCGGGAGAAATTTCCAGGATGGGAGCGACTTTGGTCGGATCTTGTGCAAGAGGAGATAAGGTGAAGTACCAGGGACGGATCTTCATCAAATAACTCTCATGAAGAGAATTGCGCTTTGGCTGCCAAAGCAAAGAAGGGGAAGAGCAAGAAAGCTTCTCAATCTAGTGCGAAAGGCAATAAGCAGGACATGTCCAAGGTGAAGTGCTTTCACTGTCACCAACACGGACATTACACCACAAATTGTCCACAGAAGAAGAAAAATAAGCAGGATGCTGGGACTGCAGCTGGAGAGGCCTTAGCCTCATAGTTTGAGCTATATTTTTCACTGATCGCATGCTTGGTCTCAAGTGTGATGGTTTCATTGTGGTTTATTGACAGTGGTGCATCTTTTCACATGACAGGAGATCGAGATTTGTTTACTGATCTGGATGAGAAAGATCTTGGACTGCACATCGAGATGGGCGATGATGGTAGATACAATGCGACCGGTATCAGTTCCATTTCCTTCAAGAGGGAGTCTGGTAAACCCTTCGTATTGAAGGAAGTGATGCATGTTCCAGGATTGAAGAAGAATCTTATCTCTGTGGCGATGTTAGAAGATAAGGGATATGATGTTGTCTTTAGCGAGGGAAAGGATTCCCTGCGCAGTAAGGAAACTGGTGAGACCTGGAGGATAGGGGTTCAAGTTAAGAACCTTTATCAATTGCATTTAGATGGCTGCGCAGCAATGGCAGGAAAGACAAAAGGAGTGGTGAGCCGGGATGATGGTGAGTTGTGGCACCGGAGATTGGGCCACCTTCACCATGGAGCTTTGAAGATACTGCAGCAGATTTCTACTGGGATTCCTAAGGGTACTCTTGCGCAGTCAAATCAGTGCAAGGGATGTACCTTGGGAAAATTTTTGAAAGCCACATTTCACGAGAAGGATAGTCGCGCCACGATGATCCTTGAGAGAATTCACACAGACATGTGTGGACCTTTCTCAGTAGCTTCAACAGCAAAGCACAGGTATTATGTGATATTTGCTGATGATTTTTCTCGTAAGTGCTAGATCTTCTTCATGCAGAAGAAGAGCGAGACATACTCAAAGTTCTGTGAGTTCAAGGCACTGGTTGAGAAAGAATCAGGGAAGCAGGTGAAGGATTTTAGGAGCGACAATGGTGGTGAATTCATCTCTAGCGAATTCAAGGACTTTTGCAGCTCAGAAGGAATTCAAAGAGAGCTCATAGCACCTCATAACCCACAACAGAATGGGGTTGCTGAGCGAAAGAACAGAACGATCGTGGGTGCTGCATGGGTAATGTTGCATGATCAGGGCCTTCCCATACACTTGTGGGCTGAGGCATGCAATACTACAGTATATGTGCAGCACCGTTGTCCTCACAAGATAATTGGCATGAGTACACCCGAGGAGGCGTTTTTTGGTAAGAAGCCTGATATTTCCCATTTGAGGATTTTTGGTTCACCTGTTTACATTCATGTGACGAAGGATGCCAGGAAGAAGCTGGAGCCGACTGCAGAGGTTGGGATATTTTTGGGGTACAATGATACGCCCCATAACTATCGTGTGTATTTTCCAGATAGTCGCAAGACTGTTGTGCGACGGGATATCAAATTTCATGAGGAGAAATCCATGAAGTGTTCGCTTGAGAGGGAGCCACACTTGCATGCAGATGAGGAGATATTAGTTCCTAAGGATGAGTCTCAGGATGTGGATCAGCCACAAGATTAGGTTCATGGAGTGGAAGAGACCACTCAGGCAGTGCCAGCCATCGGAGGGCGGAAGCGCAATCGAAGAGCCCCGACGGCGGCTCCAGGAATGCGAGAGAAGGTTGTAGGAGCACCTACCATCACAGGCGCGGACGGTGATCACACGGCCAGAGCCTGCCTTGGACACATGGCTCTTATGAGCAAGTGTATCATATTGCTGACATCGTCTTCCCAGAAGGTTGGGATTTGTGGATGACCCCATAACCATGAATGCCAACGGGTAGGCGTATGGGTCAATTATCGGAAAAAACGGTACATGGGAGATTATACCGAGGCTGGAGGGGAAATCAGTGGTGGGTTTGAGATGGATCTACAAAGTGAAGCAGGCAGCTGACGGGAGTGTGGAGAAGTACAAGGCAAGATTTTTTGCCCGAGGCTTTTCAAAAATTGAGGGGATCGATTATGAGGAGAACTTTGCACTTGTCGCAAGGTATTCTTCCATATGGACGATTCTTTCTCTCTTAGCATAGATGGGGTCGCAGATTCATCAGATGGATGTGAAGACTACATTCCTCAACAGAGTCATTGAGGAGGAGGTGTACATAGAGCATCCCGAAGGTTTTGAGATCTTCAACAGTGAGTCGCATGTGTGCAGGCTCAAGAGAGCGCTGTATGGGTTGAAACAAGCACCTCATGCTTGGTACACACGGATAGACAGTTATTTCACTAGAATTGGATTCTTCAAGAGTGAGGTAGATCCTAACCTATACCAGATTGTGGTGGAGGGTAAGTTGTTGATCATTGTACTTTATGTATATGATTTTATTTTGATAGGTGATGAGATTTTGATACTCTCATGCAAGGATGATCTTGCAAAGAGTTTGAGATGAAGGACTTGGGCCTCCTTCATTATTTCCTGGGATTGGAAATTTGGCAGCGCAGTGATGGACTGTTTGTTTCTCAGGGTAAGTATGCCTGGGAGATACTGGAGAAGTTCAACATGCATGGCTGCAAGCCAGTTGATACTCCTCTTACTGATGGATGGAGGAAGGAGGATGCTGTCGGCGGAGGTAGTGGATGCCACTGAACGCTGTGTGGATTGGTGGGGTCACTTATGTATACGGTCAACGCGGCCTTGGGCTTATGCTATCTTGTGAATAGCTTTCACAAACTATGGTTAAGCCTAGCTCTTGCCCAAGGTGACACAGCATATCGAATATCTCGGAAGGCACATCGGGATATGGATTATGGTACGAAATCGGGATGAGGTGTGTGTGGTTTCACAGTGCGATTGGGGGCGAGGGCCCAACGGACAGAAAGAGCACATCTGGAGGGATTTTCAATATCGGGTCGACAACAGTTTCTTGGTACAGCAGGAAGCAGAGATCCGTGGCACTCAGTTCAGCAGAGGCCGAGTATATGGCAGCGAGTTTGGCTGCATGCGAGGCTATATGGATGAGGAAGATCCTGGTCGAGTTGTTCGGTTCACACTTAGAGCCTACTGTGATTTATTGTGATAATCAGAGTTGCATCAAACTCTCGGTTAATCCAGTATTTCATGATAGATCTAAACACATTGACATCCGATATCATCATATCAGAGATTGTGTGCAACGGAAGATCATGTTACTTTCATACATTCCTACGGAGGATCAGGATGTTGATATCTTGACAAAGGCGCTCACCAGGAGAAAATTCGAATACCACAGGGGCAGGATAGGGGTTGCAGATAATCCATATCTTGTTGAGAGGGAGTGTTGAGATTGCAACAAGATGATGAGCTTAGTGGAAAGGAGTTGCCTTCACTAAGTGGGCCCGTAGGCTATTTTTGGCACAAAGTCTATTTTTAGACTATGTCTATTTTTAGACATATGGATCATGTTCTATGAGTTGCAGGATGCTATTTGTGGATGGTTAGTCAAGTCGGAAAAAATAGATGGACTTCTATTTTTAGACATACTGGGCGGAATCTATTTTTAGATTGCCAGTCTAAAAATAGATATGTCGAATATTATTAGCTCTTAATAATATTTGGACTCTAAACATTATCTTATTCTCTTGGAGCACTTCGGTTAAGTGCACGGTCTGTACAGTGAAAAGAGGAATTACGCTATTCTGGGGATTTCTCTTGGGGCTATTGCATGGATACTTCAGTTAGAACTCATGTGACAGAGTTTGGTGGAGTTGATTGAGGAAGTTAGTGGAGTTGTATTCAGTTTAACTAATCTAAACATAGTTGAGCTATTTGTATTGAGTTTAACTAATTGATACAATTAGTGAGAGTGGTGTGAATTAATTATTAATTAATTCACTAATTATAAACTCATTAATCAACTAAAGAATGCATCAGTTAACTTCAGTGCATGGACAGTTTCAGTGGAGACCAGTGTAGAAATAGGTGAAAGAGCAGGTTAAATATCAGTTGTGACTATACAGTTGCTATTTGAAACACACAGATAGGTGGAGAAGCCCATGAGGATTGCGTAGTACAAGCCAGATGGTTTATGTTATTTAATGATCCATCCCATAGCATTTATTACGCAATAGAGGCTGGCTATCAAGTGGCAAAAGATTGGAGCATGTGTTTTGCTAGATCTAGCTTGATAGTGTGTAGCAATTGAGGGTGTGCAAGAGAGCTTGTGAGGAGCTTTTGTACTATGATTGTTACATGATCTCCATGACATATAATATACAGATAGTTGGGGTTTTCAGCTTTAAGCTTTCCCATTAAATACTGTGTTCATATGTGTGATTGTTTGTGGTTTAATGTGTGCATGCAATTGATTTTATTTCCGCAATTAATGATCAATGGTAGAAGAGATTATTGTGCATGTTTAAATAGTGTGATATCTGAAGGAGAATGTTGTTGAATAATATGAGTTGTTCAATTCTTACATATTATCAGTATCAGAATGCTCCTCTTTTGATTATATTCTCATTCTTTTTGCTTTGGAATGTCTAATGCTTAAGATCCAGTACACACCTACCAGCCTTATTTGTTTGAATATCTATGAAGCAAGACGAGCATGCCATGCTTTGGGAGCCTGCTTGAGACCATATAGAGCCTTCTTTAACCTACAGACATAGTCTTCTTTTTGTGATAGTAGAAAAACTTCAGGTTGTTTGATGTAAACTTCTTCTTCTAATTCTCTATTTAGAAATGTTGACTTAACATCCATTTGGTAGACTTTATTTTTTCTTGAACATGCATAGGCGAGAAAAATTCGGATGGCTTCCATTCTGGAAATTGGTGCAAATGTTTCGTCGAAATAAATTTTTTCCACTTGTGCATAGGCTTTGCAAACAAATCTTGCTTTGTTTCTAGTAACCTGCCCGTCTTCATTCAATTTGTTCCTGAGCACCCATTTAGTCCCAATGAAATTTTTATATTTTGGTCATAGAACTAATTCCCAGGTGTTATTCTTCTCAATTTGATCCAATTCTTCATTCATAGCTGCTACCCAATTTTCATTCTGGCTGGCTTCCTCAAAAATACTAGGCTCAAAGGTTGCTAGAAAAGCAACGTGAGCTTGTTGTGATGAACGAAGCTGTCGACATTCATTTATGTCACCAATGATTTGATTTGATGGATGGTGCTTTTGAATCCACTCTTTTGTTCTCCTTGGAGGAACTTCTTGTTGTTGTTCTAGTATATCTTGATGATCATTGTTTACTTATTCCTTGTTGATAGTTGCTTCTTGTTCTACAATTTTATCTGTGTCTTTTTCAGCCTCTGTCTCAAATTTCAAAGATTATAGATCCTCATCATTACTCGCTAGAACACCATATTTGTCAAATGTAACATTTATGCTCTCCACTATCTATTTTCATCTTATATTATAGGATTTATAGGCCTTTGTTTTGCGTGAGGAACCAAAAAAGATACCTTCATCAACACGTGATTCAAACTTACCCAAATTTTGATCTTCTCTTTTGATATAACATTTTCTTCCCAAGATTCTGAAATATTTTACATTACCTAGTTTTCCTTTCCATAATTCATATGGAGTCTTGTTGCAATTATTTCTGAGAAGACTTCGGTTGATAATGAAGACTTCCGTATCAATTGCTTGAACCCAAAATTTTTCATCCAATTTTGAGTCCTTCAACATTGTTCTACCCATTTCCTGTACAGTTCTATTCGTTCTTTCAACAACTCCATTTTGCTGAGGTGTTTGTGCTGTTGAAAATTGCCTTTTTATTCCATTTTCGTCACAATATTGCTGAAATAATTTGGAAGTGAATTCTCCACCATTATCCGATCTTAAACACTTTATTTTCAAATTAGTTTCATTTTCAACAAACTCCTTGTAGATCTTAAAGCACTCAAATGCTTCCGATTTTTTCTTTAGGAAACTAACGGCTGTCATCTTGGTATATTCATCTATCATTAACATGAAATATAATTCTCTGTCTAAGCCTTTTATTCTCTTTGTGAGGACACATCTTGATTAATAATATCAATTCGACAGATACAAATTGCAAAGTGTTCTTTGTTTTAAATTGGACTTTTTATCACACTTTATGTCGACATACCTCACATAACATGATGTCATTTAAGGTTTGACACATTTCGGCCCTAGCGTCTTATTCCTTTTGCTTATCAAATATTCAGTTCATGATTGAAAAAATCATTTTAAAGTAGAAGATGAAGCTCATTAAAGTCAAATCAGGAAAGAATGAAAGATGATATATCAGATAAACAGAGAAGAAAGGACATAATAAATTCAAAAATGAATGAAAGCAAAATGAGAAAAAGTGGGCCATTTGGAAATAATCAATTTGTTGCTGTCCTTGATCACACATTTGTCCAACACTGAGCAGATTGTGATTCATGTTTTCGACTAATAGAACATTCTTGGCTATAACATCTTTGCTTCCGAGAGTGACGGTACCTGATCCTATAACATTTGAAGATCCATCATTTCCAAAGGATATGGTTCCATCCTTCTTCTCTTTCAGAGATACAAATTTCCTTCTATCTCCAGTCATATGCGTTGAGAAACCGCTGTCAACATACCACACATATTTATTTTTTTGAGCCTTGAGAGCGAGCGCACAATTATCAATCTTCTTCTTCTTCTTCCATGTTCGTTCATTCTGTGGATTCGAATATTCTTCTGGAGGATTTTCAAGTCTGCAGTCTCTGGCTATGTGTCCAAAGTTCTGAAAATTGTAACATTCCATATTATTTCTTAAATGCTCAAATCTATTGATGTTTCGTTGAGCCCTGGGAGGTTCATATTTGAAGAATCTCTTGGAATTGTATTGGTTCCTAGGGTACGTGCGACATTCTACAGCTTTATGACCAAATTTTCCACATGAATAACAACCAAAAAGAGATATGTTGGTACCTGATGAAAATATTCTTAGAGAATCGTCATTCAAAGGATATTGCCCCAGCAGATCTTATTAATGGAATCCACCATGTATGTCAGATCTCATGAGTTCATTGTATTTTTGTTATTCGAGGTCCTTATCTCTCCATATTGACCCGATTCTGTCATTTTGAATCATTGTGATTGTTGATATTGAATTTTTCAGACATGAGTATTTGCATGATTTTGGATAATTTTCCATTATTACTTCACTTCTGTGTGAGACTTCTCTTCGACTTCTAATGCTTCCCTCTTGATTTGCTTTCTTCCAACTTATTTTGAAGACAATATTCAATATGTTTATGATTCATTCAACCTCAATTTTGAGACCTTGAACTTGTTCTTCAAGAGTATTGGAATGGATCTTCTCAGCATTGAGCTCTTTTATAAGCTTGATTGCCTCCTCATAAAATTCTTCTATGGTCAACCCTTCTTCTTCATCTATTGATTGCCTCCTCATAAGCTTGTTTGATACTTCTTGTTTATTGTGCTTGGCCATAAACAATACTTTCTCATTGGCTTCTTCTTTGATGTCACTTCCTTCATCGGATAATGAGCTATCTTCTTTAGAGAGAAAGTTCCTTTTGGATCCTTTATTTTTTCCTTGATTGTTTAATTTCTTAAAGCCTTTCTTTCCTTTTGAGTTGCCATTACTTTTGTTCGGACATTTTGCTACGAAATGCCGAACCTCACCACAACTGAAACATATCAATGGAAGTTTACCTTTGAATTTTCCCTTACCAGTTTTTAGTTTTCTCGTAAAGTAAGCATATTCTTCATCTGAAAGACCTTCTCCATCATCTCCTTTTTCTTCACACTTTTAGGTGCATGTCATTTAAATTGAAGTTTTTTTGTCCTTATTGGTTTGCTTAGATGCAATGAACACAGTTTCTAGATTTGAATTACCCTTTCCTTCATCAAGTCTCATTTCATATGCTATGAGAACTCCATGTAATTCTTCCTTGCTGAGTTTGTCCAGATTTGCACTGTATTCTAAGACCGATACCTTTGGGTTGAATATCCCTAGTAATGTTCTAAGAATCTTCCATATAATAGTATTCTCATCAACTAGCTCTCCCAATCCTTCCAGAGTATTGGTTATTTCATCAACGTATTGGAAGTATGCAAAAATGTTGCAATCTTCTTTCATTCTGAGTTGCTCAACTTTTTCTCTATAGATTTGAAGCTTTGCTTCTTTGACATTTGAGTCACCTACATATATATTCTCAAGCTTGTCCCATAAATTTTTGGTGGTTTTACAACCCAACACCTTATGATAAGCAGATTCAATAAGTCCACTAATAATACTATTCTTTTCTTTTGCATCATTTACCAAATTCTTCTTACCTTGTTCATCCGTGGTTGATGTAAATCCATTTTGAACAGTGTCCCATACTTCATAACCTTGCGCCAAGAGATAGACCTCCATTATTCCTTTCAGTACATATTATTCTTGCTAATAGAAATTTTATTCTTGGTTTGCTCATGACCTCTTCAATTTGTTCTGCTACTTTATTAGAATTCCAAGCTCCGATACCAATTGTTGGAAATACTGAGAGGCGGGGGTGAATCGGTATTCCTTTCAATTAGAGCATTAGTTAATCTTCAATTATTATTAGTGTTTGTAAAATGATAGCGGAAAACAAGAGGAACACAAATGCACATATTTTTTAAGGTGGAAACCCACTCCGGGACAAAAACCACCTAATGCTTTTCTAATAATTCTTTAATATTCAACTCCAATTGAAAATAAAGCTTCAAATTCCTAGAATCTAGAAAAGAATTCTTCTCCAGCTCCCACTGGATGGATGCTCCAACACCCGAGATTATTCAATAGTAAACTAAACAGATGCCTCAACACCCAATGAGCTACAACTCACCCTAGCACCACCCTACCACCCTATAGAAGAATAAAACAAGAATGGACTCATGTACTAGGGAAAATGGTCCACTTTACAATGATATAGAATGATGTAGAAGAAGAATATATACTAGACCATAACCCCAACTTTCACACAACCACCTAATGATGATCCTAGACCTCCCAACACTGCCTCTTCAACCCTTGGCAGATAGATACTAGTACAATTTGTACAATAATGTATTTACAATGACTAAGTACAATGATACCTTTACAATGATTGTATGCAGTGCTGCCCACTTAAAGACTTCATATGATGAACTTATTACTACTGTTATGCACCTTGGTTGCTGATCTTATCATGCTACCCTCTGCTGCACCTTTCTTTGCTTTGCTTCTATAGAAAGTATGGTCCTTTGCAACCCTTGAAAACACATGATCTATATTTTTCTTGCCTTCTAGGAGCTCGATATTGAATCTGGCGTATCTCTGTTATTTCATATCCTAAATATCTAATTTTCAGTCCTATAGTAGTCCTCTAAGTCATCTTTCCAATGCCCTTGGTCTAACCCAATTTGGATTCTTCAAGAGAGAGTTATACCCAATCTCTCACAGTGCCCTAATTATGGACTGTTTCAGCAGAGCGCACTTGTACGGCATGCCACGTGTCACTGTTTTTTCATTTGGATCTGAAATTGATAGATAGAAAAGCAAAGACTGTGCACTATCTACTTCTTTTTATGGAATTCCAATCCAATACTCAGAGAGAGAGTTATGAATAATTTACCAAGGTCACTTCTTTGAGATGAATTTTGGCAGCTTACAAAAACCCTTACTTCCACAGATCGTATCTCCAAAAATATTGTGCATCTTGATATAAAATTTTTACAGAAGATTCGTTAGGATTTAAGCTTCACCTCATAAAAATTTCAGCTTCCGAACCTTCGTAGAAAAAAAATTTAGAACACAAATGCCACGATGACCTGTTTCAGATGGCCGAATCCCTTGCCTAAGGAGGAAATGAAGATCACAATTTATATAAATTCTTAAGTTGAGAGGGGCTTCAAAAAGTGAACGTGGGAGGGATTTTAGGAGCTTAAAAAATATTAATTATGAATTTCCAATGACCCATGCCCCAATCCCATGGGGTTTTAGCCCACTAACTGGGGTTACAAACTACAAACCTGAATATCTCTCAAACCGTGAAGAATTACATGGCGTGCCATATATCAATGGAAACATCTCGACAAGTAGAAACCATAAAAAGTATTATTGACCCAGAATATATTAATTTGGTAGGTCAAAATTCTCATGCAATATTGGGTTAGCCACTGGTGCTGCTTGGGTTGACATCAATGACAACCGCTGATCAACAAGAAATGCCCAGAATCTATGGATCCATATGAGTTAGTCAGAGTCTCTTATGGAGGCAAGAGTTGTTGTTTTTTCTATGGGTGGATATGGTTTGTTCTAAGGGAATTATAACATAATTATAATGCCCTAGTTAGGTTGGTTTCCTATCATGTTTATTCCATAAGGTATGCCCTTAAGATTGTGAAAAATCTGCGTAGAATAAGAGGGGTTGTGACCCTTAGAGCGAGGTTTATCTTTGTAATATAGACCAAAAATCTAGAAGCTGGTTTGCAGAAGTATGTGTGGAGATAGAAAATCAAAAGGAGGGTGGAACCTGAGCAGAATATTGAGCAGAAGAAATGTGCCATATGAAGAATGGATTGACATGAAGATGAGTTGATTTTGGTGGACTGTCCACAAAGTTTTGGACAGAGCTCTGAAGCAGCCTATAAACAATTAGTCAATGAATTGTTAGTGGGTGATTTGTGACCCTATTTCAGTAATTTATAGATTGTTAGAAGGATGATAAGAGGAGTAGTTGACATGTTTTCATAGATTAGACAACAAAAAAATTGGTACACAACAACAATAGCAGTCAAGTGGGCCAGCCAATTAGCCCTAGTTCACTGTATTTCAGAGGATTGATTCAGTGAAAAGAAAGGCAACCTCCATAGCCCTAGAATTTTTATCTTGGATTAATACTATACAAAAAGTGGGCAGACAAAATATTTATTCACAAACAGAGTTGTGAACAACTGATCAAATACCCTAAGTGTTGCAGACCTTGAAGTACAAGGGAGGCGACTAGAGGGCAGAGTTCGTTGAGCTAAGTTCAGTAACCTAAAGGAGTTGAGCTCATTTATAGAGGCATATTGAGGATTTGCAGAATGGGAGGCAAGAGGGCCTGCTAGATTTTTTCAGGACACGTGGACTGCAAGGGTTGTTTGTGGCCACCATCAACAAATAGGTTAGGTTTTGTCTTGTTCTGGATAGATTGGTTTTCAAAAGACTCACACCAAGCCCTAGTTGTATTCCTTGTATCAATGTGATTGTAAAGGACCATGATCCCTCGTATGGTATCTCTAGCCTATTGTATTATAGTTTTTAATATAATGAATAATGGTTTGTAAAAGTTAAAAATGATCATGTGCACTAGTTGATTCCCTTATGTGTGTATTTTTAGTTATGCATTAAAGTAGATGTGTTGTGGAACTTGAGTGTTTTTGCATCAAATATTCTAAGGCCAAACCCAAAATTTCATGTGTTGTGGAAATTCAACCTATGCCTTGTTCACCTAAGAACTACCTATAACTCATTTTAGGCTACTCATGTCTAATCTCAACTCATCCCACTTAACACGTTACCAAGACAAGGCTCACATCCAACCATGGATGTAAAACAACTAAGCAACACAATTTACTTCTTGACATGCCATATCACCTGACACGTATTAGAATTCCTTGGCACTATGTGGCATGTGTTAGCATCCCCTGCATTCCTTGGCATGCTTTGGTACTCCCTAGTACACACTACCACTCCTTGACATCCCATGACACTCTAGCATGCCTTGGTAATGCCTAGCATATAACCATGTCACTCCCTCCTTATCGCACCCGGAAATCACCGAGACTTCCTATCACACACTCTTATTCATTCATTTCCATGCATTTTGAACTAGTTCTCTCTTTTGTTTCCATGGCACTCCCTAACACTCCCTTCCATGCATTAACACACCCTGACACTTAGCACATCTTGGCATGTCACCCCGACACTGTAACATTTCTTGGAACTACCTACCATACCTTGTCACTCCCTCCTTAGCACACCTAGAACTCACCGACACTCCCTGTTGCACACTCGTATTCACTCATTTCCATGCATTTTAAACTACTAGTGCTCCCTTGTGCTTCCTTGGCACTCTAAAACACTCCTTGGCTTTCATTGGCACACCCTAGCACCTGGAACATCTTGGCATGTTTCCCTGGCCTTTACCATGCCTTAGCATTTCTTAGCATACCTTGTCACTCCCTCCTTCGCACACCCATAACCCACTGACACTTCTTGTTACAAACTTGTATTCATCCATTTCTATGCATTAATCTGACTTAGTTCTCCTTTTTTTTTCCCTAACACTCCCTACCACTTCCTAGCATGCGTTGGCACACCCTAGCATCTGGCACATCTTGGCTGCATGTTTCCCTGACACTCTATCATGCCTTAGCACTGCCTAGCATACCATGTCACTCCCTCATTAACACATCTAGAACTCACTGAAAATCCTTTTCACACACTCTTATTCATTCATTTCCATACATTTTTACCTACTCCTCCCTTGATTTTTCCTAGCACTCACTAACACTCCTTACCATGCATTGGCGCATCTTAGCACTTGGTACATCTTAGCATGCTTCCCTAGCTCTATAGTATGCCTTGGCACTTACTAGAATACCTTGTCACTCCCTCCTTAGCACACTTGTAACTCTCTAAAACACCCTATCACACACTCTTATTCATTCATTTCCATGCAATTGAAAATAGTGCTCCCTTGTGTTTCCCTGACACTCCCTAGCACTCCCTAGCATGTGTTGGTGCCACACACTAACACCTAACACATCTTGGCATGGCTTAGCACTTGGCATGTCTTGGAATTCATAACATGCTTTGGAACTGTCTAGCATGTGTTAGCACTTCTTGGCATTCCCTCACACACCATGGCACTCCCTAGTTGTCATGCCCTTATAGAACCCAACCAAGTCATTGAAAAAATAGTGTTGTGCCTAGCCCAAAGTCTCCCTTTATCTCAAACTGCCTTTGTCTAGCTCCTTATCACAATCATAGGCTTGCCTCCTACAAGTCATATTAAAATTCTCCTAACACACTTTGTCCTTGGGACACCTAGAATTCACTGACACTACTTGGCACACACTCTTATTCGTTCATTTCCATGAATTTTGACCTAGTTCTCCTTTGTGATGCCTCGACGCTTCCCAAAAGTCCTCGACATGCATTAAAATTTTCTGGCATTTGTTATCACACCTTTTCATTCCTTTTCACACCCTATAACTCCTTAGATATCATGCCCTCACAACTACCCTTACCTCTTTTGAAGCTTAGGAACCCAACCAAATCATGCCTCGATTACAACAACTTGACCAAGTTACAATTAATACAAATAGATTATTCCCTGTTCACCTAAGAACTACCTATAACTCATCTTAGGATACTCATGTCTAATCTCAACTGAACCCATTTGACCAGTTAGCAAGACAATGCTCACATCCATTCATGGTCATAAAACAACTAAGAAACATAGTTTTCATCGTGACATGTCATAACACCTAGCATGCCTTAAAATCCCTTGGAACTATGTGGCACATGTTAGTGTACCCTAAATTCTTTGGCATGCTTTGGCACACCCTAGCACACCCTAGCACTCCCTAAGATGCCTTAGCACTGTCTAACATATAACCTTGTCACTCCCTCCTTAGCACACCTCGAACTCACCAACACCCCCTATCACACACTCTTATGCATTCATCTCCCTACATTTTTACCTAGCACTCCCTTGTGTTTCCCTAGCACTCCCTGACACTCCCTAACATGCATCAACACACCTTGACACCTGAAACATCTTGCCATGTTTCCTTGAAACTCTAGTATTCCTTGGAACTACCTAACATACCTTGTCACTCCCTCCTTATCACAACTAGAACTCACCAACACTCCCTGTCACACGCTCTTATTCATTCATTTCCATGCATTTTGACCTAGTGCTCCCTTATGTTTCCCTGGAAATCCTTAACACTCCCTGGCACCTGTTGGAACACCCTAGCACCTAGCACATCTTAGCATGCTGTGTTAGGCTCTAGCATGCCTTATCAATGCCTAACATACCTTGTCACTCCCTCCTTCACACACTTGGAACTCACTGACACTTCCTATCACAAACTCTTTTTTGTTTATTTCCATGCATCAATTTGACCTAATGCTCCCTTTTGTTTCCTTAGCACTTCCTAACACTTTCTAGCAAGTTTCAGAACACCCTAGTACCTAACAGATCTTGGCATGCCACCTTCAGACTCTAACATGTCTTGGAACTACCTAGCATGCCTTGTCACTCCCTCCTTAGCACACATAGAACTCATTGACACCCCTTGTCACACACTCTTATTCATTCATTTCCATAAATTTTGACCTAGTACTCCCTTATGTTTCCCTAACACTCCCTAACTCACCTTGGCATGCATTGGCACACCTTGACACTTAACACATCTTGGCATGTTTCCCTAGCACTCTAACATTCCTTAGAACTACCTAACATACTGTGTCACTCCCTACTTAGCACAACTTAAAATTACTGACAGTCCTTGTCACACACCCTTATCCATTCATTTCCATGCATTTTGACGTAGTGCTCCCTTGTGTTTCCTTGACACTCCCTAATACTCCCTAGCATGCATTGACACACCTTGGCACCTGACACATCTTGCATGCTGCCCTGACACTCTAGCATTCCTTGGAACTACCTAGCATACCTTGTCATTCACTCCTTAGCACACCTATAACTCTCTCACACTCCCTATCACACACTCTTATTCATTCATTTCCATGCATTTTCACCTAGTGTTCCCTTGTGTTCCCTTAACACTACCTAACACTCCCTGGCATGCATTAGCACAACCTAGAACCTAACACGTCTGGGCATGTTTCCCTAGCCTCTAACATGCCTTATCACTACCTAACATACCTTGTCACACCTGGAACTCACTGACACACCCTATCACACACTCTTATTTGTTCATTTTCATGCATTTTGACCTAGTTCTCCTTTTTCTTTCCATAAGAATCCCTAGCACATGATGGCACACTCAAGCACTTGACACATCTTAGCATGCCTTAGTAGTTGAAATGTCTTAGCATGCCTCACATGCCTTTGACCTATCTAGCATATGTTAGCACTTCCTGGCATTCCCTAGAAAACCTTCGTACCCCCTAGCTATCATGCCCTCATAGATGACCTTAATTTTTTTATGACTTGGGAACCCAACCAAGTCATTAGAGAAACATTTTTGTGCTTAGCCAAAAGTCTCCCTTTGTTTGAAACTGCTCTGTCCAACTCCCTGTTGCAACCGCATACTAACCTCTTATCATTCCTATTTTGAACTTCTCTTAACACACTCAATCCTTGACACACTTGGAACTCACTGACACTCCCTAGCACACACTCTTATTCATTCATTTCCATGCATTTTGACCTAGTACTCCCCTTGTGTTTCCATAACACTCCCTAGCATGCATTAACAATATCTAGCACACCTTCACACTCCCTGGTGTTAGCCACCTATAAAAATTTGTCATACCAAATGGTGGCTAAATCTTTTTTAGCCTTCAAGAAACAATTTATGTCCAAATTGTGAGTTCTTGAAGTCTTATGATGATAATTACCCTTTGAGTTAATCTTCACTACTGTTTCACTATCAGTCCTAAATTACCTACTGTTCACCAAGAGAGAACTACTTATAAAACCCCATTTTCCATCATTCAACTCCTCCTTTCACTCACAAACAATTTCATTTTTACCTTTATTCCCTTCATAAAACCTTCTAAAAATACCTCCATTTGACTCCTAAACCATCAAAACCCTCCTTTAAACCTTATATTTCCCTTTTATTTGGTTTAAAAATACCTCCTTTTACCTATCGGAACCCCCATTTAAATTTGAAAACCCTGTTTTTTACCTTAAAAACAGTCTTTTTACATTATAGGTTATTTAGCCCCCAAGGGCTTCTTTCCTTTAGCCCAACACCTCATGTGGCCTTAGCCCTGCAATCGGGTGCTTAAACGGCCTAAAAACTCTTCCGAACCCTTATTTCTTTTGATTTTCATTACCCCGACATTATGATTTTAAAATAAATATGGATCGTTGATCTCTGCAGATCAACGACCATCAAGCCCCATCCTTCTGCCCGATCCCCTGCCTTACCTTTTCCTCCATTCACATAACCCATCTCCTCTTTTAATCTCAACCGTCCATCAAAAAGATCTAACGATCGGGACTTAACCCGATATCACCCATTTGATCCGCTCTGCGACAAAAATATAACAACTTCGTAGGCCCCACTACACTTTCAACCATGCATCTTACTCCCCATTGTGTTTTATCCATGCCATTGGATCTTCTACCGATCATCCGACGGCCGATGCGCAATATCGCGCAACTTTCAACTCCCCTCCCTCATCGTGCTACTTCCACGCGAAATGGTTGGTATTCGGAGGGACGCGTGTCAGGTAATGTATGGAATCGCATTTTTTCGACCAAAATCATAAACCGCCCAAACGTTGTGCGAAAACCATTAATGGTTTTCCAAAACCGCTGCCCTCCTCAAATGTCATTTTCACTTTTAATCTTAGTTGTCGATCTCTGAGATCGAACAACTCTAATTACATCACGGCCCCAATTTGTTTGCCTTCATCCATTCTCCCCAGCGACTTCATCAGACGATCTCAACCGTTGATTTTTCTAATCCAATGGCTCCTGTTCGCCATCGTACCCAAACTCCATTTGGTTATCTGTTCTGCCAGGGTTTTTTCCTCCTATCGTTGCATTTGCCCATTTCGCATAGCTCCAAACCTCTAAATCCAGTTAAACCACATCCACAGTTTTTTTTAACGATTTGTTGTGTTTTTTGCAGGATTTAATGGTGGTTTCTCTGTGTATTTCCACAGTCACTGTCAGGTGACATTTTTGGCCCAGAATGACGATTTTGTGGTTTTTGTCAAAAAAGAAAAGGAGCTGCAAGGCTTGAAATCTACGTTTAAATCATCTGGAGCATGATCCAGGGTTTAGCAGAAGCCCTCCAATAGCAGAAAGCCACTTGTATAAACAAATAATGACAAGGTGTATCAGAGTGAAGAAGTTAATGATAAAAGCGTGATTAAAGCCAAAGCTTGAAGATCAGAGTTTTAATCCATCAAATAAAGAGATAAAGACAGTATTAAAGAACAAAGACCCGAAGATAATGATCAAGGCTTAATTAAGCCTAAACACAACTCAAAATCAGATCAAAAGTGTTTTAAGGTCAAACAGAGAAAAATATCAGTAAAAAGGCCTCCACTGCCACATTAGAGGCTATTTATCCCCTTTAGCTACCAAAGAGCCACCTGCAGCTTTCATAAATTAAAAAGAAGGCATAGTTATTGCCTAGTCAATGATATTTTGTTTAAAGACAGCCAGAGTTATTGCCAGCCTACCTAAAGAGTTTTAAAGTCAACAAAATCTGCCAAGTAGCCTAAATACTTAATGAAAACCAATTAATACATGGAAAATATCAGAAATCTTCTCTATTGAGCCCCTCAAAGGTAGAGAAGCATTAACTTGTATTAATTAAACCTAGAGACCCTTCCTTTTATTCCACCTCCTCATTTTTCTTATAAAATCTCCTTGAGGAGCCCATGGTTGGTTGTTGGAATTTGATGTAATACTTGATGCTCGAAACTTTCTACATGTAAATAGTTCTCAGAGACTGTTGAAGCTCTGTTTGTAATCAAAGAAGTTAGGCTGAGAAGAGAAGTTGTTGCTGTACTGAAACATTGGACCTGAAGTATGTAACTGGATTGACATCTATACACAAGTTGATTCATGGGATCCTAGTCTATACCATTGGTGATGTGCCTCTCATTGTACTTGTTTTACTTCTTATGTTTTCCAAAAAAAATTTCATTTTTCTCTGATAAATAACAACAAATATAGAGCTAGGATTTACTCTTAAAAGTACCCTACTCTCACTGATAAGCTTTATATTTATGTTTTCCTCCAATTGTGTATTTAAGAATGATTTAATACAGTCCAAACAGTCGAGGAATGTTGGTGAGCCCATGTCTTACTGTCTAAACATTAAACATTTTTCTTGAATGATATTTTCATTACATGCGAAGTAGAGTTAAACTAGAAAAGTTTATGGTTTTCCCTGTCTTCTAGTTCTTTCTCCAAAGGTTTTTTGAAAGTTTCCCCAAGAGTATGCTGAAAGCAAGCCTAGATTTTAATGATATCTTACTTGATCTTAAGCTACACTTTGTTTTTCTTATCTTTTTTCATCCTTTTTGAAAGTATTCATGTGGATTACTGGATTGTTTGTATGATAAGTTAGCTTTTATACAAGCTTTTCCAAAGAAGTATATGGTTAGCCATGTCCTTTGGCTGGTTTCAAACAATTACTTAAAAAAGGCTTTTTCTTGTTTGTAAAGTTGATAAATCCTTGTTTAAATTATTGGCTTTTTCTACTTTCACAACAATCTTAATGTTCCATTCCATCATTTAATCTAAAGTATCTTTTGATATAGATGACTTGCCCCATGAACCACTCTTGATAACTATTGTACAATAAAAACCTTTTATGACTCCATAGCCCAATGGATTAAGTGATGTTTCATACCCATCCTATCAGCTGAACCTTGTTTTCATTATTCACATCTTTACCCCTTTGAAACCCTTTCATTTTCAAGACTTTCCACTCAATTAAATATCATACCCAACCAAACAAACAACAAACCTTGTTCTTCATAACTAGCCTAATATCATATTAAAACCTTAAAAGATAAATCAATATTTGCACTTATAGAGAGATCCCTCTCTGGATTCAGGAGGGCTAGATCCTAGAATCCCAAAGTGATTCAAATGTAGGCTCTGCAACATTTGTATTTGCCAATCTTGCAAACTACAGAGACCTAACATTTTCTGGCGACTTCGCTGGGGAGTTCTGAGTAAAATCCTTAAAACACAACACTCAACATTCATTGCAGTATAAGTAGCTCTCTTCAAGCACTACCAAGCATAATGGTGATCATGATAGGACGTATTTGAATTAGTGACAAACTAAGTAACCCTTAGGATTCTCATAAAGCCTTATCAAACCTTGAAGGAATTAGCTAGCTAAGCCATAAGAGTAAACTCTCTTTGTCTCATCACCGTAGCTAAGTGTTCAAATAGATTTAGGACACTCTCATAACCCATAGGACTGAAAGAACTCAGAAAACCCAAAAATATTTCAGATTGGCATTCAAATAAATAAATGGTGGTGGACCATAAAACATTTTACCTCTAAAAAGCTAAAAATTTCCACCTGGTGACTCCACAATCCTAAAAAGACCTAAAGACTCCATTGGGAAACCCATTACTATCATAACATCATATAAACTTAGTTAAGAGAACTTTAAATATTAAATTTTCCTTGCTAAAGACCAGTTAGCCTACTAAATATTGTCATATTTGGTTAAACTTTTCTTATCATTGGGTCTGAAAACATAGCATAGTGGCTTCTAGAAGAATCCATACTAGAGCCCATCCTAACCCAAATCCTCCTGAGATAGTTGATAATCCTGAAAGCATACTTAGGAAGTTTCCTAAGGCTCAGGCATCAAATGTTGTCAGATCATTCCAAAGAGCTAATTCTGTTCCTGAAACCTTTTAGCTCTACAATATTCACAAGATGACTTGAGAAACCCATTTAGAACTAGGTCACTTGATGATATAGATCTGATAGATTTTGAGTCTCCACCTTCATCCCCAAATAGAGGTGAACATCCTGGTAGCAGAGAAAATACCCCACCTGAATTACATTTCCTGCATAATTTTGGTTTCTCTCATCCTAGATCTGTTCAACAGTCTCTTGCTGGTCCATCCACATCTGTTCTTCATACACCCACTATTCAAACCACCCCATTCCATCAACCCCCTCCACCTATAAACCCCCCATTTTTCCCACAACCTTCTATCATGGCAACATGGTATGCCCCTCTAGTCCTTCCTTTACCTTTAGTCAATTTGCCACAAGACTATCAGTCGAAGATACCATTGTATGATGCTAGTGGTACTACTACTGCTTCACAACATGTGGACAAGATGAATGACTACTTTGATAGAAATGAGATTGATGATGAAACTATCAAACTTAGGTTATTTGCTCAAAGTCTAGGGGGAGAAGCAAGAAAATGGTTCAAAAGCTTAACCCCTAATAGTATTAATGAACTCCAAGCGTTTCATCAGTTATTTTAAACAAATGGGAAGTTAGAAAAAACCCTCTCTAAATACTTTCAGACTACAATAACCTCAAAAGAAACATTGGAGAAAGTGTTCAAAATTATTGCACTAAGTTCAATAGTGTTTATAATGCACTGCCCCCATACTTGAAACCTCCACAAGGCTCAGCTTTAAACAAATTTCCTGAAGGATTCAATCCTAAAATGGCCTATCAGTTGAGGGAGAGAGATCCTTTGACCTTAGAAGACATGCAAAAGGGAGCTCTTGTTGTGGAAGTGAATTTTATTGAGAAAAGAGCAAGGATGAGGAATGAAAAGAAAGTATCATTTAGGGAGGAATCTGCACCGTCCACATCTAGCTCAAAAATGGAAAGAATGATGGAGGAAATGATGAAGAAGATGAGCATACTTGAGAGAGCACAATGTAGGGAAAACCAATCAGCTCCCCAAAACAGAAATCAATCTCAAAATCAAAATCAGAATTTCAGGAGAAACCAACCTCAAAATAGACCAAAAGACTCTGATCACGAGATTATACCTCCTTTTCATGAAAAATATGTAAGTGAGGTTGAAGAAACAATTTAACAAATAGAGGAAGATGACATAAACATGTTGGGAGTAGACAATGATACTTTTGATGTTCCTCACAATAAGAAACAAGGTTTATACACACCCTATGATGATGGAAGAATGTAGGATGAAAATTATTATCAAGAGCTGGAAAATGTCATCATAGAAACTCCAAAATAATATGACCTTAGGAGTAAAAAGAATCAGGAAGCTCCCAAGAACAAAACCTCTGACAATTCTACAAAAAACAGCCCTGTGAACAAACCCAAAAACATTAAACAAAAAGATAAAACAGTGGCTGTAAATTCTAATCAAAACAATGAGAAAGACACTCAAATTAATGAAAAACAGAGTGCAGACCTTAGCAGCGTTAGTACTTCAGCTAGTGCTCCTATCAAAAAAATTTTGACCAATGTAAATAAAGGAAATCAACAAGCTGATTTTGTTGATAGAGTGGTGATTAACAAGGCTGAAACAAACATTGTAAAAAATCATATGCCTTTTAGTTTGGAACAGAAAATTGCCAAGATTAAAATCTCTGTTCCCCTCACTAAATTGGTCACCCAAGATGTAGATAGATCACAAATTTTGAAAAATTTCAACATAGCAAAAAATAATGACACATTAAACCTCAATGATGACCAACCAGAGCTCTTATTTGGTCCTAAGATTGAGGGAAGATACCAAGAAGGGCCAGTTCATCCATTTTATGTTATTTTGAAAATTCATGACAAAATTTTACACAACGCTATGCATGATTCAGGGGCCTCTCATAACTTAATGCCCAAAGCAGTAATGGAGAGTCTAGGCCTTGAAATTAACAGACCATACAAAGATCTATATTCCTTTGACTCCAACAAAGTGAAATGTTTAGGTTTGATCAAAGACCTTTGTGTAAACTTAGCTCAAATTCCAGCCAAGTGTTTAGTGATGGATATTGTATTGGTTGATGTATCCCCCAAGTATGGTATGTTTTTATCAAGATCATGGGGAGCCAAGTTACAAGGAACAATGTAAATGGATATGACATATGATACCATCCCTGTTTTTAATCAAACCAGAAGACTTTATAGGGAATCTCACATGCAATACATGGTTAGTAGCCAAGAGAGTCCGGAAAATTCTCCCCTTTATTCTATGCATACAAGCCTTGACTCATTTATTCTCTTCAATCATGAAACATTTAATGAGCAGGAAACCTTAACTGACCTAGTGGCCATTCCTCACTGTAACATAATGGCAGACACCGAAAAGGAGGAAGACAAGACAAAAGTATCAAAACAGTTTCCCAAATCAGAAAATCACAACAAACTAATCACAGGTCTAGAACTACAAAACAGTCATCCATTGTTTGTCAACCTTGAGAATCAAGAAAACAGTCCTCAACACAATGAAGAACATGGGGAACTAAACCAATTTCAACATAGTGTTGGTTTACAAGAACAATCTAAAATCTCAATAGATAAAGAGGATAGTAGTCAAACTAGTAATTCTGAAAACAATCCTCTTTGGAAAATGAATTTTGATGGGTCTTGCACTAAGAATAATGTCGGGGCAGGCATATGGATACACAACACTGAAAACAATCATGTTGAAGGGCATTCCTACAGGTTAAGTTTTCAATGTACAAATAACATAGCTGAGTACGAAGCCCTTCTTTTAGGCCTGCACTTATTGAGGAAATTAGGGGCCAAAAGGATAAAATTTCATGGGGATTTAGAGTTTATTATTAGGCAAGTGAATGGGGAATATAGTGCCAAACACACCAGACTCAGAGCCTATAGAAATGATGTCATGGACTTATTAAAGACATTTTATGAATTCCAACTTATCTTTGTCCCAAGAAACCAAAATTTCCTTGCCAATGGTTTAACCTTTGCTGCTAGAACTTGTCTAACACCTTATGAAACCAAGAAATGCACCACCCAAATAAAATTTAGACCAGTTGTCTCAGAGAATGAAAAATACTGGCAAGTGTTTGAGGGATATAAACAAATAGAAGACTTCCTGCAGTCCAGAAATGAATTTGAGCCACCAAGTTTAGATTCAGATTATGACATTGACTGTCCTATTGAAGAAAACCCACTTGATGAAGAAATACAGTCTCCGGAGATTGCTGATATAAATATGTTATCTAGTAAACTTGAACATACCACAGAAATTAGTGCAGATTTAGAAAAAAAAGACTTAGAAATGCTGCAATCTAACACTCAAAGCTTGCCAAAAGGACTGGTCCCATTAGAGGAATTGTTTGATTTTAATGATATTTCCAAAAAACCAAAACTGGAGCCTGTTGAAACTAAAGTATAATAATGTAAATAGGTAATGAACTAAAGCCAAAAATGATTAAACTGTCTAAAAATTTACCAACTCACATCAAAATAAAATATATTGAGTTGTTTAGAGAATTTTCTGATGTTTTTGAATGGAGATATGAAGATATAAAATCATATGACACAAGGATAATTTAGCATAAGATACCCCTTAAGGAAAACCATAAACCTTTTAAACAAAAGTTGTGTAGAATTAACCCTATTCAATTACCTCTGGTAGAAAAAGAAATTAAGAAAATGTATGAAGCTAGAATTATTGTCCCTATTAGATACTCAGAGTGGGAATCTAATCTTGTGTCAGTTAGGAAGAAAACAGGAGATATAAGGCTTTGTATTGATTTTAGGAACTTAAACAGGGCCTCATTAAAGGACAACTACCCTTTACCCAAGATGGATCACATTTTACAAAAAGTAGTTGGTTCTAAAATGATTTATTTGTTAGATGGCTTCTGAGGTTACAATCAGATATTAGTACATCTTGATGATCAACACAAAACAACATTTACCACACCTTGGGGTACTTTCATGTATGTGAAAACGCCCTTTGGTTTAATGAATGCTGGTGCTACATTTCAGAGAGCCATGGATATTGCATTCTCAGAAGAATTAGGCCTCTTCATCATTATTTACCTTGATGACATCACTGTTTTTTCCAAAACAGATGAAGACCACCTAGAACACTTGAGAAAAGTCTTTGAGAAATGAAGAAAATATGGGTTATCTTTAAATCCAAAGAAAACAATGTTTGGTCTCCAAGAAGGCAAACTACTTGGACACATCATATCAGAAGAAGGGATAAAGATAGACCCAAAGAGAATTGATGGTATATTACAAATCAACCATCCTAGAAACATCAAGGAACTTCAATCTTTCATTGGGAAGATTAATTTCTTGAGAAGGTTCATACCCAATCTAGCTAAAATCCTTAGAAACATGACCAATATGCTTAAAAAGGAAGAAGGAGTTAAATGGACCTTAGAAGCAAATAAATCATTTGAACTGGTAAAACAAGCATTAACCAAAACACCAGTTCTCATTAGTCTTGATTTTACAAAGGATTTTTTCATTTTTTCATTTGCATCAGAACACACAGTGCCTGCTATCCTATTAGAGAAAAACTTAAAGGGACAAGAGCAGCCAATTAAATTATTTAGAAAGGCATTAAGAGATGCTCCTCTGAAGTACAATATCTTGGAAAAACAAGCCTTTGCCTTAGTCAAAGCCTTAAAAGACTTCAGAGTTTACATTTTACATTCCCACATAATTGCATTTGTGCCAAATTTAGTTGTAAAAGACATTTTAACCCAGGATCCAGATGGAAAAAGAGGAAAGTGGATTGTTGTGATACTTGAATATGATTTAGAAATCAAGCCCACTAAGCTCATAAAAGGCCAAGGACTAGCAAGATTAATGGCTGAGTCTAATTTTGAAGCTCTTGATATAAACATGTTAGATGCATTAGATGAACAGGAGGAGTTGTCAACTCCCACTATTGAAGATCATTTTCTGAATTCATTTTGGTATGCTGATATTTTGTATGTTTTTCTCAATCTGAATACACCTCCTGGTTTATCTAAAACAAAGGCAAGATTTTTAAAGTTGAAAGCTATTAACTACTGCATTTTGGATAAATGTCTATATTGGAAAAATGCTAGTGTATTATTGCTTAAATGTTTGCCTGAGAATGATGCAGATAATATCAAGCATGAATTACATGAAGGAGAATGTGGGGGCCACCTCTTTTGGAAAAAAACTTCCAATAAAATCCTTAGAGCTGATTACTATTGGCCCACCCTCTTTCAAGATGTCCACAAAATGATTATTGCCTGTCACAAATGCCAACTCTTTGAAGGCAAAATAAAATTGCTTCCGTTACCTCTGCAACCAATCACTGTTGAAGCTCCTTTTCAACAGTGGGGTCTAGACTTCATTGGGGAAATCCATCCAGCCTCATTTGCCCAACATAGATGGATCCTCACTGTAGCAGACTATTTTACCAAATGGATATAAGCCATCCCTTCTAGGAAATCCACTGACTCTATCATCATAAAATTTCTTGAAAATCATATCCTATCTAGATTTAGCTATCATACGAAGATTATCACTGATAATGCTGCTGCATTTGGATCCAAAAAGATGGTTGAATTATATCATAAATATCATATTACATTGGGCCATTCTACTGCCTATTATCCTCAAGGTAATGGACTGGTAGAATCCTCAAACAAAAGTTTGGTGAATATAATCAAAAAGTTGCTGGAAGAAAATAAGAAATCATGGCACACAAAACTAGTACATGCACTATGGGCTGACAGATTAACACTTAAAAAATCAATTGGAGCAGATGAAATTTTTCCAACCAGTCTAGGAGTGCCAGTCATGAAGCTGATCCAACAAGTACAGTCTGAGGATAATGATATGACAAGAAAAATCAACCAGACTATACATCTTCAACAAACCAGAGAGGAAGTTTACAAAAAAGCACTACATAAGCAAGAGAATATCAAGAAGCTGTTTGATGAAAGGACAAAGGCCAGTGATTTCAGCATTGGTGACAAAGTTTTAAAATGGGATTCCAGGAGAGAAGATAAGGGAAAACATGGAAAATTTGATAACTTATGGCTAGACCCTTATCTCATTCATTCTACAACTGGTAACAATGATTATTTCTTGTAGGAAGTGAATGGAACTGAACTTTTTGGAGGTCCTGTCAATGGCAGGATGCTCAAACATTATTTTTCTTAACTGCCCCAGTTTGAATCTTTTTACTTTCCATTGTAAATTATCATTGTCTGAACATTGCATTCAAAGTTAGAAAAAATAAAAAAACAAAAACAATAGAAAAGAAAAGAGGGCAGAATGAAAACAAGAAAGGTACAACCCCATACCAAAAAAGAGAAATAAAATCTGAAAGTGTGCAAGCTCAAATTCCACTCCTAAAAACACACTTCTAGTTGGTCATACAACCTAATCATGACTAATTAGCTTTTCAATTTACTGCTGATAGGTTAGTGAATTAGATCAGCCAAACAGTACAATCTTGGCTTATCAGTAAGGTAAATTAGGATATAAAAATGAAGGTTCAAACAAGCTCAAAATTTTAACCCATGAGATAGAAAGAAAACTGGTTCTAAAAATCTCAAAACTTGAACTAGGAAAGAAAGACAACTCAAACAAGACCAAAACCAGAGTTGTAGAATAATGAAGGATGTTTTTGATTTTTAGATCTTTGTTGGTCGCTTTAATTGCTTTCACAATTCAAGCTCCACATAAATTGTCAACCCGAGGAAGTCTTTTTATTTCAAAGATAATCACGCACTGGATATGCTCAATTTCAAAAGCAGAAACAATGTTGTAGTAAAAAGCCACACAATTATTAATCTCACAAATCTACTGGTTCACACTCTGTTTAATCAAAGCTGAAGCTACTTAAGTTATAGCAGAAATAATTTCTATGTTGCAGTTACAATCCAAACAAAGGAAAACCAATCTGCAAAGAAAGAAATCAATCAACCATAGCAGGAACAGGACCCTATTCCTTGGTTAGGAACTTCAGCACATGATGCCTGACACTTAATCACACTGTATGAAAGGTAACTTCAAGAGACAAGACCCTATTCCTATGAACAGGAACCTTCAGCACTTGTTCTCTTGTTTCTAATCACACTGCAGGGAAAGGAAAGCAATGAATGAGAGCAGGACCCTATTCCTTTATGCAGGAATCTTCAGCCCTGCCTCCCAATACCATACATTCATACAATCAATAGAAATGAATTTCTCAACTTCCAAGAGTGAATGCATTCAATACATGCAGCGCTAAAGAAACAGAGTATTACTAAACTGTGTAACTAGTGTCCAACAACAGAATTAAAGTGAAGTGCAAACAACATAAAGAATTAAACAAATTACAGGAACAAAAGGGGTGAATCTTGTGAGGAAGGCGGGCCCTTTCCCTCTCACAAGATTCCCCTGGGGAAAGAATTAAATCGGAACGCTCAAAGGAAGAATTTATTCATCTGTCAAAATAATTGATACATTACAAATGGAGACTAGCTCTAGTTCTCACACAATACTCTCCTGTAGCTTTACAACCATTGACTCCCTACTAATGATGATGTCTCCTCTTTTTAAAGAGGAGACATCTTTTACAATTTACATGAGAGCGAATCTACGTTATCTCAAATCTGTTCTCTTTCCCAAAACAGGACTATTCTGTTCTTCCAAGAAAAGATGTTGTTACAATAGAGACAACAAGAATGCTATCTTCAGGATGATCCAAGTAACCGTGTCTTCATGCTGTTGCTGCTGTTTCCACAAAAAGTTCTTCCAGAATCGCAAATTACGCATGACGAAATTTGCGTGCTTGACGGCTGTTTCAGCAACTGAGTCAGCTGTTTCAGCAACGGCCGCTTGTTCCTAGCAACGCATATAACTATCTGCGATCTTTGGACTTGTGTTAGAAACGATACACTTCAATTAATGATAAAATATAAGAGTATTATGGAATTAAATGTAAAACAGATTAAACGTATAATAAAGAAGAGGATTGTATATACCTTGGGATAAAGTAGATGAGAAATGATAATGGAATCCTTTCTAATCATGGTTTAAAAAGTAAAATGGTGTCAAAGTATATAGCAAAAAAGATACATAGTGGAGTCCTAACATCCCCCCCAGCTAAAAATGTTGCATGTCCTCAGGCAACCCCTAGTCTGAATCAGAGTCTGAGTACTGAGACTGAGCATGCAAATTACTCAAGCAGTAGCTGGAGAAGGTGGCATCTGTAGGAACTCTGAATCCTCTGTTATTCTGCAAGTGTTGCCATGCCGAGGCTTCATCTCTGTCAGTCAACTGGTAATGACACTGATATTTCTCTGAAGGCAGCCATAAAATTGGAAAATGAAAATGATACCCAATCCAGTTTACTCCACAATGTTGAATGCAACCAATGTAATTAGAAACCCTGGATAATGCAGCTTGAAGATTGTGAGGGTTAAAAGGGTGATAATCCTGTCTTTCTTTACATGACTGCTACCAAAACATAACATTGGCCTTCAATGCAGCAGTACCCTTTACTCTAATCTGTTGTTGACACTTAGAAAGTGTTGAAGCCTGTAACTGCTGTATATACCTCTGCATTCCTGGCTTCTGTAAGAATTTATGATATTGTGCTATGAACATGGCTGGTCTTAAAGGTTCTGGTCTGATCCACAGGAGTCTATTCTCCTCATTATGACTGCTGGCAGTGAACGCAGTTTGCCAAGTGAGCTGGTTAGACAAAAATGAAACAAATGCCCTTATTTGTATATCTCTTGCAATTGGAATAAGATTAACTCTTCTATTGTCGGGAATGGCCTCATTATGAAGGTAGAGTTCGCATAGCAAATGCTGATCACTCTCGGAGGCTTCATTAAAAGTCTCAACAAATTTCTCTGAAGTAATTAACTCATATGGTCTGCCATCTTTTATTGCTTTTAATTGAAAATAAACTAATCGTTCAGAAAGAAAGAAAGAGAGAGTAGTTTACAGAGGGTTTGCGTGTAGCCAACAACTTCTGGACTAATGAAAACATCAAGGCCATCTTTTCCTTAGATTCCTTGACTTCCTTTTTGGAGTCCTTGAGCTGTTGCATCATTTGATCCCAACTATCCCAGTTGGCATATACATGGTTCTGCCATTGTAACTTATGCTGGTGTAATATTATATCTTGTTCTTCAGCATATTGCTTCTTCCATTTGTTCATCTGTTCCAATTGATTCCATGGCAAGGTCTGTGTCTTGGCATCAGAAGTACTGGGTTGGGACGTTGTTTGAATGGCTACACTGACTAACTTAGAACGAGATATCTGTGGTGATGCTTCTGTCTGAGTAGTTGCATTAACTGATAAAGGACGAGACATCTGTGGTGGTGCTTCTGTCTGAATGGCTGCATTAACTGATAAAGGACGAGACATCTGTGGTGGTGCTTCTGTCTGAATGGCTGCATTAACTAGCAAAGGACGAGGTATCTGAGGTTTGATTTCTTTTTCTTTCTTTATAGAGAGCCCTACTGGTTCTTGTGGAACAGTAGGGCATCCCTCTTTTATTCCAGCTGATGTAGATGCCTCTGATAATTGAATTTTAACTAGTTTGTAGCCTGCATCCTGGTAAATGTTGCCACACTCATGGCACATGTAGTCCTTGCATGGCTCCTTATTTTGCATTGAGGTTGTGTGTGCTAACATATAGAGGTTCAGTTCTTTATCAAAAGCCTCTCGAGCCATGGTTAGTTCATTCTTGTAGGCTTCCAATTCAGACTTCAAAAATTCATTCTCCTGCAGTAAAGATGTCATAGTATGTAAACCTTGTGCGCTGGTTGACTCTGTTGGGGTAGTCTGTTGATGCATAGTCGTAGCTGGTTCTTGTGGGACAGCTACTGCTGATCTCCCACTATCATCCTGCTTGGTGTATTTTTGTACCACAGTGGCTGGTTCTTGTGTTTCAGCCACTGGGTAAGTGACTGGTTCTTGTGTGATAGTCACTTCTTGAGCCATAAACAATGTCGTATTATCCCGGGGCACTGGTTCTTGTGTGGCAGTGCCACCGGACGAGACGGGTTGGGAGATTTGAAATGGGGATGAAGATTGGAGTTTTAACAGAATAGTGGCAGGGTCAGGGGAAATGGAGGTGAGTCCTGTCTCAACAGTCATCTTCATTTTTCTTTTTGGTAGGAAGGCAGCAAAGTCACTGCCTTTCCTTTTCTTTGAGGGGGAGGGGTCTTCTCTGGGGGAAGGGCTTTCAGAAGAAGTGAGGATTTGAAATCTAGCCCTTGTCCGTCGTCTGGAGACTGAGACTGTTGGGGTTCTTTTCTTTTTAAAGGTGGGTGGGGACGGGGGTGTTAGAGAGTCGTCACTAGGGATAGAAATAGTGGGGATAGTTGACTCTGCTAAGTGGGGCGAGCTCGGGGTTGGGTCAACTGGGGAATATGGAATATCGTCCTGCTGTCCTTCATAAGGAATTTTAGGAGTATCATGAGAACTTTCGGGTTGTTGGGACGTTTGAGCCTACTGAGGAATTTCAGGCGGCTGGGGAACAGGGAGTGGGACATGCAGAGGGGGATTTTGCTGAGCAAAACCCCTCTGTATCAATAACTGGCATAACGGTGGTGGGTGAGGGATAATATTGGGAATTTAGACCGTCTACAATAATAAGACATGTTTCTAATACAACCAAGCAAATAATAGGGGATATTAATCAGTCGTCCATTTCTCAAATGATTCATCAAGACAAAATCGTGATTGTACACTACCTGGTAACGCCCTTCACACGTTAAGTAGTGTTTTATGAACTCTGCCACCGATGGCCATGGTTGAGGAAGTGAGTGCAGACTAACCCCGCGGCCTTTGAGTTCCACTGGCTCATCTGGACGAAGGAAATCTTGCTGCGCATTGAGAATGACCTGCTTTCTGCTGAACCAGCGAGTACCAACAGCTGGCAACCCAGATACCTGAACTATGTCCTCCTCTGTTACTGAAATGCGAACCCCTTGAACCACTGAAAAATCACCTTGAAGGTTTTGTGCAAACTCTAAGACTTGTTCCTGGTCAAATTCACCCAATCTTTCAAAATATACTGTCCATCCCGCTTGTTGGAAAATATGATAAGCTTCGGGAAAAAATTGAAGAAGATTTATGGAGCCGGGCTCATGTCTAATGGCCGACCCTCCCATGGCTGTAGCTTTGAGTTATACGCAGAGGCACAGAACACAGTAAACACAGACCCTGATCGCGCTAGTTGTTGCAACAGAGGCTGCAAGGTCCAAATGACGGCGGAAATGGATATGACAAGGGACAGAGGCTTGGTAAATGTGAAATGATTGTTCAATTTTTGAAATCCCCCCCCTACGTATGGTGTAATGATGATTGGGCGTGTGAAGATCTGTAATCATTATGAATGAAATCCTCTCTTTAATATAATTTAACTGAATTACATTAAAACCTCATACCTTACATTTTTTTACCTTTGGTTTAATAATTCGAAGTGTCGATTGCTTCAAAATGGCTTAATGTACATGGAAGAATCTGTAGATTTCTTTGAAATTTAGAGCAGGAGTGTAACTGGATCTGGTCAGTGCTGAATAATTTTTCACCAGAAGGATCTGAAGTATAATCGTGGAGAACCAAAAAGCTTATATAACAGTGAAGAGAAATGATGTTTTAATGATAACAGGTTGCTGAAACAGGTGTTTCAGCAACGGAAAAAAATGAACGGTACGTTGCTGAAACAGGTGTTTCAGCAACGGGAAAAATCAGAGAAATGGGATAAATGACTTGGTTCTGTAAACAGTAGGGAAAATATTTGATGGGGAATAATTTCAGCAGTAAGGGATGGGAAATACTGACTGAAGGAAGATATTTCAGGGATGGTAGGGGTGGGAAAAATGGAGAAATGGGAATAATGTAGGAATAGGTATGAAGGGATATTGCTAGGAAATGGGGTAAAATGATGGGAACAAGCTTCTGTGATTGAAGATTCAGATCTTCTTATGATGAATCTGTCCTCCTTGATGAGCTTTTCCAGAATCTGCAAAATTCCATTGTAATATGCCAATCCTTGACAGGGATTATTAGTGCTAAATCTAATCTAATACTAAAAATACAGTGCAGAAAATTAAATGCTGTGAGGAGCAGAAGACTCCCCTAGAAAAAGATAATGAATATCATTCATGCAAGCAGTCTTGAAATCCTCTTTAGAGACAGGGCGCTGATATAGACGGAGCCTATGACCATTGACTAGTAGAGGTGTTTTAGAATCATCAATTGTTAAAAGTCTTACCGTTCCATTTGGGAAAACAACATCTACCTCATATGGTCCAAGCCAACGTGTACGTAGCTTACCCTAAAAATTTTCAAACCGAGAGTCATACAACAAGGCCCAATTACCTTTTTGGAACTGCTTGTGTTTGATCATTTTGTCATGCCACTTCATCCTTTGTTGTTGTATCATGGTTGTTTGATGGATGGCATCTAATCTCTTTTCATCCAACTCCAGAAGCTGCTGCAACCTAGCTGTCTGCACATCAGTCAAATCAAGATTAACAACTAAAGCAGTTCTTAAAGTTTTAATCTCGAATTCCACAGGAAAAACATCATTTTTACCATAAACCAATTCATAGGGAGAAAAACCTGTAGTGTTTCTCCAAGTAGTTCTGTAAGCCCATAATGCCTCAGGGAGCCTTTGGGACCAATCCTTCCGGTTGTCCTTCACTGTTTTAGTTAGGATGGCTTCTAAAACTTTATTTGTGCTTTCCACCTGCCCATTAGCCTGGGGGTGGTATGGTGTAGTCATTCTATGTTGAATATGATATTTGTGAAGGGTAGATTTAAAACCATGAGAATTAAATGGAGGTCCTCCATCAGTAACTAGCTCTCTAGGAATTCCAAATCTAGTAAAGATTTCTTCAAATAAGAAAGCTAGGACAGCCTCTTCATTAGCTCTAATAAGTGCTTTGGCCTCCACCCATTTAGTCATATAGTCTGTACAGACTAATATATAAGTTCTTTGATTGGATGGAGGGTTAATGGGTCCTATGAAATCCAAGGCCCATCTTTCAAATGGTTCAGAAACTACCTGGGGGTTTAATGGCATTTGGTCTCTATGATTGGGTTGACCCATTCTCTGGCAGCTGTCACAATCCCTTACATATTTCTTTGCATCCTTGAATAATGAGGGCCAATAGTAACCCATCCTCAGAATTTTGTGTGCTGTTCTCTTATCGGCAAAATGCCCTCCACAAGGGCCATCATGACAAGCTTTCAATATGTCATACACTTCATCTTCTCTAATGCATCTTCGGATCTCCTGATCAAGCCCAGTGTAGAAAAGACACCCGCTTATCCAGCTGTACCTGGCACTTTGTTGAACAATTCTTCTCTTTTCTCTGTATGACAAGTGTGATGGTAATTTTCCTGCAACCAAATAATTAGCAATATCTGCATACCATGGAGAGTGAGCAGAAACTGCAAACAAATACTCATTAGGAAAAGAATCATCTACTGGAATATCATTGTCAGTTTTTAACCGTGAAAGGAAATCAACCACCACATTCTCTTTACCAGGCCGATCTACAATTGTGATATCAAATTCCTGCAATAATAATAGCCATCTGGTAACTCTAGCATTTGTGACAGATTTGTTCATTAAATACTTAATAGTTGAATGATCAGTGTGCACAAAAGTAGAATAACCAGTGATATAGTGTCGAAATTTATTAATGGCATAGATTACTGCAAGAAACTCTTTCTCGGTAACTGTATAATTAAGCTCAGCAGGGGTCATATTCTTACTAATAAAGTAGATAGCATAAGGAAGATGATTTTCCTCTTGTCCCAAGACAGCTCCAATTGCAGTGTCTGAAGCATCAGAAGATATGTGAAAAGGGAGGTTCCAATCAGGCCCCCTCAAAATAGGAGCAGTAGACAACTGATGCTTGAGTTCTTCAAAAGCTTTCTGACAAGAATTAGTCCACTTAAATTCAACATTTTTCATAAGAAACACAAATAATGGAGAAGCTATCTTAGAGAAATCTTTAATAAATCTTCTGTAGTATCCAGCATGTCCTAGAAAACTTCTCACATCAGTTTGAGTTTTAGGAACGGAAAGATTCTGAATGACCAATATTTTAGATGGATCTACCTGAATACCTTGAGATGAAATAAAATGTCCAAGCACTATTCCTTCACTCATCATCATATGGCATTTTTCAGTACTTAGGGAAAGGTGAGCTTGTATACATCTTTTAAGTACTTTCTCAAGGTTTTGTAATGCATCTTCAAAAGACACACCATAAGGAGTAAAATCATCCATAAATATTTCCATAGAATCATTCAGCATATCAGAAAAGATTCCTATAACAGCTCTTTGAAAAGTTGCTGGAGCATTACATAACCCAAATGGAAGAACTCTATAGGCAAAAGTTCCCCAAGGGCTGGTGAAAGTGGTCTTGTCTTGGTCTTGGGGTGCAATTCTTATCTGATTATACCCACTGAATCCATCTAGAAAAGAAAAGAATTTCTTCCCTGCCAGACTATCCAACACCTGATCAATGAAGGGTAAAGGAAAGTGATCCTTTTGAGTAGATTTGTTTAAGGCTCTGTAGTCAACACATACTCTCCATTTCCCGTTTTTCTTAGGAACAATTACTAATGGGGAAACCCATTCACTGTCAGATATAGGGTATATAAATCCTGCATTAAGCAATTTTTGAAGTTCTTCTTTAACAATTTCTCGTAAATTAGAATTCATTCGTCTTTGGGGTTGACAAACAGGTCGGCATCCCTCTTTAATGTAAATTCGATGAGTACATAATTCAGAAGAAATACCTTTCATATCCGTGTAATCCCATGCAAATGCCTCCTTATATTCATGCAATAACTTCATTAATTGTTGTGTTTCAGCATCTGTTAGATCAGGATTTATGTTTAATGTCTTGCCGGGTTCAATTTCAACTGTTATGCTTTTAGATGAGATGGTGGTTAAAGTCTGAGATGAGTCTTCAGATTCAATCTTTTCTTGTGTATCAGTTTCAAAAATTGCGGTTAATTGATTGTGTGTTTCAGTAATGACAGAAGAAGGTTCACAAATAAAATTATTAATTATCTCATCCTCTGTATTGTCTTTAAGAGTTAAAGCTTGTCCAATAGTTAGAATAGGCTGAACATCATTATCATCATAATCCATCCATATAGAATCTTCATTATTAATTATTGGTGTAGCATGAGGATAAAGAGTAAGCTGTTTTGTTTCATAACCATTAGAAATTGTCATTGAACCAGATCTGCAACTGATAAAAGCATCGGCTGTGGCCAGCCATGGCCTTCCTAGAATTAAGGGATGTCCCCCCAGCTTTGTTTTAGTCTGCAATGCAACAAAATCAGCTGGGTATTTCCAGGATTCAACTGAAATAAGTAGATCCTCAACAACTCCTTTAGGTTTAATTGTAGAACGATCGGCCAACTCTAGAATGGTGGGTGTATCTCTGATTGTGTTATTCAGCTGTAACAATTGTGAAGTTTCAAGAGTCATTATGTTAATTGCAGCACCTAAATCTACCAGAACTTGGGGAATCATTGTTTTACCAATCTGAACTGTTACTGTAGGATGGCCGGGATCACCATATTTCACAGGAGGGGTTTTTCCGGACATTAATGCAGACAAGTCCCCCATCACATGCACTGTAAGGGGGTCCTTAGTTTTCCTACCAGGTTTCTTAACACAAATATCCCTTAATGTTCTGGCATAAATTGGTACATCTCTTAATGCTTGTAAAAGTGGAATTTTAACATACAAATTTTGCAATTCCCCTAAAAGATTAAAAGCAGGTGTTTCAGCTGTTCTGGTTAAAACCAAACGCTCGGGGAATGGTGGTTCTGTTTTTTCCACATTTTTGTTAGGAGGTGGTTGTGCTTTCTTATGTTTCTCAGTTTCCTCTTTATCAAAATCAGAAGAAGTTATGTCATCAATAATAGGCTCTACTATTTTTCCAGATCTCAAATGAATATCGTTACATTGCATAGTAGGAAATATAGACTGATTCTGAATATCAATGACTTGCACAACTTTATTATTGAAGTTAGGATTTGGTTGCACAGGTAGCTGGGGTCTCATTTGGTTATTTGGCGGAGCATTTGATGGCAGAGGAAGTGGTTGTTGGAATTGAGGCAATTGATTTGGATACGGGAGTGGTTGACTTCTCCAATTTGAATTCCAAGGGTTAAAAGAAGATGGCTGCTGTGAGGGCCAAGGAGTCCACATTGAAGGATCAACAAAGGGTGGGTTTGATTGCTGCATGGGTGGGAAATTCATTTGGTTGAAGGGTGGGTATTGCATTTGATTGAAGGGAGGGTAATTTGTTTGGCCAAAAGCAGAATAATTGTTCCAACGATTAAATGGCATACTAGAGTTCATACCTTGTCCTTTTGGTTGCCATTGTCTTCTTTGAGTTAGCAGGTAAACTGCTTTAGCTTCTTCTTCCGTTGGCTGCAATGCTGCCTTTATTCCTGGTAGAGATGGACATTGTTTTGTCTCATGATCTTTCTCACAAAGGGTACAAATTGGTATTTTATCCATTGGGCATTCCCTTAGTGGATGTTTGTCTCTACACTTCGGGCAAAAGACAGCCAGAGTTGCTTCCGCTTTAGCCTGCTTCTTCTTAACCTGCAAAGTGTCAATTTGTGAAGCAAAGGAGCTTAACATCTCAGTTTTAAATTCCTCAAGTAAATTACCTATTTCAGCTCTTGTTGCTCCTCCATTGGCTGATTTCTGCACTCTTGAATAGGTGGAATCTCTTGTTCTGTTTCTTGCATCTCCCCTAGAACACCTCTTAGCAAGTTCACAAATCTCATCATATGATTCCTTAGATATATCTCCCTTGGCAAGCATGTTTAACATATCTAAACAATCATCCCTTAAACCTTTAAATAATATTGTTTTGCGAATTTCCTTACTTATATTCGGATGATCAGATCTCTGTATGTTATATTGCAGCCTTTCTATATAGTCCTCTGGACTCTCATCCGTCTTTTGTGCCATATTGAATAGTTCATCCTTCTTTTCTCTCGTCCGGCAGTAGTCTTGATATTTAAGCAGAAATTTCTGTTTCATCTGCTCCCATGTTGTGATCACCTGACTTCCAAGGCTCATGAACCATCTTAAAGCATTCCCTTTTAAGGTGGCTGGAAACAATTTCAACTTTTGAGCATTAGTAACATAATCATAACTTCTGCATAATATATCAAATTCAAAAAGAAATTCATCCGGATCCTCAGAGGATAAACCATGAAAGTTAGGTAAAGCAGACAATGGAATATTTTTCATAGGAGTTATCCCTGCAGGAAGATCACTGATAGGAAATCCCAAGGTAGAGAGGGAATTTTCATTCCTTCCTTCTTCTTCAGGATCTACACGTCCTCTACCAAAGAAACCATCATTGTTTCCTTCCATTGTTGGCTCTCCTACTGCACTTGCTCGATCGTCAAGATCTTCTATTGGCTCTTAGATGTTTTCTATCGGTCGTCCAACGCTTTCTATTATTTCCTCAATGTACGCTGCTGATTTACTAACACTTTCCTCTGACTCTCCAGCACTGACTGATGGTTCTTCTATATTTTCAGGACCCACAACTTCCTCTGTTCTGTAATCTGATTGAGGGGAGTGCTGAAATTTTGATTTTCGAGAACTTAATCTCTGTGATGATTCAGCCTTTGATACAATCTCGTCAATAAAAGTTTTTCTTCCTCCCCTTCCTTTGCCTTTGCCACCTGTGGGGTTAGTTTTCTTCTGGTTTCCGCGTCCTCTCATACAATCTGCACATTTAAAAAGAAAATATTAATGCTTTTGAAATCTATAATTACCTTCCCCGGCAACGGCGCCAAAATGTTGGTCGCTTTAATTGCTTTCACAATTCAAGCTCCATATAAATTGTCAACCCGAGGAAGTCTTTTTATTTCAAAGATAATCACGCACTGGATATGCTCAATTTCAAAAGCAGAAACAATTTTGCAGTAAAAAGCCACACAATTATTAATCTCACAAATCTACTGATTCACACTCTGTTTAATCAAAGCTGAAGTCACTTAAGTTATAGCAGAACTAATTTCTATGTTGCAGTTAAAACCCAAACAAAAGAAGACCAATCTGCAAGAAAAGAAATCAATCAACCATAGTAGGAACAGGACCCTATTCCTTAGTTAGGAACTTCAGCACCTGCTGCCTGACACTTAATCACACTGTAGGAAAGGTAGCTTCAAGAGACCAAGACCCTATTCCCATGAACAGGAACCTTCAGCACTTGTTCTCTTGTTTCTAATCACACTGCAGAAAAAGGAAGGTAATTAATGGGAGCAGGACCCTATTCCCTTATACAGGAATCTTCAGCACCTGCTTCCCAACATCATACATTCATACAATCAATAGAAATGGATTTCTCAACTTCCAAGAGTGAATGCATTCAATACATGCAGCGCTAAAGAAACAGAGTATTACTAAACTGTGTAACTAGTGTCCAACAACAGAATTAAAGTGAAGTGCAAACAACATAAAGAATTAAACAAATTACAGGAACAAAAGGGGTGAATCTTGTGAGGAAGGCGGGCCCCTTCCCTCTCACAAGATTCCCCGGGGGAAAGGATTAAATTGGAACGCTCAAAGGAAGAATTTATTCATCTGTCAAAATAATTGATACATTACAAATGGAGACTAGCTCCAGTTCTCACACAATACTCTCCTGTAGCTTTACAACCATTGACTCCCTACTAATGATGATGTCTCCTCTTTTTAAAGAGGAGACATCTTTTACAATTTACATGAGAGCGAATCTATGTTATCTCAAATCTGTTCTCTTTCCCAAAACAGGACTATTCTGTTCTTCCAAGAAAAGATGCTGTTACAACAGAGACAACAAGAATGCTATATTCAGGATGATCCAAGTAACCGTGTCTTCATGCTGTTGCTGCTGTTTCCACAAAAAGTTCTTCCAGAATCGCAAATTACGCATGACGGAATTTGCGTGCTTGACGGCTGTTTCAGCAACTGAGTCAGCTGTTTCAGCAACGACCGCTTGTTCCTAGCAACGCATATAACTATATGCGATCTTTGGACTTGTGTTAGCAACGATACACTTCAATTAATGATAAAATATAAGAGTATTATGGAATTAAATGTAAAACAGATTAAACGTATAATAAAGAAGAGGATTGTATATACCTTGGGATAAAGTAGATGAGAAATGATAATGGAATCCTTTCTAATCATGGTTTAAAAAGTAAAATGGTGTCAAAGTATATAGCAAAAATGATACATAGTGGAGTCCTAACAATCTTAAGCCTTCACTGTTTTCGTTTTAAATTTTCTGCAAATTTTAGTCTATGTGCAGCGTGTTTTTATGCCATAGATCAACAGCAAGTCAGACTGCTTAATCCTGGCTTGGCTGCTTTTAAATTTATATTTTAAAATTTAGAGAATAAAAGTCTGTTAGACAGTATAATCTTGACAGATAGTAGTTAGGTAGAGAAATTTATGAACTCAACTATTTAAACTGAGTTCATGGATAAATAAGAGTAGAAATAGATTAGTTTCCTATTTTCAAAAGAATAAAATGTTGATGAAGAGAGTTTGCTAGTCCAAATTCACTTTGAAAGAAGAAAAAATGTTAGGATCATTAGGAATGGGTAGGTAGAGATGTTGTTTTGATAGAATTCCATTGTTTCAAATTATTGCAAAGATTGTCAGTTCAAAATAAGATCAACAAAAGAAAATAAAGTTGTTGCCTAATGGATTAAGGCACTGGTTTACTAAAAAGCCAGAGATCAATAGCTGAATATTCTTGACACCTTGAAGAAGATGCCATCCCCATGTGGAGCCACTGTTAGCCACCTATAAAATTTGTCATATCAAATGGTGGCTAAATCTCTTTTAGCCTTTAAGAAACAATTCATGTCCAAATTGTTCGTTCTTAAAGTCTTATGAAGATCTCTACCCCTTGAGTTAATCTTCACTGTTGTTTCACTATTAATCCTAAAGAACCTGCTGTTTTCCAAGAGAAAGACTGCTTAAAACCCCATTTTCCCATCATTTCACTTCTCTTCTCACTTGCAAAGAATTCCACTTTTACCCTTATTCCCTCCATAAAAATCTCTCTATAAGACCTTCATTTAACCCCTAAGTCATCCTAACCCTTTTGAAACCTTATATTTTCCCTTATTTTGGTTTTTAAAAAAACCCCTTCCATCTATCGTAACCCCCATTTAAACTCAAAAACTCTGTTTTTGGCCTTAAAAACAATCATTTTACACTATATAGGTCTTAAGCCCCTGAGGGCTTATCTCCTTTAGCCCTTCCCTCCATATCGCCTAAACCCCGTAATCGGGCGCTAAATGCCTAAAACCCTTTCTGAAACCCCAAATTTCCTTTGTTTTTTTCATTTCCCCGACGTTTTTATTTAAATGAATATAGACCATTTATCTGCACAGATCAATGACCATCAGGCTTTCTATCATCTTCCCATCCATTTATCCTCCACTTCTCTGTTTAAATCTTCACCACCCGATTTAATATATCCAATGGCCAAGATCTATCCCAACCGTCCAAACTCACCCGACGTTCGTCTGCTCCGCGACAAAATATCCCATGTCACCATGGACCCCACTTACCTTTTAACCTCGCAGCTTTCAACCCTATCGGGTGCGATCCACACCATCGGATCTGGACCCTCCGATCCGACGGTGGACATTACATATCGCAAAATTTTGCGCTAGAGGTTTAATGCCCAAAATTTTTGCGAAATGGGAGGTATTGGGAGGGACACGCGTCAGATGGTGTATGGAATCACATTTTTTTGGGCAATACCGTCTCCCCTCATTTTATTTTGCGAAAACTGCTGCTAGTTTTTCGCCATACAGCTCCCCCCTTCGCAATGTAACTCCCGATTTGATCCTAGCCATCGATCTCCGAAGATTGGACGGTTCTGATTTAATCTCACCTCCATTTTATTTTCCACCTTTCTCCTAAACATTTGCGCTTTTAATCTCAGCGATCAATCTCTGAGATCGAACGACCCACATTATATCGCGACCCCAATTCATTTGCCTTCATCCATTTTCCCAAACGATTTCATCGGACGATCTCCACCATTGATTATCCTAATCCAACGGTTCCTGTTCGCTGTCGCGCCCAAACTCCATTTTCACCTGGTTAGCTGTTCTGCCAGGGTTTTCCTCCCTTTTTCCACTGCATCCACGTTCTTCCTCACTGCTCCCCCACCCTCACGAGAATCTGAAGCAGTCTATACCACATCTGCAGGTTTTCTTAATGGTTTGTTTTGTTTTTTGTAGGATTTAATGGTGGTTGCTCTATGTATTTCCACAGTCACAGACAGGTGACTATATGAGCCCATAATGACAATTCTGTGGCTTAAAATCAAAGAAGAAATGATCTACAGGGTTTGAAATCCGAGTATAAATCATCTGGATAACGATCCGGGGTTTAATAGAGACCCTCCAATAGCAGAAAGCCATCTGTATAAACAAAACAAACAAAGTGTATCAGAGTGAAGAAATTAATGTTAAGGGTGATTAAAGCCAAAGCCCAAAGATCAGGTTTTAATCCACAGATCAAAGGATAAAGACAATGTTAAAGAATGAAGACCCAAAGATAAAGATCAAGGATAATTAAGCCTAAACACAACTCAAGGGCAAATTAAAAGTGTTTTAAGGAAAAACAAAGCAGTTATATCAGTAAAGAGGCCTCCACTGCCACATCAGAGGCCAAAAATATCCTCTTCAACTACCAAAGTGCCACCTGCAGCTTCAATAAATCATAAGAAGGCATAGTTATTGCCTAGTCAATGATATTTTGTTTAAAGACAACCATATTTATTTCCAGCCTGCCTAAAGAATTTTAAAAGTCAACAAAATATTCCAAGTAGCTTAATACTTAATGAAAACCAATTAATACAGAGGAAATATCAGAAATCTTCTCTATTGAACCCCTCAAAGGTAGAGAAGCATTAACTTGTATTAATTGAACCTAGAGACCCTTCCTTTATTCCACCTCCTCATTTTCTTATAAAATCTCCTTGAGGAGCACATTGTAAAGGTTGGACTTTGATGTAATACTTGCTGCTCGAAACTTTCTGCATGTAAATAGTTCTCAGAGGATGTTTGTAATCAAAGAAGTTAGGTTGAGAAGAGAATTTGTTGCTGTACTGAAACATTGGACTTGAAGTATGTAACTGGATTGACATCAATACACGAGCTGATTCATGGGATCCTGGTATATACCATTGGTGATGTACTTCTCATTGTACTTGTTTTCCTTCTTATGTTTTCCATTAGATTGTCCATTTTTCTCTGATAAAGAACAACAAACATAGAGCTAGGGTTTACTCTTAAAAGTACCCTACTCTCACTGATAAGCTTTATCTTTATGTTTTCCTCCTTTGTGTATTTTAGAATGATTTAATATAGTCCAAACAGTCAAGGAATGTTGGTGAGCCCATGTCTTACTGTCTAAACTTTAAACATTGTTCTTGAATGATATTTTCATTACATGCTAAGTAGAGTTAAACTAGAAAAGTTTATGGTTTGCCCTGTCTTCTAGTTCTTTCTCCAAAGGTTGTTTGAAAGTTTCCCTAAGAGTATGCTGAAAGCAGGCCTAGATTTTAATGATATCTTACTTGATCTTAAGCTACACATTTTTTTCTTATATGTTTTCATCCTTTCTGAAAGTAGTCACGTCAATTACTGGATTGTTTGTCTGATAAGTTAGCTTTAATACAAGCTTGTCCAAAGAAGTCTATGGTTAGCCCTGTCCTTTGATTGGTTTCAAATAGTTACTTAAAAGGCTTTTCTTGTATGGAAAGTTGATAAATCCTTGTTGAAATTATTGGATTTTTTCACTTTCACAACGCTCTTAATGTTCCATTCCATCATTTAATCTAAAGGATCTTTTGATATAGAGGACTTGCCCCATGGACCACTATTGATAACTGTTGTACAATTAAAACCTTTATGACTCCATAGACCAATGGATTAAGTGATGTTTAACACCCATCCTATCAGCTGAACCTTGTTTTGATTATTCACACCTTTAACCCTCTGAAACCCTTTCATTTTCAGGACTTTCCACTCAATTAAAGATCATACCCAACCAAACAAAAAACAAACCTTATTCTTCATAACTAGCCTAATATCATACCAAAACCTTAAAATATAAATCAATCTTTGCAATTATAGAGAGATCCCTCCCTGGATTCAAGAGGGCTAGATCCTAGAATCCCAAAGTGGTTCATATGTAGGCTTTGCAGCTTTGTATTTGCCAATCTTCCAAACTATAGAGACCTAACAGGTAATTTGGTTAATTATTACCACAATTCTTCGTGGCTTGGTTTTTGTTGTCAATTGAATGAATTTTGTGTTGAATTAACTCCGTATTAGCATTATGGCACAATATTGAACTTGGTACTTTGGTTAATTATTACCACAATTCTTCGTGGCTTTGTTTTTGTTGTGAGCTGAATTTACCCTTACCCCCAAAACCTAACCACTCTATCATTTTCTTTTGTTGCGAGAGAAGATCGAGCTCTGCAACTCTTCACCTGGAATGATTTTTCCTTCTTTCGCCTCAACCTGAAGACTTGAGGTAAGGTTATTATACAAGTAAACTGTGTTTCTTACTGTTGCTGTTTATGCTTGTTGGATTAAATGAGCCCTTATGTTTCTTTTAGGCGTTCGAAGCTTAGCCATTTTGTAGTCTTACGAGATTGACCTTGATAACAGGGTTTTCATCACATTTTTTTTACTTCTCGGCAAGGTGTGCATTCATGTTTCCGATTCTGGTCTTCATGGGGTTTTACATTTCAGTATTTCGACTTACTTCGTCGGGGAGAACAGTTACCCAATGAGGACACAACCAAGATAGCTAAGAAAAGAACAAGGAAGCTCACCTTCACTCTTTGGTTATTAATCCTCAGAGCTTTAGTTTAAATTACAGCTGAGTTATCACAGTATGGTTAATAATTTTCTGACTCAGGTCCTCATATTCGAACCCTATTACATCTGAAAGGTATTTTCTTTTGGATTTTTATGCGACCCGAACCCAAGGTATTCTAACCTCTTTTAATTTGTATTACAGGTAATTTCGAGGCCTAAAATCTTTCCAACAAATATGTTTTGGTTTAAATTCCTACCTAGGCTAATGGCTATTTGTGTCTTCTTCTTCTAAGTAATTCTGGAATTTCGACAAAGGGGTCTTCTTCGAGATGTTTCATGTTCTAGTCCTAAATAGGACTTCTCTCTACTTGAGTGTTTAGATGTACAATTTCACCTATATCATGAAGCCACTATGGCTCTTACTACCGTGAATGTAATATAGCCTTAATGGTCATATTGTTACATGTATCAGTTAATTTTTTTTTGCTGTAAGAGTTATTTTTTGAACACCATCTGGATTTAAAAGTCTGAGAGACTCTATTACATTTTGTCTGATTCAAAATGTGATTATGGTGCTTACTATGGCTCTCTTCCGGTTTGGCTTAGAGCTTTTGGCTAGATCATAGTGTATTTATATACTTTTTTATTTATTCCAGATCCGTTTTTTTTTGTTTTTTTGATAAGTTAGGCTAAACTATTTTAATTCAAAGAGAAAATTTACATATGTGACGGGTTTAGATGGTAAGTTGTTCTCATCCAATCCCAACCTTCGATGATTTCAGTGTAGTGCAAGTTTGGGGATGCCTCCTAGGAGGAAACCAACCCTTAGATAGCATCATACAGTAAAAAATTACAAGGTGTGCTGCAACACCTGAAAAAGAAAAATATCTGTAATATGTACTGAAATAGTAGAAAACAAATAAGAGCCGAGAATCCATGTAGTCAAGGTGTTCCTTCATCATCCTTGGGTACACGATCCTCCTCCTCGATACGACATCCATACTCCTGTACTATGGCCTCCTCCTCATTCGAAGGCACGTGCGGTGGCTTTGTGGCTGCTGCATAGATATGCGTGTGACCGGGTACTCAGCATCAGAAAGATGCATCCAGACCCCCTCTGAGTCCATGATCCACACATTAGTGTCCTCCCCTGAGGCCACCTGTACCGGGAGAGGCCCGATTTTGTGTGGAGGAGGCTACGTTGGTTGTACGCTGGTGGATTTGTTGGGATCCCTTCTTCCCCTCTGATGCTCCTGAGCTGGGGTGGTCTCCTCCGGGGTTCTCTCATAGCGCTCGGGTACCTCCCTGTCACGGCTACCAGAAGAGGAGCCCTCGATGAATTCCAGACAATTTTCTTGGCCTTGCTGATAGCGTCTTGATAACGCTCCTCTCTGGCTACCCTTGATGGTATTTAGGCGTTGGCGTGGAGCCATGGGGTTTTGAAGTGAAAGAAAGGTGGGGGTCGGTCTATGGATGGTGACTTGCTCTTACAGGGAGCACTTAATAGAGAAGAAGAGTAGGGATGTGCGCGAATGTGAACAATGCAGCAGGGGAGCTCGTATGCGAGTGGTGCTCAGCGAGGGACCTGCAGCGAGGGAGCCTGCCTCTGAATGCGCGTAGCAGGGTGAATCTGGAAAGGCGAGGAAATCCATAGGGGGGAACGCATCCAGGGGGAACACCATGGGGAGCGTGAAACCTTGAGGGGCACAACAGGGTGGGTACCTAGCTGCTTAACAACAATATGGAGGTGCGCAGGAGGGATGGTGCACAACTAGTGGAACAAGCAGAGAGACTAAGGAAAAAACACAATGGCAAGGGGGGCGAAGAGGGCTTTGGATGCCAACTGGAGCAACAAGGGGATGACACAATGGGGAGATACCTCACCTTTTGAATACCGGAGGCACAAGCACAGATGCTGTGCGATTATTTTACACGATGGCGAATGCAAGTTGGGACAGTTCTCATGGGGAGACATGTGATTCAGGGTGTGGCAGTAGATCAGGTGCATCATGGAGCTCATGTAAATGATTATAGAGAGGAGGTTTCACATTAGATTAGCATTGGTAGTGCAGGACTCCGTCAGCCTGTGCATGGGATGAACCAGTTTCGCATGTGCACGTCATGTCACCTGATCTGGGTTTCCTCAAAGAAGTCTTTTGTTTTAAAAAAATTAACTACCCATTCACGTCTATGGCTATTCGAGTTCCATCTGAGTTTTTCTTTCGATTTTGTGATACAAGAAGGATATAATTCACATTGTTTAGTTAGCTCTCAAATGGTTTGGTTCTTCTATTATTATAATACGTTCAATTTCTTATTCTAAGTTTACGGTAGTCACCCAGGAAGTGCGCTTGCACTCATACCTGCTCTCTTTACAGTGGAAATGAACAGATTACATAAGAATTATTTGACATATGGTTTACCTCTTTTTGAGGGTTTTCTATTTTTATAAGCTTTTCATTGCTTTGGTATGATATTTATTGTGAAGACCGTTACTGTATTTCTATAGAATCATAAACATGTTCCTATATTTGTTTAATTATATTTTCTTTTACACTTAGCAGTAGTATCACCAAGTCTGATTGCTTTAAAGTTCAATTCCTCTTTTAAGAGTAGTATTCCTTTGAATTATGGTACTACTGATGACCAGACCATCGCTCAGAATGGGTTTTTAATTCTCAAACCCTTAGTTTGTATAAGATTTTAGCTGTATCTTTATAAGACAGACTCTCTATTTGGGGACTTTCCCTTGGATGGACTACCTACCCATTTTATTTTGCGGCCTATATGTTTTCCAGAGAGTTCATTAATTTTCTACAGATTCAAACCTGTTTTTCTTTAATGTCAGAAGTGATAACTATGCTTTCTTAGGATTCTCTACGCGTGCACACACACACACACACACACACACACACATACATATTAATTATATAAACATCATAAAGCATTCTAGAGAATGTATAACCACTCTGAATTTAATTTACATATCTCTTTGCCATATTTAATTCTATTTAGCAGTTCTGTAGAAGGATACAATTTCTATTCTACTGTACAATATTTATAGTTTACATAGATAAACAATCTGAATCAAATCACATTAAAAAATTTTCCTTTCTCCTTGTTCTGGGTTTATAATACTTATCTGAGTTAAGAAAAGTTGATAGTAACCTCCCATTCATGAGAGAGGCAGTTACGTCATCAGCTCCCCCCATGCTCCACACCAGAGTAGGATTAATTAGCAGTTTCTACTGGGAAAATACCTCAAGATCTATGTCCAGCCTCTTCTTCAGTATCAAGTTGTAGAGTTGCACTGGTTCAAACTAGCTTTGGACCACTCTCACCTTACAACCCCCTGGTTTTTCTCTTCTCATTACACCAAACACCTTTTCCTCTATGAGATTTCCCTTTTATCCTCAGAGGGAAAGGTAATTGTCTATAACTACTTTAGTCTAACTACTTTGGAATCTTGAAAATATTTACCCATCAGTTTATGGAAACCACACCATAAAATAATTCTTTATTCAAAAGAAAAATAAATTATGTTCATCACTTGATTAACTTACTCATTAATCATGTTTTACTTAAAAAGTCAAATGTATAATTTTAAAATTGTATAAGAAATTAATTCGAGTTTTACAGTAGATACTATAAATTTAATCTCTATAGAATATTATGAAAGTCAATAATATATACAAATTATAGATTAAGATTTACTCCAAAATATTTTTAATAAATATTTTGATTAAATTCATTAATTCAAAAAAGTGTTATTTAAAATAAGTTATAGTATACTAACATTACTGTGAGAGAAAGTTCATTCAAAGAGAAGCTTCTTAATCTTTTAATCTTTTTGCATGTTAATTATGTGGGTTATTCAAAGAGACCCTTCTTAATATTTTAATCTTTTTGCATGTGGTTGCATGTTACTCATGTGACACCATTTTCTTTATTAGAAAATAGTTAAATGCATTTATTTAAAGTATTTTAACATTTACAATATTTTAACCCTGCATTCATTTACAATCAAAGGTCAGTGGATAATTATTTGGAAAATAATTAACTATTTTTAGATTCTTAAATCTAAATAGTTATTTAATTTTAAATATAAAAAATATTTAATATATCAAATAAAAATAGTGTTTATTTGTAATATGAATTTAAAGGTTTATATGTATTTGTTTAAAAGTTTTGACGTATTTCACTAGTTATTCTACAATAAGAAGATTTATAATTTGATATTGAAGATTGTTGCAAATCTAAATTATAATGTTTAATTTATAAGCGTTGTTATAGATTTTGTGCAAGGTTAAGTAAGTTAGTTTATAGACATTGTTATGAATTATGTGGAGACATAATTAAACTCGAAGGTTTAGTTTATAAGCATTGTCATCAATTTTTTTCAATATCTAGTCAAGTTATTTATGTTGTTTTGGCTTCTTAATGGAAAACGCTAGAATAATAGGTGGAAATTTCTAGTTAGTTTGTGGTCTAGTCATTAGTAGCACAAACCTTTGAATGTTATTAATAAACCTTGCTTTAATTTCTCCTTTCCTATCATATAAGTAGGGCTTCCTAAATATTGTATGTGCAACATCTAGGGGTGCCACATCATGTAATATTTCACCCCCCTCTTTAAATTGATTCTCTACTACCATATTATTCTCAGTTTTAGTTCTTTTTTCATCTAATTGATAGTGTAAGGATAAAGTGTGCATTAAGCTTCAAGATCAAAATTATTTTATCCATTAATTAATAGATGATTAGTTGTAAGGATAATCGTTTACCCACATTTAAGAAAAACACATATTTTTCTTATTTCTACTTATGAGGAGACACCTAACCCTAGAGAGCTAATGGTTGATATTAAAGCTCAACTCATAATTTAGATCAATGGTAAATATTATTTCCCTCTCTTTACCCCTTTCTCATGTTTTCCTCTTCACTTAAAGAACTACAAGACACCTTTTAATGTAATGTACTTTTGTGCACTTTTTCTCTCGTAAATTGACTTTTAAAACATATAAGTCACTTTAACATTATAAAGTGCACTAGGTAATTTTCACATAAATGTTGTTTTGGCTTCTTAATGAAAAACACTATAATAATAGGTGGAAATTTTTTGTTAGTTTGTGGTCTAGTCATTAGTAGCACAAATCCACAGGTCCTCTATATTTTCTCACATGGAATAGGATAAGGATGTAAGAGTAAATTTTATAATTTTAATATAATTACTAGTAGTTATTACGTAAATAATATTTGTAAATTGGTTATTTGGTCATTGATATTTATCTAGTGTTATATATTTTTACAGATAAATAGACATGTATAATTGAAATAGTAGTCTTTATAGTTTTAATTATTAATAGTTATTAAGTAGATGTAACATTTACCATATCAAGGCTAAATGTAATCCTAAAAGTAATCTTTTAAGATTCTTTTAATACTATACAAATTAATTCATTAAGGCTAAATCCTATCTCATTCTGAGACTTATCATTAAACTCATGATATCAAACACCTTTGGTAAGTTATGATTTTGGAACGGAAATAATTGTTTTGGATTTTGTGTTGACTTAACTCTGTATCAGCATTATGGCACAATATTAAACTTGGTACTTTGGTTATTTATTTCCACAATTCTTCATGGCTTCCTTTTTGTTGTCAATTGAATGAATTTTGTGTTGACTTAACTCTGTATCAGCATTATGGCACAATATTGAACTTGGTACTTTGGTTAATTATTACCACAATTCTTCGTGGCTTCGTTTTTGTTTTCAATTGAATTTACCTGACACTTGGATGTGATCTACACCATCTTTTCAATTTCTCTTATCAACAGTTGGGATCTTAACCTGGGCAGTTAGGGTAATACCCTTACCCCCAAACTATAACCACTCTTTAATTTGTCGTCACTGCGAGAGCAGCTCGAGCTCTGTAATTTTTCACTCAGAATTGTTTTTCCTTCTTTCGCCTCGACCTGAAGACTTGAGGTAAGGTTATTGTACTAGTAAACCGTGTTTCTTATCGTTGCTGGTTATGCTCATTGGATTAAACAAGCCCTTATGTTTTTTTTAGGCGTTCAAAGCTTAGCCCTTTTGCAGTCTTACGGGATTGACGTTGATAATAGGGTTTTCATCACATTTCTTTTGCTTCTCGACAGGGTTTTCATTCATGTTTTCGATTCTGGCCTTCATGGGGTTTTACATTTCAGTATTCCGACTTATTTCATTGGGGAGAACAATTACCCAATGATGGCATGACCAAGATAGGTAAGAAAATAACAAGGAAGCTCACCTTCACTCTTTGGTTATTAATCCTCAGAGCTTTAGTTTAAATTACAGCTGAGTTCTCATAGTATGGTTAATAATTTTCTGACTCAGGTTCTCATATTCGAACCCTATTGCATCTATAAGGTATTTTCTCTCAAAGCTGCTTCCATGCTCTCGTTTTAATTGTTTAGATTTTTATTCGACCCGAACCCTAGGTATTCTAAACTCTTTTAATTTGTCTTGCAGGTAATTTCGAGACCTCAAATCTTTCCAACAAGTATGTTTTGGTTAAATGCCTACCTAGGCTAATGGCTGTTTGTCTCTTCTTCTTCCAGGTAATTCTGGAATTCCTACAAAGGGATCTTCTTTGAGATGTTTCATGTTCTAGTCCTAAATAGGACTTCTCTTTGCTTGAGTGTTTATATGTATAATTTCACCTATTTCATGAAGCCACTATGGCTCTTCCCACTATGAATGTAATTTAGCCTTGATGGTCATATTGTTAGATGTATCAGTTGATTTTTTTCTTGCTATAAGAGCTACCTTTTGAACACCATCTGGATTTAAAAGTCTGAGAGACTTTGTTACATTTTTTTATATTTAAAACATGATTATGGTGCTTACTATCGCTCTCTTCCAGTTTGGCCTAGAGCTTTTGGCTAGATCATAGTGTATTTATTCCAGATCTGTTTTTTTGTTTGTTTTTTTGGTAAGTTAGGCTAAACTATATTAATCAAAGAGAAACTTTACATATGTGATGGGATGAGATGGTAAGTTTTTCTTATCCAATCCCAACCTTCGATGATTTCAGTGTAGTGCAGGTTTGGGGCTACCTCCTGGGAGGAAGCCAGCCCTTAGATAACATCAGATAGTAAAAAATTACAAGGTGTGCTGTGACACCTAAAAAAGAAAAATATCTATAATATGTACTGAAATAACAAAAAAAAAACAAGAGCTGAGCATCCTTGTAGTCAAGGTGTTCCTTCATCATCCTTGGGTACAGGGTCCTCCTCCTCGATACAACATCCGTACTCCTACGCTACGACCTCCTCCTCAGCCAAAGGCACACGCGGTGGCTTTGTGGCTGCTGCACAAATATGGGCGCGACCGGGTACTTAGCATCATAAATAGGCATCCAGACCCACTCTGAGTCCATGATCCACACATTAGTGTCCTCCCCTTAGGCCTCCTATACCGGGAGAGACTCGGTTTTGCGTGGAGGAGGTTATGCTGGTTATAAAATGGTGGATTTCCTGGGACCCCTTCTTCCCCTCTGATGCTCTTGAGCTGGGGAAGTCTCCTTCGGGGTTCTCTCATAGCGCTGGGGTACCTCCCTTTCACGGCTGCCATAAGAGGGGCCCTCGATGGATTCTGGACAATTTTCATGGCCTCGTTGATAGCGTCCCTAGAGTGCTCCTCTCTGGCTACCCCTGATGGTATTTGGGCATTGGCGTGGAGCCTTAGGGAGTTGAATAAAAAAAGAGGTGGGGTCGGTCTATGGACGGTGAATTTCTCTTCAAGGGAATGCTTAACAGAGAAGCAAAGCAGGGATTTGCGCGAATGTGAACAATGCAGCAGGGGAGCTCGTAGGCAGGTGGTGCATAGCGAGGGAGCCTGCCTCTGAATGTGCGCAACAGGGTGAATTTGTAAAGGCGAGGAAATTCAGATGGGGGCATGCATCCAGGGGCAACACCACGTGAAGCGCGCAGCCTTGAGGGGCGCAACAGGGTGGGTACCCGGCTGCTTAACAACAATATGGAGGTGCGCAGGAGGAATGGCGCACAACTAGTGGAACACGCAGAGAGACTAAGGCAAAAACACAATGGAAAGGGGGGTGAATAAGGCTCTGGAGGCCAACAGGAGCAACAAGGGGATGACACAATGGGGAAATACCTCACCTTTTGAAGACCAGTGGCACAAATGCAGATGCTATGCGATTCTTTTACACGATCGTGAATGCAAGTTGGGACAGTTCTCATGGGGAGGCATGTGATTTAGGGTGTGCCAGTAGATCAGGTGCATCATGGAGCTCATGTAAATGATTATAGAGAGGAGGTTCTACATCAAATTAGCACTGGAAGTGCAGGACTCCGTCAGCCTGTGCATGGGATGAACCAGTTTCGCACGTGCGCATCATGTCACTCGTATCCGAGGATTCTAGATCTAGGTTTCCTCAAAGAAGTCTTTTGTTTTAAGAAAATTAACTACCCATTCATGTCTATGGATATTCGAGTTCCATCTGAGTTTTTATTTCGATTTTGTGATACATGAAGGATACAATTAACAGTGTTTAGTTAGCTCTCAAATGGTTTGGTTCTTCTATTATTTTTAATACTTTCAATTTCTTATTCTAAGTTTACGGTAGTCACCCAGGCAGTGCACACGCACTCGGACCTGCTCTCTTTTCAGTGGAAATGAAATGATTACATAGGAATTATTTGACATATGGTTTACCTCTTTTTGAGTTTTTTCTATTTTTATAAGCTTTTCATTGCTTTGGTATGATATCTATTGTGAAGACCATTACTGTATTTCTATAGAATCATAAACATGTTCCTATATTTGTTTAATAATATTTTCTTTTACACTCAGCAGTAGTAGCACCAAGTCTAATTACTTTAAAGTTCAATTCCTCTTTTAAGAGTAGTATTCCTTTGAATTATGGTACTACTAATGATCGGACCATCGCTCATAATGGGTTTTTAATTCTCAAACCCTTAGTTTGTGTAAGATTTTGCCTGTATCTTTATAAGACAGACTCTCTATCTAGGGAATTTCCCTTGGATGGACTAATTGTCCATTTTATTTTGCGGACTCTATATTTTCGAGAGAGTTCATTAATTTTCTATAGATTCAAACTTGTTGTTCTTTACTATCAAAAGTGATAACTATGCTTTCTTAGGATTCTCTACGCGCGCGCGCCCACACACACACACGCACGTGCGCACGCGCACACACACACACATATTAATTATATAAACATCATAAAGAATTCTAGAGAATGTATAGCCACTCTGAATTTGATTTAAATATCTCTTTGCCATATTTAATTCTATTTAGCAGTTTTGCAGAAGGATACAATTTCTATTCTACTGCAATCAATATTCATAGTTTACATAGATAAACAATGTTAGTAAAATCACATTAAAATTTTTTCCTTTCTTCCTGTTATGGGTTTATAATACTTATGTCAGTTAAGAAAAGCTGATGGTAGCCTCCCAACCATGAGAGAGGAAATTACGTCCTCAGCTCCCCCCGTGCTCCACACCAGAGTAGGATTTATTAGCAGTTTCTACTAGGGAATGACCTCGATATCTATGTCCAGTCTCTTCTCCAGTGTCAAGTTGCAGAGTTCCACCGGTACAAACTAGCTTTGGAACACTCTCACCTTACAACCCTCTGGCTATTCTCTTCTCATTACATAAAACCCCTTTTCCTCTATGGGATTTCGCTTTTATCCTCAGAGGATAAGTTAACTGTCTATAACTTCTTTAGTCTAACTACTCTGGAATCTTGAAAATATTTACCCATCAGTTTATGGAAACCACACCATAAAATAATTCTTTATTAAAAAGAAAAATAAATTATGTTCATCACTTGATTAACTTACTCGTTAATCATGTTTTACTTAAAAAGTCAAATGTATAATTTTAAAATAGTATAAGAAATTAATTCGAGTGTTACAGTAGACACTATGAATTTAATCTCTATAAAATATTATGCAAGTCAATAGTACCTACAAAATTATAGATTAATATTTATTCCAAAATATTTATGTTTTTTTTAATAATTATTTTAATTAAATTCATTAATTCAAAAAGTATTATATAAAATAAGTTATAGTATACTAACATTATTGTGAGAGAAAGTTCATTCAAAGAGAAGTTTCTTAATCTTTTAATATTTTTGCATGTGGTTGCATGTTTCTTATGTGGGTTATTCAAAGACACACTTCTTAATCCTTTTGCATGTTAGTTATGTGGGTTATTCAAAGAGACACTTTTTAATATTTTAATCTTTTTTCATGTGGTTGCATGTTACTCATGTGACACCATTTTCTTTATTATAAAATAGTTAAATGCATTTATTTAAAGTATTTTAACATTTACAATATTTTAACTCTGCATTCATTTACAATCAAAAGTCAGTGGATAATTATTTGGAAAACAATTAAGTACTTTTAGATTCTTTAATATAAATTGTTATTTAATTTTAAATATAAAAAAGATTTAATATATCAAGTAAAAATAGTGTTTATTTGTAATATGAATTTAAAGGTTTATATGTATTTGTTTAAAAGTTTTGATGTATTTTACTAGTTATTCTACAATAAGAATATTTATATTTTGATATTGAAGATTGTTGTAAATCCAAATTACAATGTTTAATTTATAAGCGTTGCTATAGATTTTGTGCAAGGTTAAGTAAGCTAGTTTATAGACATTGTTATGAATTATGTGGAGACATACGAAAACTCGAAGGTTTAGTTTATAAGCATTGTCCTCAATTCTTTTCAATATCTAGTCAAGTTATTTATGTTGTTTTGGCTTCTTAATGGAAAACACTAGAATAATAGGTGGACATTTGTTGTTAGTTTGTGGTCTAGTCATTAGTAGCAAAAATCTTTGAATGTTATCAAGAAACCTTGCTTTACTTTCTCCTTTCCTATCATATAAGTAGGGCTTCCTAAATATTGTATGTGCAACATCTAGGGGTGCCACATCATGTAATATTTCATCCCCCTCTTTAACCTGATTCTCTACTACCATATGATTCTAAGCTTTAGTTCTTTCTTCATCTAATTGATAGTGTAAGGATAAAGTGTGCATTAAGCGTCAATATCAAAATTATTTTCTCCATTAATTAATAGATGATTAGTTGCAAGGATAATCGTTTACCCACATTTAGGAAAAAAACCAATCTTTTTCTTATTTCTACTTATGAGGAGACACCTAACCCTAGAGATCTAATGGTTGATATTCAATCTCAGCTCATAATTTAGATCAATGGTAAATATTATTTCCCTCTCCTTGCCCCTTTCTCATGTTGTCCTTCTCACTTAAAGAACTACAAGACACCTTTTTAATGTAATGTACTTTTGTGCACTTTTTCTCTTATAAATTGACTTTTAAAACATATAAGTTACTTTAATATTATAAAGTGCACTCGGTAATTTTCACATAAATGTTGTTTTGGCTTCTTAATGGAAAACACTAGAATTATAGGTGGAAATTTCTTGTTAGTTTGTGGTCTAGTCATTTTTAGCACAAATCTTTGCATGTTACCAAGAAACCTTGCTTTATTTTCTCATTTCCTATCATATAAGTAGGGCTTCCTAAATATTGTATGTACAACTTCTAGGGGTGTCACATCATGTAATATTTCATCCCACTCTTTAACTTGATTCTCAACTACCATATGATTCTTAGCTTTATTTATTTTTTCATCTAGTTGATACTGTAAGGATAAAGTGTGCATTAAGCTTCAAGATCAAAATTATTTTCTCCATTAACTAATAGATGATTAGTTGTAAGGATAATTATTTACCCACATTTAGGAAAAAAACAATCTTCTTCTTATTTCTAATTATGGGGAGACACCTAACCATAGAGATCTAATGGCTGAGATTAAATCTTAGCTCCTAATTTATATCAATGGTAAATATTATTTACCTCTCTTTACCCCTTTCTCATGTTGTCCTCCTCACTTAAAGAACTACAAGATACATTTTTAATGTAATGTACTTTTGTGCACTTTTTCTCTCATGAATTGACTTTTAAAACATATAAGTCACTTTAATATTATAAAGTGCACTAGGTAATTTTCACATAAATGTTGGGTGTGGAGCCTAATTTTCATCCTGATTCAGATATATTTGTTTCAGCCGGATGTATACCCCAGGAAGATTGTGCACCCCTCCAAGGGGGGGTGGTGTGGCGGGGAGTTGTCCCCCCCCCCCCCCCCACAGGGTCCCGGAGGGGGGGGGGGGGGGTCGCTAACCCCCCATATGGGGCAACCGGTCTCCCAGCAAAGGTTTCGAGGGTAGCGCCCTTGAAGCTAAAAACAGATGTGAAATTGCCTTGTAAAAGTATTGTAATTTCTAGTCAATCTGGGCCATTCATTAGGCGGATGATCTGATGGTAGAAGTTATGTTTAATTTAGGGTTTTTTCCCCTAGAAGGCAACCCCTCGTTTTGTATGAGGGAATTGTATTTGCGGCTGCGTATTGTATGTGTATTATCATAGCGAGAAACAAATAGGGAGACTGTGAGAGAGAACATAGGATATTACAACGGATCTGTTGTAGGTTGTGTCTCTTCATTTTGCTGGATAATAGAAAGGAAGGACTGGTTGTTCGGGGTGGACGTAGCCAAAATTGGGTGAACCATGTATATTTGTGTCTCTCATGTTTTCTGTGTTTGTGTTTCCACATATTTTATGTGTTGCATTTCTCTGTAATATATAATTTTATAACAACTGGTATCAAAGCCGAAGGTCTATTTTGGTGATAAAATTGCAGGAAAGAAGGGTTCCTGGTTTGAGTGGGAGAAATGGCGGAAGATGGTAAGATTAGGGTCTAGAAATTTAACGTCCAAAACTACATGCTCTGGAAGATGCAGATGGAATATTATCTGTATTAGAAAAATATGTACCTACCATTGAGCAGAAAAACAAACAAGCCGATGACTATGAAAGATGTAGAATGGGAGATTATCGATATAAAGGCACTTGGAACAATACGGTTGTGCCTCACGAAGTCAGTAGCCTTCAATATTTCGAAGGAAACAACAACGGAGTGTTTGATTAAAGGAATTGGAGAAACTATATGAAACCTAAAACAAGGTATTCTTATGAATATTTATTTAATATGAATATGTCGGAAGGTGGATCTGTTGCTGACCATTTAAATGATTTTAATACGGTTACCAATCAGTTAAGTTTCGTAGGGGTAAAATTTGATGATGAAGTTAGGGCTTTGTTATTTCTGTGCTCATTGCCAGAAAATTGGAATGGTTTAGTTATGGCCATTAGTAACTATGTCTTTAGATCTAGTACTTTAAAGTTTGATGATGTTTTCGGTGCTATCCTTAGCGAGGAAATGCGACAAAAAAGCTCTGGTGAGACATCGGGCAATTCTTTCAGTGCAGATGCTAGGGGAAGAAAAATGGAAAGAGAAAAGAGCTCAACATATCACAGTAAATCAAGGAAAGGCATATCCAAGTCTAGATCGGGGATAGTGTGATGGAAATGCGGAAAGAAAGGACACCTGACGAAAGACTGTAGATCTTAGAAGGGAAAATAAGGAGACACACAACAAGAAAAAAATCATGAAGCAAACGTGACAGGTGATGTGTTACAATATGCTTTGATTCTTTCTTTAGAAAATGTTACTAATTACTAGGTGGTAGATTCAGGGGACTCATTCCATGCCACATCTGATAAGAAATATTTTCGTGACTACGTTCAAGGATAATTTGGCCAAGTTCATTTGGGCGATGATAAACCTTGTGAAATTGTTGGAATGGGTAAAATTATTGTAAAACAATAGAATGGAAACCAATGGTTATTAAAGGAGGTAAGGCATGTTATAGATCTGAAGAAAAATATGATTTCAACAGGGAAGTTAGGCGGTGAAGGTTGTGTGACAAATTTCATAGATAAAACTTGGAAGGTTACCAAAGGAGCCCTGGTAATAGAAAAAGGAGAAAAGGTTGGTACATTGTATTTATGCAATGGTATTTCTAATGTTGTTAATGCTTTATATTCCAAAGGATCAGATGAAGCAATAAGGCATCATAGGCTCAGACACATGAGTGAGAAGGGGATGAATATTCTTCACTCAAGAAATTTGTTGTCAGTTTTGAAGAATATTGATTTGGATTTCTGTGAGAATTGTATTTATGGAAAATAGAAGAGAGTCAGATTTCTTAGTGTTGGGAAAGAAAAGAAGAGTGAAAAATTATAGCGTGTGTATACAGATGTATGTGGACCTGCTCAGGTATCATCTCTTGGTGTCTCTCATTATTATGTTACTTTTATTGATGATGCAAATAGAAAAACTTTAATTTATTTTATTCAAAATAAATCTGATGTATTTGATACTTTCAAGAAATGGAAAGCTCTGGTTGAGATTGAGACATCAAAGAAGTTGAAGTGTTTGAGATTAGACAACGGAGGTAAATATTGCAGCAAAGAGTTTGATAGGTACTATTCAAAGCATGGAATTAGTATAGAGAAGACAATTCCAAGAACACAACAAGAAAATGGTGTGTCAGAAAGGATGAACAAAACAATCATGGAGTGTGCAAGGTGCATGAGATTGCATGTTGGATTTCCTTTACAATTTTGGGTAGATGCGGTAGATAATGTTGTTTATCTAATAAACAGAGGGCCTTCAAGTTCCTTGGATGGTGGTATTCCAGAGGAGGCATGGACAGGTAAAAAGGTAAACTACTCTTTTTTAAAGCCTTTCAGTTGTGAGGCCTTTGTCCATATTAATAAAGAAATAGAACAAATCTTGAGGCAAAATCAAAGAAATGTACCTTTATTGGATATGGTGTTAATGATTTTGGTTATCGCTGATATGATTATGAAAATCAAAAAATCATTAGGAGTAGAGATCTAATATTCAATGAAAAGGTCTTGTATAAGAATCAGTTGTAGGAAAAGAAACAAGAAAAAGAAAACAAAGAATACACAGTTTTTGATGAGATCACAGAAAAAGTAAAGGTGCCTGAAAATAATAATAATCAACAACTACAACAACAACAGCCACCACAAAAACAACAAGCACCTCAAACAATTGAAAGTGGTGTCAGAAGATCTACCAGGATAAGTAGACCTCCTGAACGATACTCTCCTTCATTATATTATTTATTGTTGACTGATTGTGGTGAACCCAGATGTTATGAAGAAGAAATGCAATTCAAAACCAAGAAGATGTGGGAGCTAGCCATGAAAGAATAGATGGACTCCTTAATACATAACCATAATTGGGACTTGGTCAGGTTTCCTGCATGTAAAATAACATTGTAAAATAAATGGGTTTATAGGTTGAAGGAAGAAGATGGAGGAAAACAGAGGTACAAAGCTAGACTTGTGGTGAAGGGGTTTGCACAGAAGAAAGGTATTGATTTTGATGAAATAGTTTCTCCTGTTGTAAATATGACTTCAATCAAAACTATTTTAAGTCTTGTAGTAGCGGAAGATTTGCATCTTGAATAGTTAGATGTAAAGACAACATTTCTCCATGGAGATTTGGAGGAAGAGATCTATATGCAACAACCACAAGGATATGAGGTCAAAGGGAAAGAAAACTTAGTTTGCAGGTTAAAGAAGAGATTGTATGGCTTAAAATAGGCTCCAAGGTAGTGGTATCTAAAATTTGACAGGTTTATGTCTGAACAAGGTTATACTAGATGTCACTATGATCCTTGTGTTTATCTGAAAAATAAAAATTATGGCAGCTATATTATATTGTTATTGTATGTAGAGAACATGCTTGTTGCAGGGTCTAACATGCATGAAATAAATACGCTCAAAATAAAATTGGAAAATTTATTTTCAATGAAGGATTTGGGAGCTGTAAAACAAATCCTTGGCATGAGATTAACTAGATACAGGAAAAATCACAAATTAACGTTGTCTCAGAATGAGTACATACAAAAGGTGTTGAACAGATTTAATATGCAGAATGCAAAACCAGTTAGTACACCTTTTGCTAGCCATTTCAAACTTAGTAAGGAGATGAGCCCCAAGACCAAAGAATAAATCGATTATATGTCTAAAGTTCCATATTCATCAGCAGTTGGAAGCTTAATGTATGCAATGGTCTACACAAGGCCTGATATTGCACATGCAATGGGAGTTGTAAGCAGATACATGAAAAATCCAGGAAAATAACATTAGATGGCAATGAAATGGATTCTCAAATATTTGAGAGGAACCACAAATCAAGAATTATGCTTTGGTGGTTCACACATTTCTCTACAAGGATATGTTGATGCAGATATGGAAGGTGAGAGAGATAACAAGAGGAGCACTACATGGTATGTATTTATTGTAGGTGGAACAATTTTCAGTTGGGTTTCAAAAATCCAAAGTGTTGTTGCACTTTCAACAACATAAGCATAGTATGTCGCTGCTAAAAAGGCTAGTAAATAAACGATTTGGTTACAATGGTTTATGGATGAATTGGGTAAGAAGCATGATATGGGAATGTTATACAGTGATAGCCAAAGTGCCATTCACCTTGTAAATAACTCATCATTTCATTCCAGAACTAAACACGTACAACTCAAGTAACATTTCATATCGTCAGTATTGGAAGATGGACAGTTAATGAAGCTGGAAAAGATACACACTAGCCAGAATCCTACAGATATGCTAACAAAAGTTGTAACTAGGGAGAAACTAAGATTATGATCAGTTTCAATTGGTCTTCAAGTATGATGATGAAGATGAGAAACATCCAGGTCCAAAGTGGAGTCATTTTCCAACAAATGAAGCAGCGGTGGAGTTGCTACAATCAGTCTCCAAGTGGGAGATTGTTGTGTGTGGAGCCTGATTTTCATCCTGATTCAAAGATATTTGTTTCAGCTAGATATATACCCCATGAAGACTGTACATCCCTCCACATAGGGGGGACTTGTCCCCCCCGCGAGATTCGGGGAAGGGGGGGTTGCCCCCCCGGATGGGGGGTTTGAGGGCCAGCAGTCCCCCAACGACCATTCATTAAGCGGATGATCTGACTGTAGAAGTTATGTTTAATTTAGGGTTTTTTTCCCTAGAAGGAAACCCCTCGTTTTGTATGAGGGCATTGTAATTGTGGCTGTGTATTTTATGTGTATTCTCAGAGTGAGAAATAGATAGGGAGACTGTGAGAGAGAACATAGGATATTACAACGGATCTGATGTAGGTTGTGTCTCTTCATTTTGCTAGATAATAGAAAGGAACGATTCGCTGTTCAGGGTGGACGTAGCCCAAATTGGCTGAACCACGTATATCTGTGTCTCTCTGGTTTTATATGTTTTATGTGTTTGTTTTTCCACATATTTTATGTGTTGCATTCCTCTGTAATATATAATTTTCTAACAATAAAGTCACTATATAAAAATAGTGAATTTAATAAATTAAATTACAAGGTACGTAACCCATTAAAGGTACTTCTGCTCCAAAACATTAATAAACTCATAATGTCCCTAGACAAAAAGATCATTAATGTGTCTTCCTAAGCCAAAAGGATAAATGTCTAGGAAACAATTACTTGGTACAAATTTTCTCAACACACATCCATACGTATCATGCTAGGGTGATTGGTGAAAATCACAACATTTTTTGTTGTCTCCTTTATGTGAATTTTGACTAAAGTTTGCATTGTTCTAGTTTGAATTTTGGAATGATGGCTCGTGGAGTTTCCCCTTCTAAAAGTGCATTCAAACTTGTCATTCTAGGGTGATTATTGGATCCTTTAAGATAATTTTAGTTAGAGCTTACATTATTCTAGTTTGAATTCTCGAAAGAAATTTCTTGTTTTCCTCAAAATTAAATGAAATCACTTAGATCATTTTCATTTTTCCTGAAATTCCTTCTCTAACTTTAGAGTGGAGACAATGCTTTGATACTTTAACATCTTCAACCTTTCAAGGTAACATCACTTTGATGCTTAAACATCTTCAAGTAATTGCTTGCACTTTTAATTGTGTAAAATATTTTCAATGTTTATATGACTATCCTAGATCCATCTTCGTCCAAGCCAGAAACCAAATTGGTGTATGAGACCCCCTTGTTTCTAGGACAAGGGGCCCACCTTCGTGTAGTGATTTGACTACTAAGTATACGAAGGCATACATACTCTACCCCCTCTGGTTTTGAACTTGTGACCTCTTAGGAGGAAACACATGCATATATATATATAAGAATATTCAAAACAACTAATTTAACAATATTTATAAATATTCATTTGTTATAATTTTATAATTTTGATTTTATTTTAAGTAATTTTTATTTTTATTTTACTAAGTTAAATGTTTACATAATATAGTAAGACACTATAACATCTCTTCCATATTAAGCTAGAAAATATCTCTCAACATAATTATTTAGTTGTGTAAATATAATCATGAAATTCTTTTTTTTTCATTGATTTGAACTTATAATTATTAATATTTTGTAACAATTTTAACAATTAAATATTTAACACCTAATATATCCACACCTAATATATCCAAAAATATATATATGAAAAATGTAATAAGTATTTAAAAATTATTTTATTGTAATATTACAAATCCATTTTCCTTAAAAATAACAATTACTGAATTTTAAATAAATAATTATTATAAAAAATATAATCAATGTATCAGGATATTTTACCTCGAGTGCAAAACAAGATGTTGCATTTTTTTTTTGGGATAGAGAAGTATTATTGAATTACAACAACAATGATGCCTTTCCCCTTCTTACCCCTTTCACCTAGTATTAGAGTCACAGAGTTTCTCAGGAAGGCTTTTCTAGAAGCTGTTGGGCAGCATCTCAAGAGCTGTTGAGCAGCATCTCAAGGTGATTGGGAAAATCACAGGTCCGATTTTGATAATTGATAATTTTTTTATTTTTTTTTTATCGTTAATTTTTAATTATTTGATCATGGTTAGTTTTGATTATTGTTAATTTTGGCATTAAATATGAATTATAGTTTCATCAAAAATCTATACTGAATACCATTTAAACTAGCTGAAAATTTAGAAAAACTAATTTTGATGATAAGTATTGTTGGGGTTCCTATGTTTTGGCCATTGACAAAAACCAAAAGATAAGACAACATCAAACCACTTTGGGATTCAAGGATCCAGCCCTCCTGAATCCAGAGAGGGATCTCTCTATGAATGAGTTTAAAGATGTGATCTTTAAAGCCTGAAATGTGATATTAGGCTAGTTATGAAGAGCATGGGTTTGTTTTTTTTGTTTTGGTTGGGAAAAGACATGATGAAGGTGAAGGCAGTTCATAATAAAGGGTGAATATGTATGCAAATGAAGGAATGATTCTGCTGATAGAAAGGGAAAAAAACAACTTAACCCATTGGGCTATGGAGTCATAGGAGGATTTTAATTGGACAGCAAGTTTCAAGAAGGATCCATGGGGCAAGTCACTTATGTCAAAGGATATCTTAAGTTGATTATATGGAATGAAACAGATAGGAAATGGAGAACAAAAATGAAGAATAGTGAACAACCAGAGATCAAGTAAGTGCTTTAAAACTATCTTGCTTTGGCATGTGCTTAGAGAAACAAAACACAAAAGTATTTTGAGATCAGGTAAGTGCTTTTAAACTACCCTGCATTGAAGTACTTTCAGTTAAAAACATTTTAAAAAGAATTAGAATAGCTTAAGATCAGATGATTGCTTCGAAACCAACCTGTTTTCAGCATATTCTAAAGGAAAACGGAGATAATCATCACAAAGAGAAATCTAGATCAGTCAAGTGCTTTGAAACCAACCTGCTTTAATATACTCTTTCAAGAGAACTTTCAAATGAAGAAAACATAGAAAATAAAGCTTTCAGTAAGAGTAGGGTACTATTGAGAGTAAGTCCTAGCTCTATGTTTGCTATTCCTTATCAGAAAAAGTGAACACAGTGAAAACATTAAAGAAAATAACAATTGACAGTGAGGAACACATCACCATTAACACAAATCATGATCCCATGAATCAACAACTTGTATTTGATGTTCAAACCAGTTACAATTAGCAAGCCCGGTGGGTCTCTACAACTTCAAACTTCTCATATCAGCTTATGTATCTTCAAATTTCACACAAGGCATCAATAACTTCAGATAACTATTACATGCATTTAGATGTCCAGAGACCAACATTGGCTCATCTTCTACAGAAGTATTTATAGAAGAATGAGGGGGTGGGAGGATTTCCCAGGGGTCAAGTATCATTAATTATGTAACCAGTGCAATTCCTGTCCTTTGGGAACCAGGCAAGGCATAATGCGGGAATGTAATCATTTCTAATAGTCCTTCATAAATCTGTTTCTACCTTTTGAGGCCTAATGATCGAAAAGGATCCGCTTCCGGGCTGTTCTTAATCTTTAAAAATAGTTTTGCCGACAATTAGAGATAAGATCTTTGATTTGCATTAATTGTTCAGTTGTCTTTAGGCAAACACCTCTTGTTTTGGTAGTGACTAAAACTTATTTGATTCCTGTGAGGCTGCAGGTGTCTTTAGGAGCTAGAGAGGGTTTAATTGGCCTCTGCTTATGGCGGTGGAGGCTTTCTCGGCTTGACATATGTCTTTGTCTTTCCATAAAAAACCTTTAATTTACTTGAGATCTGTGTTTTAGGTCTTCAATCTCCTGTTTCTGGTGTGTTCTGTCTTCGACATTGATACTCTTTGATTGGTGCTTGATTAACTGTGTTTTTTGGTGAGCACGATTGTACAGGGATCGAATGGCATCAATGCCTCATGAATCCTTGATAAAACGTGAATTTTAAACCCTGCGAATGGTTTCTCTGGTGAATCGAAGGCGGGAGGATCGTCACCCTCAACCTGTGAATTTTCTTCAGCATGGCGGAAAAACCATTAAATCCTGCAAAAATACAAACAAATGTTAAAAAATCCTGCATGTGTAGGTTGGCTGCTTCAGAAGGCACATGGAGAGAGCATGGCCATTGGATGGCATCATCCAACGGTCGAGATTGATCAGAGGAATTCAAAGGGAAGGCGGAAGAAGAATTTAAATCTGAGCCATCGATCACGCAAAGATCGACAATCGAGAGCGAGGGCGGAAAGTCAAAGTGAAGGAATCAGGGCGATGAATTGTGGACCATCGATCTGCAGATCAGATCGATGGCGGAGATGCTTAAATGACCGCGCCGTATCTGTGGTTAACTGTCGAGCTTCTTCCAAGCGCGATCACTGTCTGATGAGCGGCCTCAGATCGGACGGCGCACATCAATATCGCACCGGGTCCACAGTCGCACTTTAACATGCGATGAGCGGAGGTTTTCCAATAGTGCTCGAGGCCACGTGTCGGTCGCTGAATGGAATCGCTGCTAAACGAAAAAAAACTACCGCCCTCACAAAAGCGGTGCGAAGAATCCTGCTTGGTTTTTCTTTTTAATAAAACGACAAAACAAATTAAAAACCCGAAAAATCATTTATAACAAAGGTTTAAACTTTGGGGTGGAAAAATATTTGCAATACGGTTCGGCGCCCGTCTGCGGGGCTGTGGGTTTATGGAAAATAATATGGCCAGGGGCTTATGCATAGGGCTAATCATCGTCGAACAATGCGATAAGCACTTGTATGGCTAGCGCTTGGTTCTAGCACCAAGGCGTATGTAGTGGAAACGGTTAAGGACCTAGCCCAAGGGGGCTTGAATCCATAATATAAAAAATGTGATTTTTATGAAGTTTTCAATGCTTTTCAAGGGTTTTGAGAGATTCGATATAGTTTAAAAAAGGAGTTTTAAACTATGCAAGGTGGTTTTTTATGAAGGAGGAAATGAAACAATGGAAATATAGAGGAATTTTATGAAGAAAGAGGAGGAAAAATGAAGGTTAGTTCTGAGATGGAGGAAAAAATGAAAAAGGATTTTTTTGTAGCAGTCTTTCTCTTTGAAATTAGTAGAATTTTCTGAGCTTTGAAATGAGAACAGTAATGAACAATTTGAAACAGAGGAGATGATGTCTTCAAGAGGCTTCAAGAGATAACATTGTGCATAAAAACTGTTTCTTGAAGGCTCCAACAATGTTTTGGCCACCTTTTGATAGAACAACTTTTATAGGTGGCCAACAGTGGCTCCACTTGGGGATGGTGCCTTCCTAAAGGCATCAAGAATTTCAAACTTGCATCCTCTGGGAGACTGATCAATGATTTATCCATTGGGATGCATTCTTTGCTTGGATGAATTGCTTTTGCTCTGAAAACATGTTAGCATCTTTTGAAAAAATAATGGATCTTTATCAAAAATTTTTTTACCTACCCAATCCTACTGATCTAACATTTTTTCTTCATTTAGAGTGCACTTGGATTGGCAAACTCTGTTACAACATTTATTCTTTTGAAAACAGGAAATCTAATCTATTTCTACTCCTTATTTCTCCATGGACTCAGATTAAGCAGTTGAGCCCATATAATTCTCTACCTAATCTACCATCTGTTGGGATTAAACTGTCCAACAGATTTTATTCTCTAAATTCTACAACATAAATTTAAAAACATTCAAGTCAGGATTAAACAGTCTAACTTGATGCTGGTCTATGGCATAAGAACAAGCTGCACATAGACATTTATTTTGAAGAAAATTTAAAGCAAAAATGGAAGGCTTCAGATCTAACAGTTCAAGACTTCCTTCATCTTTTTACAGCTCTGTTTTTTCCTTTTATTTGAGCTATCTTTCCTTTGTCAACTGGTTCATATTTTGAGCTGATTAGAACCAGTTATTCACCTCCTTTATTGACTCAGGGAATAGAAAGAATTGAGTCATTTATCATGAGAACTTAGGTTCAGATTTTGAGCATGTTTGAACCCTTCATTTCTAACCTAATCTATCTACTGATAAGCCAAGATTAAACAGTTTGGCAAATCGAATTCACTATCCTATCAGCAGAAAATTTAAAACTAATTAGTCAAGATTAGGTTGTTTGACTAATTAGAAGTGTTTTTTTCAGGAGTGGCATTTGAGCTTGCACACTTTCAGATTTTGTTTCTCTTTTTTGGTATGGGGCTATACCTTTATTGTTTTTTACAATCTACCCTCTTTTCTATCTTTTATTGTTTTTGTATTTTTTCTTTATAAAACTGAACAAAGCAATGGTATTTACAATGGAAATGAAAGCTTTTAAAATTGAACTCAGCAATAGTAATGCTTGAGGATCCTGCCATTGACAAGACCCCCAAACAAATCTGTGACATCTAACTCTTGCAGAAAAAAGGCGTTTGGACCAATGGTGGACTGAATCATGTAAGGACCTTGCCACAAACTATTAAATTTACCATGTTTACCCTTACCTTCTTGTTTGGAGTCCCACTTGAGTACCTTGTCTCCAATGTTGAAGTCACAAGCTTTTGTTCTCTTGTCAAACAACTTCTTTATATTCTCTTGCACCTTTTGAGCTCTATTGTAGACTTCTTCCCTTGTCTACTGGAGATGTATAGTCTGATTGATCCTCCTTACCATATTGTCTTCTTCTGACTGTATTTCTTGGATCAATTTTATCACTGGTACACCGAGGCTGGTAGGAAACACTGCATCTAATCCATAAACAAGCTGGTAAGGGGACGTTCCAATGGACTTCTTTGTGGCCAATCTATCTGCCCACAAAGCATGCACCAACTTGTTATTCCATGATTTTTTATTTTCTTCAAGTAACTTCTTGATGATGGTCACCAAATTTTTATTTGATGATTCTGCTAGCCCATTACCTTGAGGGTAGTAAGCAGTAAAATGGCCAAGTGTAATCTGATACCTGTGACAAAAATCAATCATATTTCTGGAACCAAAAGCAGCAGCATTATCAGTAATAATCTTCCTAGGACAGCCAAATCTAGACAGGATATGATCTTCAAGAAATTTTATAATGACAGAATCTGTGGCATTCCTAGAAGATATGGCCTCTATCCATTTGGTGAAGTAGTCAGTGGCTGTGAGAATCCATTTGTGTTGGGAAAATGAAGCAGGATGGATTTCTCCTATGAAATCTAGGCCCCATTGTTGAAAAGGAGCTTCAACAGTAATAGGTTGTAATGGTAAAGGGAGGAGTTTTCTTTTGCCTTCAAAAATTTGGCATTTGTGACAGGAAACTATCATTTTATGGACATCTTGAAAGAGTTTGGGCCAGTAATAGCTAGCTCTAAGGATTTTATTGGCTGTGGTTTTCCAGTAGATATGACCTCCACATTCTCCTTCATGGAATTCATGCTTGATCCTCTCTGCATCAACTTCAGGCAAACATTTAAGCAATAAACCATTAGTATTTTTCCAATATAAACCTTCATTTAAAATGCAATAGTTCCTAGCTTTCAACTTTAAAAACCTTGCCTTTGTTTTTGATAAATCAGGAGGAGCATTAATATTTGTAAGCACATACAAGATGTCAGTGTACCAAGGTGAGCTTTGAAACCGCTCTTTGATAGTGGGAGCATGTAATTCTTCCTGTTCATCCAAGGCATCTACCATGTTAATGTCAAGGGCTTGTAGATTAGATTCAGCCATTAATTGAGCTAAGCCTTGACCTTTAATGAGTTTTGTGGGTTTGATTTCCAAATCATACTCTAATATTGCAGCAATCCATTTTCCCCTCTTTCCATCTGGGTCTTGTGACAAGATGTATTTTACCACTATATTAGGCACATAGGCAATGATGTGGGAATGCAGAATATACACCCTAAAGTCCTTTAAGGCCTTTCCAAAGCATAGGCCTGTTTTTCCATTATGTTACATTTCAAGGGTGCATCCATTAAAGCCTTGCTGAAAAAAGAAATAGGTTGTTCTTGTCCCTCTGGATTTTTCTGCAACAGGACTGCAGCCACAATATGGTCTGAGGCAAAGGAAAAAATAAGGAAATCCTTTGAAAAGTCAGGGCTAATCAGGACAGGTGCCCGGGTGAGTGCATGTTTTACCAATTCAAAGGATCTTTTGGCTTTTACAGTCAACTTCACTCCTACTTCTTTCTTGAGCATATTAGTCATGTTTCTAAGGAGCTCTGCTAAGTTGGGAATAAACCTCCTCAAGAAGTTAATCTTTCCAATAAAAGACTGTAATTCTTTTATGTTTCTTGGTTGGCTAATCTGTAGTATTCCCTCAACTCTTTTTGGATCTATTTTAATCCCCTTTTCTGATATGATATGGCCAAGGATTTTACCTTCTTGAAGGCCAAACACTTTCTTTTTGGGATTTAAAGATAATCCAAACCTTCTGCACTTTTCCAGGACCTTTCTTAGATGTTTAAGGTGCTCTTTATCTGTTTTGGAATAAACTGTTATGTCATCAAGGTAAATTACAATGAAGTGCCCTATCTCCTCTGAAAATGCAATGTCCATGGCCCTTAGAAAGTGGCCCCATCATTCATTAATCCAAAAGGCATTTTCACATACATGAAAGTGCCCCAAGGAGTGGTGAAAGCTGTCTTGAGTTGGTCTTCTGGGAGTACTAAAACTTGGTTATACCCTGAAAAACCATCTAATAGAGAAATCCTCTTTGAACCAACTACCCTTTGTAGGATGTGTTCCATTTTGGGTAAAGGGTAATTGTCCTTTAGGGAGGCTCTGTTAAGGTTTCTGAAATCAATACACAATCTGATTTCTCTTGTCTTTTTCCTCACAGCTACAAGGTTAGAAACCCAGTCTGAAAACCTCACAGGCACTATGATTCTTGCCTCATACATTTTCTTGATTTCCTTTTCTACTAGAGGCATTTGTATTGGATTGATTCGACGCAGTTTTTGCCTAAAGGGTTTTTGGTTTTCTTTCAATGGGATCTTGAGTTGGATGATTTCTGTATTGTAGGCCTTTAAGTCTTCATAGCTCCAGGCAAACACATCATCAAACTCTTTAAATAGGTCGATGTATTTATTTTTTATTTCTGCTGGCAAGGACCTAGCCTAATATCACATTTTAGGCTTTAAAGATCACATCTTTAAACTCATTCATAGAGAGATCCCTCTCTGGATTCAGGAGGGCTAGATCCTTGAATCCCAAAGTGGTTTGATGTTGTCTTATCTTTTGGTTTTTGTCAATGGCCAAAACATAGGAACCCCAACAAGTATATAGTGTGATACAAACTGTATAGTGAAGCATTTGAAATTTAATAATAAAGCAGGGTCAGGGCCTATTAAAGACTTATTTGTTCTTACTCACCTTGAATATCTGAACACTATCTGAATTTATTAATAGTTATTAAGTAAATAATAATTGCAAATGGGTTTTTTTGGACTTTGATATTCCCCAAGTCTTATATTATATTTTACAGACTTCTTACATGGCATAGGATATAGGATAGGCATTATATTTTACAGACTTCTTACCTGGCATAGGATATAGGATAGACATATATATTTGAAATGATATTTTTTATAGTTTTAATTTAATTATTAATAATTATTAAATAGATGCTATGATTTTTTTCATTAAATTTATTAATTTAAAAAATGTTAATATAAAATAAGTTATAGTATATAAACATTATTGTAAGACAAAGGTCATTCAAAGGGACACTTCTTAATCTTTTGATATTTTTGCACGTTACTTATGTGAGTTATTCAAAGAGATACTTTTTAATTTTTTAATATTTTTATATGTTACTTTATATGTGAGTTATTCAAAGAGATATTTTTTAATATTTTTGCATGTGGTTGTATATCACTTATATGACCGCATTTTCTTTATTAGAAAATAGTTAAATACATTTATTTAAAGTTTTTTGACATTTACAATGTGTTTAACCATGCATTCATTTATCGTTAATCAAATTTTAATTTCAGTGGATAATTATTTGGAAATTAATTTTAGTGGATAATTATTTGGAAAGTAATTAAGTATTTTAAGATTTTTTAATCTAACTAGTTATTTAATTTTAAATATAAAATTTTTTATTTAATATAAATATAAAAAGTTTGTTTAATATAGTAATTAATAATAGTGTTTATTTGTAATATGAATTTAGAGGTTTATATGTATTTGTTTAAAAGTTTTGATGTATTTAATTAATATTAAGAAGATAGTAGAGTTTTTGCAATTTTATATTGAAGATTGTTGTAAATCTTATTTACAAAGTTTAATTGATGAGTGTTGTTATAAATTTTGTGCAAGGTCAAGTAAGCTAGTTTATAGACATTGCTATGAATTATGTGGGGATATAAGTAAATTAGAATGTTTATTTTATAAGTATTGTTATCAATTTTTTTCAATATTTAGTCAAGTTATTTATGTTGTTTTGGATTCTTAATGGAAAACACTAGAATAATAGGTAGCAATTTCTTGTTAGTTTGCAGCCTAGTCATTAGTAGCACAAATCTTTGAATGTTATCATGAGGCCTTTCTTGGTTTCTCCTTTCCTATCATATAAGCAGGGCTTCCTAAAAATTGTATTTGTAACATCTAGGGGTGTCACATCATGTAATATCTCATCTCCCTCTTTAGCTTGATTCTCTACTACCAAATTATTCTCAACTTTAGTTCTTTTTTTATCTAGTTGATGGTGTAAGGATTAAGGGGTGCATTAAGCTTCAAGATCAAAATTCTTTTCTCTATTAATTAATAGATGATTAGTTGTAAAGATGGTTATTTACCCACATTTAGGAAAAAAAACAATCTTTTTCTTATTTCTACTTATGCAATAAAAGATGACTATTGAATTAGAACAAGTGCAACTCTAGATGTTGGCGCTTTCTTAGAAGCACATCCATACTTGTCCAGCTAGGGTGATTGGTGAAAATCAAAACATTTTTCTTTCTCTTTTATGTAAATTTTGAGTAGAGTTTGCAATGTTCTAGTTTGGATTTTGTAACAATAGCTCATGGAGTTGCGCTTTTCTAAAAATGCATCCAAACTTGTAATCCAAGATGATTGTTGGAATCATTTTTACTAATTTTAGATAGAGTTTTGATTATTCTAATTTGAATTATGTAAATACATCTATTTATCATTAAGAGAAGAAATTTCCTTTTTCCCCAAAAAAAAAAAAAAAAAACAAGTTAAATATTTCCATTTTTTCTGAATTTTTTTCCTAACTTATAACTTATGCGTAGAGAATAATGAAAAACTTATCTTAAAATATATATATTCAAAACACAAATAACGATATTTCTTCAACTTCTCAAAATAATAACATTCTGATACTTTAAATGTGTTCAACCTTTCTTCATCTTTCATTTTCAAATAAATTACTAACTTACCAAAATTTGATTTAACATGTTCAACCTTTCTTCATATTTCAATTTGAGATTCATCTTTCATTTTCAAATTGGCTACCAACTTGACAAAATATGGTTTTGAATAGTGAACCTATAATAATTCTAATTTTAAATGACTTACATTTTCTACAATTATTTGGTTGTGTGTGAAGTGGTTATAATACAACCCTTCTCTTTTCATTTAAAAGTACAACTGGTTTTGAATAGTAAACATATAATAATTCTAATTTTAAATGACTTACATTTTCTACAATTATTTGGTTGTGTGTGAAGTGGTTATAATACAACCCTTCTCTTTTCATTTAAAATTACAACTTTTCACCATTAATATAATTAATTTGAAAAACTTTTTAAATTTATTTTAATAATTAAATAAATAATACTTAAAAGTGGCAAATATAATATATATAATTACAAAATTATTAAAAAAATACTTTATTGTAATATTGCAAATCCATTCTTCTTCAAAAAGAAGAATTACGGTTTTTATTATTTGAATATTCAAAAGAAATATAATCGATTCGATTCCTACATTTTTTTGGTAAATAGGAATAGAGAAGAATTATTGAATTGCAACACCAATGTTCTATTATGAAAGATGCATTTTGACTATGGCAAAGAAAGCTTCAGGCGGAGGGTGAGAGAGTTACTCGGGAAGGCTTTTCTAGAAACAGTTGGGCAGCATCTGAAGGTGATGGGTGAAAATCACGTCGATTTCCGTCTGATTTATGACGGTTTTGATTATTATTAAATTTGGCAGCTACCCCGGCGGTGATGTTTATTTTCGCATGAAAGAAATGAAATTACTTAATGACACGAAGAAAATTTTCACATAAAAGAAATGAAATTAATTAATTACACGAAGAAAATTTTATAAATAGAATGTTTAAAATTCTTAAATAAAAAATATATTATTGTAAATATTTTATATATAATAAAACTTAAACCATTAAGATTTTTGACCAAAAATATAATGCCTAATTTATATATTAGATATTATTTTTTTGGATTCAATTAAAAATTTAAATAATTATTGTAAAAAGGAAGATGGTCTGCTAAAGTCTATGCATTATATTTAAAAATATATAAAATAATAATTAAAAAATATTATAGTATTGATTATATATTAAAAAATTTTGTGTCCATTTCATGTAAGATATATTTATTATCAGAGAAATATATATTTTAAATATTGCATTTAAAAATAATATTATTAAACTATTTCGACCCTTTCAATCAATACATTTGGATCAAAATCTCTGATTTTACCACCAATAAGATCTTTCTTGCAATCTGCTATTTCGCTCCTATCAACTCTACATCCTATAAGAACAACAACTTGGATAAGAATTGTCCTTTCAATTCTTTAGAAAAAGACATCTGCAACTTGAGAAATTATGGTAATATCCTTTTAGTGGGACACTTTAATGCTAGAACTGCTACTACCAAGGCCATTACATTAAGAAACAACTCTAACTTCAACCCCTTGTGACTTGATGAAGATAGTAACTTAGCTAATAAGTTAAAGAGAAAATCTGAGGACATTAACGAGAACTTATTCGTCACCGAGCTCCTCAAACTTTGTATTTCCCAAGACCTAATTATTTGTAATGGTATTAACAAGTGGCCCCTCTCTGGTTAGATGACATGTTTCCATTCGTTGGGTAGCAGTGCCGTGGATTATGCAATTTCTCACATCTTCGTCCTCAAGCATATTACAAACTTTGAGCTTATTAATGGATTCGAGCCTGACTTTGACCACAGACCTCTATCTCTATCCCTCAATCTTGCTATGCATACCACCCACATGCAAGAGACCAATGAAAGAAAAGGACACATTCGCTTCGATAGAAGTAAAACCGACCTCTTCTTAAGGATTTTAGAGAGAGATTTAGGCCCCATGAATTATAATAATAACATTGATCAAATTTATTACCATTTCACTACTATCCTTTCCAACACCATTAACAGGTTTTCTAATGAGATTTCGTTTAAGCCGATTAATAGAACTTCCAATCCATGGTATGACAAAGATTGCAAAATTTCTAGGAAAGCGATCAGAGACGCTCCTAATGAAATCATTAAGTTGTAGAATATCAATATTTACAAAAATATCGTCAAGAGGAAGAAAAGATCATATATTAATAAAAGACAAGAGTATCTTCTCCACCTTTCTAAATTCATGCCCAAAACTTTTGGCGGAATGTTCTTGTCCATAAAACCAAAGATAACCATTCTATCCCCTTAGAAATCTGGGACAACTACCTTAAGAAGTTGTATGACTCTCCGGACACTGTGGGCACCACCTTAATCACTCCAATTAAGGACGATGTATTCTCTCGTGATGAAATTTAGTATGGTATTAATAGGCTCGCTAATGGGAAATCTAAAGATATTGAAGGATACCAAGACAAGCTCCTTAAAATGGGAAGATCTATCCTCATTCCTTATCTCCACAAGCTTCTCAATTTGGCTGTAACACATGGCTTCCCTCGGCTTTGGACGCAAAGCCTTATTGTACTTATATTTAAAAATGGGGACAAGAGTGTTCCATCTAACTACAAGACCATTATGGTTAGCCATATCCTAGCCAAGCTTTATGGGCTCATTTTGGAGAAGAAGCTTAGCCTTTGGCTTGAAAGCCAAGGAAAAAGAGCTAAAGGACAAGCTGGTTTTAAGAGACATCACTCGACTATTGACCATCTAGTTGTAGAGTTAGCATAGCAGAAAAAACAAATAAAACACACAGACTCATAGCAGAAAATATGAGACAACAGATTTAATGTGGTTCACCCAACCAATCTGGGCTACGTCCACCAAACATAGGCATCGGCAATCTCATTCATCAACAAGAGAATTACAACAGCATAATTTCTCATCTGCACTTCTCTTCCTCTCACCTCACATCCCTCATTCTCATTTGCCTCTACGAGCTTACATTTTATAGTTGGGAGTAGAAACCGAATCATAAATTCAATCACAACAAAAATAGGATGCAATAACTCCACATCAGGATTAGATGCCGTCAATTTAGAAAAAAATCCTATTGTTGTCATATTCATGAGATTTTCTCCAAATTTATTTTAAGAAATCTCAACAATCTCCACCTTGACAAAAATTAGCTTGATACCCTGTTCCATTATTATTTTTTATCTTTTCTGCAAGCCAAGAGAAGCCAGACACCATCGTAGCTTCTCTAATAAAACTGGTTTTGTGAACATGTTTGCACAGTTTTCCTTTGTATGCACTTTTTCAAGAGAAACTACCCGTTCAGTGATAACCTATCTTACAAAATGGTACTTGATAGGTATATGCTTTGATTTACTATGATAGGCTGGATTTTTAGCCAAGTGAATTTCACTTTGACTATCACAAAATAACTTGATGTTGTTCTGCAACCTACCAAACTCACCAAGCAAACCTTTCAACCAAACTGCTTCTTTGCAAGCATGTGAAGCATCTATGTATTCTACTTCTGTAGTGGATAAAGCAACAATGTTTTGTAGCTTTGACATCCAGCTTATAGCTCCACCTGTAAGAGTAAAGAAATATCCTGAAGTTGACCTTCTCTTATCCAAATCACTTGAAAAATCGGAATCAACATATCCGCAAACAAATTCACTACTTCTGTTATAAGTGATACAGTAATCACTTGTGCCTCTTAGATATCGAAGCACCCATTTCACTGCTGACCAATGTTCTTTTCCTGGATTTGCCATATACCTGCTAACAACCCCAACTGCATGTGAAATATATGTTCGTGTAAAAACCATCACATACATCAAACAACGCACTACATTGGCATATGGAATTCGAGACATATATTCCTTTTCTTCATTTGTGTTAGGACATAAACTTGAAGAAAGCTTAAAATGGGAAGCTAAAGGGACTAAAATAGGCTTCACATTATTCATACAAACCTCAAGAGTATTTTCTCAATATACTTCTGTTGTGATAACCATAGCTTACCATTGCTCCTGTCTCTGAAAATATCCATGCCCAAAATCTGTCTTGCTGCTCCTAGATCTTTCATATCAAACATCCTAGCCATCTGAGCCTTTAACCTGTTGATCTAAATTATGCTTTTGCTTGCTAAAATCATATCGTCAACCTATAACACTAAGATAATGAACATGCCATTACTTAATTTCTTAAAATAAACATAATGATCATATTCACTTCTTAAATAATTTTGACTCATCATGAAAGAATCAAATTTCTTGTACCATTGTCGAGGCGACTGCTTCAGACCATACAATGATTTCTTGAGCCTGCAGACAAATTTATTGTTGCAATTTTGAACAAACCCTTCTGGTTGTTCCATGTAAATCTCCTCATCTAAATCTCCATGTAAAAATGCAGTTTTAACATCTAGTTGTTGTAATTCTAAATCAAGTAAAGCAACTAACGCTAACACAATCCGAATTGAAACAATATTTACAAATGGTGAAAATATCTCATGAAAGTCAATTCCTGCTTTCTGAGAAAAACCTTTCGCGACCAGCCTTGCTTTGTACCTGTCTTCTATATCATCAACACCCCTTTTCAATTTGTAAACCCATTTACATCCTACAGTTTTCCTGTCTTTAGGAAGTTCCACTAGATCCCATGTGGCATTCTTGTCTAATGCCTTCATCTCATCCTTCATAGCTTCTTTCCACTTATAACTGTTAGAACCTTCTACAGCTTCCTGATAGCACAAAGGTTCATCATCATTAGCGGTTAAAGCAACTGAAGTAACATAATCATCATACCTTTTAGGAGGACATCTGATTCTCATGGACCTCCTTAAATATGTTTCTGGTACTTCCACAATTTGATGATTATTATCTGTAGGAACTTCTTCATGATCTGCATCTGAAACATGTTCATGATCTGCATCTGAAACTTGTTCATGATCTGCTTCTGAAACTTGTTCATCTGGACTATCATCAGTATTTAAACTGGTTTCAAACTAAATATGTTGAAACTTAGGTACATTATCCTGTTTCAATTTCATATCTACGTCTGGATTATCGAGTGAAGATTCATTGAATTTAACATCTCTGTTAATGATGATCTTGTGAGTAGTAGGATCCCACAACCTATATCCCTTAGTCCCATCACCATATCCAACAAAGATATATCTTTTTTATTTAGGATCTAATTTAGAATGCTGATGTTTTGGAATTAGAGCATATGCATCACAACCAAAAACTTTCAGTTTAGAATAATCACAAGGATAACCTTTCCATACCTCTTGAGGAATTTTGCATCCTATTGCAGTTGATGGTGATCGATTTATCAAATAACAAGTCGTAGAAACTGCTTCTATCCATAATTCCTTCTACAAATTTGCGTTACTAAGCATACTTCTTGCTCTCTCTAAGAGAGTCATGTTCATGCATTCAGCAACTCCATTTTGTTGAGGAGTGTAAGCAGTAGTTCTATGTCTTTCAATCCCATCTTCCTTGCAATAATTATCAAATTCCTTTGAAGTAAACTCACCACCATTGTCAGTTCTTAAACATTTAATGGTTCTTCCAATGATGTTCTCTACTAATGCTCTAAACTGTTTGAAAACTGTGACTACATTAGACTTTCTTTTTAACATGTAGACCCACACTTTTCTAGAGAAATCATCAATAAAAGATACAAAATATGACGATCCTCCATATGAGATTGTAGGAGATGGAACCCAAACATCAGAATGGATATAATCAAGGATTCCCTTACTAGTATGTTTTCTAGTTTTAAAATTCTGCTTGCTTTGTTTCCCATATAGACAATGTTTGCAGAAATCTAAATTAGAAGATTTTAAACTAGGAAGTAACTTACGATCAGATAAAAAATTTAATCCTCTTTCGCTCATATGGCCCAACCGTTGATGCCATAGACGAATAGAATTACTGTCGTTTTCAGATACTGTAGAAGCATGATCTGACTCTGTTCTTCCTTCTAACTGATAAATATTTCCAATCTTCTTTGCTTTCATTACTAGTAAAATTCCTTTATAAATTTTCATTACTCCACCTTGAATAAGGGTTTTATATCCATTTGTGTCTAGTACTCCTAGAGAAATGAGGTTTTTTCTGAGTTCAGGCACGTGTCTTACATCAGTTAAAATTTTATTTGTCCCATCAAACATTTTAATTTGGATGCTTCCAATTCCCACAATATTACATGAGACATCATTTCCCATGTAAACAAATCCATCATTGATTGATTTATAAGATTTAAACGACTCTCTATGAATGCACATGTGATTTGATGCACCATAATCTAACAACCAATGTTGATCACGATTAGACAAACTAACTGATAAAACTTCATCACTCATACCTGAAATGGATGCCGGACCTGTATCTGTCGTGTTTGCTTCTTTCTTCTCTGTTGAAGAGTCTCCTTTGGATGTTTGATGTCTCTTCCAACAGTCCTTCTTCAAATGTCCCGATTTGCCACAAAACTAGCACTTTACCTTACTCTTCTTCCCTTTCGATTTTGACCGCAATTTGTTCTGCTTACTGAAGCGTCTTTCTTTAGAATGACCTCTGACCATCATTTCTTTTGATGTAGAGGTTTCTGAATTTGACATTTTCCTTGTTTCTTCAGATAACAAAGCTCCAACAACATCATCAAATTCAAGGGTTTTTGATGAACTAAGACTTATAGAAGTAACAAAATGATCCCATGACTTGGGAAATGAGCATAATAAAGTTACAGCTTTATCTTCTGAATCAAATTTTACTTCTATACTTTCTAACTGCACCAAGAGAGTATTAAAGGTATTCAAATAATTAGTTATTGATATACCTTCCTTCATGTGCAAGTTGTACAACTATCTCTTCAGGATAATCCTATTCATTAAGGATTTTGTCATGTACAGATTTTCAAGCCTTGTCCACAAACCAGCAATAGTTTTCTCTAACACGATGTTAAACAAAACATCATCTGCCAAACACAATTGAATGCTGCTCAATTCTCTTTCATTGACGTCACTCCATTCGTCATCTGTCATGGTGTAAGGTTGTTTGGCTTTTCCCAAAAGTGCCTTTGCCACACCTTGTTGTACGAGTAGATCATGCATCTTCACTTTCCAGATCTCGAAGTTATTCCTTCCATTAAACTTCTCGATCTCAAATCGAGCACTTTGTGTTTTTGCCATGTTGAGTAGCTCGTGTCACAAAATCTCCAATCGCAAATCTTAATAAATGAAGATTTTTATTTTTAATCAAAAATATTAATTTTGATTAAAAATGCACTTTATTTAAAAAAAAAAAGCCCTTTGCCTACAAAAAATGCATATTTCATAAACTTTTAAATCAATAAAGTACCACCTTATAAAAATGTATCGATTTATTAAAGTGCCACCATATATCAAAAATATATAAATCGATATATTGGCACTAGCAGTCACGGTATATGAAACAATAAATCGATATATATTGGCATTTCAAAAAAATCAATTTATAAAATGGAATTTACTTTATGAACCGTTGAACCGATTTTTAAATGGCATTTCACTCGTTTTTATGAACCTTCTGCAATTGAATATTGTTTAGAACCTTTGAACCTTTTGCTGCAACGAAATGAAACTATGAACCAGCTCACGGCCCATGGAAGCTCACGGTCATGGTAAATAGCAAACAGTCCACGGCTTCGCTGCTCAACGTTAACACAACAATTACAAAGTACTCTGTTGCTACAGACTTCGATCCCCTCAACAATTTCTGATTTCCCACAGCAATCATGCAGTATTCAATAGATTTGTGCAGAAAAATAAACATAAGCTTTACCTTTCCATTATAAATCGCTATTCGGGTATCAATTAGACCCCATCCCACCGCTCTGCTCCCAACCGTAGCTTCGCTCAGCTCTTGGCTGGAATTCAATACTCGTGCAAGTCTCAATAACTCAACACGCAGCAAATAGATCTTGTCTCTTAAAATTTTTTTGACTGAACACGCAGCTCAATCCTGTATCGATCCACGCAAGTTTTCCACACCACTCGACAGTCTTGCACGCAGATCAAGCAGCATCCTTGCAGATCAACAGATCTGGTCTTTGACATAGCGCCCTTTTGAAAACTTGTTAATGCAGACCCTCCATTTTCAATCACGCAATTCTTGCTTTCACACTACTCTGATACCAATTGTAGAGTTAGCACAGCGGAAAAAACAAATAAAACACATAGACTCTCAGCAAAAAATATGAGACAATAGATTTAACGTGGTTCACCCAACCAATTTGGGCTACGTCCACCAAATAGAGGCATCGAAAATCTCATTCATCAACAGGAGAATTACAACAGTAGAGTTTCTCATCTGCACTTCTCTTCCTCTCACCTCACATCCCTCATGCTCATTTGCCTCTACGGGCTTACATTTTATAGCTGGGAGTTGAAACTGAATCATAAATTCAATCACAACAAAAATAAGATGCAATAACTCCACATCAGGATTAGATGCAGTCAATTTAGCAACAAATCCTATTGTTGTCATATTCATGAGATTTTCTCCAAATTTAATTTAAGAAATCTCAACACTGGTCACTCTTAGAATCATTGCTGAGGAATGTCGCAATAGTAAAGCCGATCTCTTTTGTTGCTTTGTAGACTTTAGAAAAGCTTTCGACACTGTGCCTTGAGATAAACTTTGGGAGAGACTTAAAGAGATCATGGCCCCTCCTGAGCTGAGGATTTCTTTGATCTGTCTCTACAAGACTGTCACTTCCAAGCTTAAGACCAACAAGGGGTGGTCTAAAGACATTAATTGCAATATTGGAGTTAAGCAAGGATGTCCCCTATCCCCTACCCTTTTTGGAATATACATCGATAAGCTAGAGGAGTTTCTGGAATTTTTGGGGTGTAAGGGCACCGAGATTGCTAATCTCATTACTCTTCTCCTCTATGCCAATGATATCATTCTTCTTGCAAAAAACCATAATGACCTTGACTACTGCTCCAAGATGGGTATGACGGTTAATACTGACAGGACTAAAGTCATGATCATTAAATCCATTAAAAATATCACCCCGGTAGTTTCATGTATAATACCCAGTGCTTAGAGGAGGTGTCTTCTTCTAAGTATTTGGGCATTGACTTACCTCATCATCTCAACTGGAATTATAGCATTGAGAAAAGGATCATTGGGGGATGGAAAGCTTATTATGAGCTTAAAAATAATTGTAATTCGGTCGATCTTTACATTTGGAGTAAAAAGAGGTTCCTCTTTGATACCCTTGTCACCCATGTTGTCTTATACAGATGTGAAGTTTGGGATTGTAGTATATCCCCATCTAGACAAACAATGAAGTTAACATCTGGACAAACAACGAAGTAAAAAAATGTAAAGCATGTAACTAAGGACATTGCACATATTTTTATTTTTAAGAATTAGCGATTATTAAATTAAATGAAGGAATTCATAATAAACTCGCTAATTTCATAATAAACTCACCAATTCTCATTCAAATTTAGAAAATAATATTAACAAAAAACAAATTAATAAAGTAATCATTGTGTTGAAATGCGAGAAAGAGATCTTGAACATTGCCAGCATGATGCTAGATGCTATTATGCATTCTTGTTAACTTGGAGGGTGAGTTAACCATGGCGATGTTTGAGTCAGATTTTTTTTTCTCTCAAATCTTCATTCTGCCGTTGAAACCGTTAACTTCATACAATTTAGTTCTATGTTCTGTGGCTGAAATGGTTAACTTCATACAATTTAGTGCTTGTCTTTGGTTTGTATTTGTTGCAAATGATGTATCCACCACAATTTTAAGGGATATACAAAACTAGTACCAGGCTGATGATGCTAGCACGCCCAATGTGCCCTAGATTGTGGTTACCTTCCCAGGAAGAAACTGATACAACTGCAATTCCTTATGCAATTCCTTCCTCACAGACATGAATTCGAGCCTGCAAATCCCTAGAAATGGACTCCACAAGACAACCCATTTCCGCAAGGATCTCAATCTGGTTCACAAGTATGTGTACGACTCACAATTATTCCATTCTTGTCTTTGACTATGTCCTCCACCTTGACCAGTAAGTTTTTTTTTTTTTTTTAAGTGACAATGGTGAACAACTTCGATGATGGAAAAAATAAGAAGAAAAATAAAAAATTATGGGGAACTATATAAGTGGTGAACAACATCGATGATGGACAGAAATAAGAACAAAAACAAGAAATTATGTCGAACTATATAAGTGCAGGCTTGAACGTGTTCGAACGTGTTCAGAAATAGTTTCAGTTTAGTTTCATTTTTGGGGAGCTATATAACCTATATAACCAAATCAGAGTGCAGACCTGTACTTGTTTGGTGCAATTTCACTAAACTCCTTCGAAAGAAAAGGATCAAAGTGCAGGCCTAAACTTGCTTGGTGCAATTTCATTAAACGCCTTCAAATGAAAAGGAAGGAGTAGTCCTGAAGCCTGCACAAAATGAAAATGAAGGAGCAGCCTTGAAGCCTGCACAAAAGGGAAAGGAAGGAGCAGTCCTGAAGCTTGCACTTGCTCGGCGCAATTTCAAAGGAGTCGTCTTGAGGCCTACACTTGCTCGGTGTAATTTCATTAAATGCTTTCAAGTGAAAAAGAGAAAATGAAAAGGAGCAGTCCTGAATTTGTTAGGTGCATCAGTAAACTCCTTCAAATGAAAAGGAACATGCAGTTTTCCACTTGCCACTACATTACATTTTGTCATGCATTCGTGACTACACCGCATTCATGACTACGCCGCATAACAAAGTTGCATTGCATTGGATATGTATTGCAGTGGAAAATGTAAAACTTTAAATGTTTCAGACTTTAGCTTAAAAAACATTTCCCATCTTTGAAACTTTGGTTATTGTTAAAATAGCAGGCTGATTAAGTGACCTCTTGTGACCTTTTCGCAATAAGAGGTCGAATTTTAAACTTTGGTTAAAATTGAGGTGAACAAACAATTCTGATTGAAACTTTGATTAAAAACGAAAAATCCATGAAAAAAATTAAGTCAAAGCATGATTAAAGATTGGTTGCTATAGTCGAGGAAGGGACTAATAAGAGAAAAATATTTTAGTGTTAATTGTGGATAAAATATTTCAATATTCATATTAAATGTCATTATTCTATATTAATTTTTTTATAAAAAATATAAAGTAATTGAAATTAAAAAATATATATGTATTTTTTTTGTGATAGAGATGTATTATCTATTTAATATGTGATATTTAAAAAATATTAATAATTAAAAAAATATGATTTAAAAATAAAATATTCTACTATGTTCTTTAGATTTTATATATATATATATATATATATATATATATATATATATATATATATATATATTAAAATGTCAATAATCTCATTATTAGTATCCTTCTCATAATCTCACACTTACTAGTGTGACTATCCTATCCTCTCTTTGTTACTTTTTGATATTACAAAGCAATATAAAGAGGATATGCAATTTCTTAGTAAGTTAAATGAAGTTGACATGTAGTATTTAAAAATTAAATATTAAGAAAAAAAATAATCTCCATAAATGAAAATATTTAGATAATAATATGAGAGGTATATTTAAAAATATATTAATAACCAAAAATATATTTTAATGCACGTATAATGTGAAACATAAATAAAATATTTCAATGCCCTTGTTGATTAAGATATTTCAATGTCAAATATGTATACAATCCTTATAAAATATAACTCAAGTCATCTTCAAATATAATTTATTTTTTTTAGACACCATAAACTACTTTGTCACATTAGTAATCAATATAACACACACACATCTATTTTGACCTTGGATCTATGAAGCACCCCAAAGGATCAAATGTCTTAAGGTACAAGCACACTTAAGTTTTTCATTTTGAAAGAGGTTTGCACCTCAAGACATTTGATCCTCCTAGGTTCCTAATATAGAAACGAAGTTAACATTGATCTATACTAGTAGTTAAAACAACATTTTAGTAGTATATTGCTCAAAATAATATTAGAATGATGAATTAAGTGTTAGGTTTACATGTGTTTTGGCTTAGTTTCTTATCTATGTAGATAACATCTCTCCATACTCAGTACCTCTCCATACTCGGTACCTCTTGACAAGATAATATTATAAAAGAATATTATAATATTAATAATAAATTTAAAAAATCAATATCTACCTCGACTAATATATTTCATTTTATGAGATATGTAATTTTTCATATGAAGTTGACACATAACATTTACAATATCCATAATATGTTAAAATTTTCAATATCTACTTCAACTAAAAATATTTCATTTTATGGGAGATACGTAATTTTTTCAATATTCAATATGAATTTGACAGATAATATTTTTAAAAATTAAAATTAACATGGCTCTAAATCTTCTTTGTTTTTTTAATTGGAACTAGAATTTAGGTAATAGATATCACTATTTCATAATTGCAACATGATTGTGACATCTCCTGGTAAAATTGTAAATATTTAATTAACTAAAAATGAAAACCATATTAACCATGGAGAGACCATAGTCAAGTCAAATAATATATGAAACATTTAAGTTGTTTTAATAAATAAATTAGGTTGTAATGTTTGTAGGAATCGTGACACCTATGAAGAAATTCCAACTGTGCCTCACATGACAGGGTGGGAAGTCAGTTAGGGTTAGGTAGGTACTCACACCTAACTTCTCATGGAAAAGTAAAATCAAACAAAACCAAGAGGCTAAAGGTACCTAAGGTATTCAACAAAAAGGAAAAGAGAAGAAAAAGTTGTAATGCAAAAGAAGGGAAAGGTATGGGTTGAAAGGTCAGACAAACTAGTGTGATCAAGCTACCTAGACTATGTCTCGTTAGGATCATATAGTCGCATGTGTTTAACTGATACACTGCTACCACCTTGTCTATGAGGATAGGGGAAGGGGGGGGGGGGGGGGAGAATCAGTCTGAGACTGGCCTCAAGGTTGGCTGGTAAATTGGTATTGCTTCTGCATGGTGAAGTGACCCTTCAACGACGGGTGAATACATCAAATAAGTATTTGTGTATGATGTTAATTCTTTATAGTACTCTTACTCTTAAGGGAATGAATGAGTGTGTTTCATATGCAAAGAGTAGTATGGAGGAATTGGTTATATATACAAAATTATTTAGAAGAATTGGAAAATGGAAAAGTTAACCTAAGAAGAATTCGTAATTACTTAGGTTCTATTACTCTGAAATATAAAGGAAGAAAACCTATTCTGGAAACCAAAAGGAGATAAGTATTTCTATATTTTTTACCTTATATTTTAAAAAACTATATGAATACTTTGTTTTTATATACAAATATTTACATAGGAAAATTAGTAGTGTCTTTAGGTCCCGTGTTTCAAAATTGGGCGATAGGTTAATACATGCAGTGGCAAACTGATATGAAAATTTTATGACCGAAACAAAAATTGTTAATAAATTGTGTATAGAAAGAGCGACAGTCACTAGAAAAACAAATGCTTAGTATTAGCTGAAAAACACTTAAGTGAACGTAGGCTAGTATGAGTTCATAGTATACTCTTATGATTAATTCACACTATATTTCTTCTAATCATAGTGATAGATAATAACCCTATATGGAATTTTGGGGAGCAGGGGTTAGTTCATTAGCTTACCTGAACAGGGCCTAGCCAGGAACAATCCCACAACTCATAGATTTACCAACAAAAATCAATATTTACAATTAAAATAGTCAACAATTCTTGGTATTTTGTTAAATGTTGACAATTAAATGATGATTTCATTAAACCCTAAGGAAGTCCAAGTACATGTAAACAAGATTTTAATTTCATCACAATAAAAACCCTAGTGCCAAATTTAACCGTGGATTAGGGTTGACACAAATTTAAATAGAACCTTCCAATAAATTATGGAAAATCCATGAAGTAATCCCAACAATACCTAGACATTATCACGGAACCTAGCCCATTGTCTGACCAGTAGGGAAGAATGAACCAAAACCTGTAAGAATAAAAAATGGAAAAGAATTAGAAGGGAGAAATTGGATAAAACAAATTTGCAATTCTACAATGACGAAACGAAAATTTTCTTAACTGTGAATAGAAGCCATTGTCGACAGAATGAAGCGGTTGCCTCCTCAGACTGTAATTTACGGAACTTGTATGCAAACAGTCAGGGAAGTGAGCCATGGACAACCATTATAAGGAAGCATGTAATGTAAACAAATCTGCCAACTTTTTCAAGAAAATTTCACAAAGACTAGGTTACCTCGAGGTCTAGTAGGAAACCCTACAATGTATCCTACTCTGAAACCCTTCAACAACTAAACAGAGTGAGCCAGATTCAACATGGATAGACATGTTAGTTACCAAAACCCTCCATCGGTCATTCTTGGTCATCCATCATGTAGGATGATCGTAGAGTCATTGATGCGTATTGAATATTAAGACTCAACTTCCAAGTGAAGGTCGAAGGTCGGCTTCCCGAAATTTCTCCAAACCTTAGGTCGAAAATGTAACTAGGGTGGGGGTTTGAACAGTAAGGTTATGAGTCTGATGGTCATAATAATTGTACCATATTAAATATATGCATCAATGTTAGAATATTATATGTTTAAAGTGGATTTAGCTACAAAGGATAATATTTACATCATATATGGTAATAATTAAATAAATTGATATGAATGTTGTTAAATAAATTGCAAAAGTAGAATGAGTAGTGGTTCATCTTGTGTGGTTTTACTATTGGATAAAAAATAAAAAATAAAATTTTTGTTGAGTATTGTTAGCAAGGTATGTGACAAATGGTATCAGAGCCACGGTTCCAACATTGTGGCCTATGGTGAGTGAACCAAGGAATAAGAAAATATGTTGTGATTATAGAGAGAAAGAGTCACAATGAGGACCGGGCCTACAATAGTGAGGCCATTTCTGGGAGCGGGTTCAACACCCTATCCGAAGAATAACTTCGCAAATGTGGGTGAAACTGGGAGAAGAGTCATGCACCACCAACCTTGTTATCCTTGAAATGGCACAAGAATTGTAGAATGAAATAAAAATTCTGCGGGCTAACAATGAAAGGTTGACGCTGGAGTAAGAAAAAAATATGAAGAGTTGGTATGATAGACAAAATCAATGACATTCTATGCTTACCTGAGACCAGGAAAACATGATGGGAGTGTAGGGATTAATAAATGAGAATCCAAAATCAGAAGGTGATCAAGGAAATCAGGAGGAAGAGTAGGATAATGTTTCAAGCCATAGAGAGCATACGAGATTGAAGGTTGAGTTGCAGGGGGAATTCAAGAAAATCAAGTCCTCGACATTTGATGGGAAACGAGAGGAGGTTGCAGAAGCATGGCTTATCAATATGAATAAATATTTTCAATTGTATGAGTATGATCATAATATGAAGGCCCGAATGGAAATCTATCAACTACAAGAAAAATCCACTCCATGGTGGGAAGAGGTGAAAATTGTAAATGGAATTAATGAATAAGAGGTGAACATGGGAAAAGTTTCAATATTATTTCAAGGATAAATACTTAACTGAGATATTTTACGATGAAAAATCAAAATAATTCCATGGTCAATGATTGGGGTAGCTAACCATGGAAAAGTTCATAATGAAATTCACCTCCTTATTATGATATGTGTTGGAAATAGGATAAATCAACACTCTCTGTGTGTTTCGTGACATGGACTAACCACCTCTCATGGATCCATATCTCTAGTGATGCAATCATTGACTAACACCTGTGGGTTTTGGTCTAACGAAAATCATAATTCCCAACAAGTGGATGTGATAAGACTGTATTTTAAATGCAATGAGTATTTAGATGAGTTTATATTGATCTAGTTCCAGAGAGTGAGGCTTGTGGGTTAGGGCCCAACCCATGTGCCTCAAATTCTCTGCTGCTACCATTCTTTCCTTTCTACCTTTTAGCTAATTTTATTTATGTCATTCAATTAGTTCTACTTCTCATATTTTCATTGATGTTTAGTTTTTTTTGCTTTCAGTTTGCTGTTGAAGTTCTTCATTTGCTTGCGAGAGTAATATAGTAGAGGGAAAATCCAAAATATGTGGTCAAGCCTTCCCCTCTCATCTATGTCAATAGACCTCGAGGAGGGTAGACCGTCCCACAGACTAAAAAATTCTTTCTATTCAATGTTTTTATCGCACATTTTTGTTTGTTTTCTGTGCACGAATCCGCAGGTTTGTTTGCAGGAATAAGCATCAAAAGTTCCAGAGAAGTTCATTACATTATTCCGCTTCATCTTCCAATTTCTCCCCATCTTTGTGTTACGCTTCTGAACCTTGTTGTTATGCCTTCATTTCCCTCCTTTCTCTCTTCTTATCAGCTACCATGGTCAAACCATGGACAAGTTCATAATGAAATTCACGTCCTTATTATGATATGTGTTTGAAATTGGATAAATCAACACTCCCTGTGTGTTTCGTGACATGGACTAACCACCTCTCATGGATCCTCATCTCTGGTGATGCAATCCTTTACTAACACCTATGGGTTTTGTTCTAACGAAAATCATAATTCCCAACAAGTGGTATCAGAGCGTAGGTCACAAGATCGATACACACCCTGCCTATGTTAGGGGGTAGATTATTGGACATTGGAAAAACCAATGCTCCCCATGTGTTTCGTGACATGGACTAATCGCCTGTCATGGATCCTTATCTCTGACGATGCAATCATTGACTAACACTTGCAGTTTTTGGTCTAACGAAAATGGTGATTCCCAATAATATGTTGATTCCCAATAATATGTTCCCTACATATGTGAAGAGAAGGAAAAGGTTCAGTGTTTTACTAGTAGTTTACCTCTATTTATGAGGGAACACATATAATTTGATCATCCAAGGACTATTAATGAAGCTATTAGGAAGGCGCGTATATTTTACTAGCAAATGAAATAGAAAGGAGATGGAGGTAAAAAGTGTACCGAAAATAAGGGATCTAAGTTTTCACAAGGTGAAAAAGGATTTAAGCCCTCAAACAGTAAAAGTCCCAATAAAATGTAGCAGAATCAACATGTAAATTGGAACTAGCAAAGGTCAAAATTACCTGATGAATTTAAAACTAACAACTAATCAAATAAAATAGATTTGGACATAACAACCAGGCCTCTAGTGCAGTGCTAGGGATGTGGAGGACCCCATTACGTTAAAACTGTCCTTATCGGAAAGGGGTAGAATAGGTTGCACAGATTCAAGAACTGTCAACAGTTGGGTAGGTGCCAAGGACCTTGCCCAGAATAAATGCGGCATTGGAGGACCACCAAGTTGAGTACCAACACACGATGGTTGAGTTTGAAGGTGAATTTTGTGGTCAAGTTGTCTCTATTTTAATTGAGCTCTGGAGTTAGCTTAAGTTATATAAAGTCCTAAAGTGGTGGAAAAATTCCATTTACAAACTGAAAATTTTGAAGAGCCTTAGTTGGTACAATTAGCCATAGGGGATAAGAGAAGAGTGTTAGCAAAAGTTGACAACATTGGTCTCTCGTAGATTGTAAAGATAAAACAGTTGGTTACTTAAATGTGTAAAAAGTGAGAAAAGAGGTTCAAGGAGTCACAATACCTCTGAAGTTAAGAACCATAACTGCTTCTTAGCTAGTGAAGTGTATTTGAAAAAAGTGTCAAGTATATGCAGTTTAAGTAGGATACTCAAACTCAAAAGAAAATACTGCCACCTTAGAGAACTTACCAGTTGTGAAAAACTTTCCCAATGTTTTTCTTGAAGAATTTCTTATCCATACAAAGTTTTTATTGTATGCACTGATGCTTGTAAGGAAGGTGTAGGGGGGGTACTGATGCATGAAGGCATAGTAGTGGCAAATGAGTCCTGAAAATTGAAGGAACATGAAAAAAATATTCATCATATGATTTGGATATGACTGCGGTTATTCACGCATAAATGTGGCACCATCATCTGCTTGGGAAAAAATTCCTATTAATGACAAATCATGATAGTTTTAACTAATTACTATTTCAAGCAACCCACTTTGAATTCCCAACAAGCATGATGGGTATCCTTTTTAAGTGAATTTTATTTTGAAATCAAACAATTAAAAGGAAAGGAGAATAAAGTCATAGATGCACTCAGTCGAAAGGTAATTTTTTTTTATGAAATTTCCATTAGTAAGGTTCACTCTAATTTTAAGGATAAGATTTTGGAAGTTTCCCATAGGGATCTTGAAAATAAATACTTATGGCAGCAAGCCCAAAATCCAAACAATAGTGAATGTGAGTTAGGATATAGGGTAAATGAATAAAAAATTTTAATCTACCGAAATAAGATGTTTGTTCCTACCCAAAAAAGATTTAAGCAATTAATTTTGGACAAATATCATATAAGTCCTTATGCGGCTCATCCTGGATACTAGAAACTAATTACAACATTAAGAAAATAATATTTCTGGTCAGGTATGAAGAAAGAAGTAGCATAATATTTAGCTCATTGTTTGGAATGTCAGCAAGTGAATAATAAGTACCATCATCCAGCTGGATTGCTCCACCCACTACCGATTTCAGAATGGAAGTGGGAAACGATTACAATTGATTTTATTACATGATTACCTAAGACTAAGAAACAAAATGATTCTATAATGGTGGTCATATATAAATTAATCAAATATGTGCATTGTATTCATGTACAGTCTACCTATAAGATAGTTCAAATCGCCAACATATTCATGAAAGACATCTTCAAATTTCACAAAATACTCAAGGAAATAATTTCACACGGAGATGTGAAATTCAACTATGCATTCTGGAAATCATTGTTTGAAGGTTTGGGCACTCAGCTACATTTTAGTAAAATATATCTCCCTCGGGCTGATGAAAATATTAAGCAAGTAAATAAAGTGATTGAGGATATGCTGAGAATTTATGTGATGCAGTAGCCTTCTAAGTGGCAGGACAACATTCACCTGGTAGAGTTCACCTATAAAAAAAATTATCATGCCTCCTTGCGAATGAGTCCATTTGAATTTTTGTATGGTCGCAAGTGCAGAACCCACATAAAATAGGGAGGCCCTCAAGACAGATTGATGTTGGGACCAGACATGTTATAGGAAATGGAGGTAGTAGTGAAGAAAATGAGGATGAATTTGAAGGCTTCGTAGGATAGGAAAAATACCAATGAAGATAAGAAGTGGAGTCACCAGGAATTCCAAGTCAGGGATCATGTTTATGTTTGAGTAAGACCTAAGAAAAATACCTTACAATGGGGAGGTTGTAATAAATTATCATCCTAGTTTTGTGGTCCCTTCCAAGTGCTAGCCCAAATCATACTTATAGCTTATCAGCTAGCTCTACATAGTTATATCCGTGTGCATAACGTTTTCCATTCTTGTTTGTTAAAAAAATATGTGTATGATCCTAGACACATAATTAGCTGGAAACATATACAGGTAATTTATGTAGTATTCAGTTCATTATATTTTATATTTAATATTTAAGGTTCCAAGGGAAACTAACAAATTTATTAATGATTATGGTTGTAGGTTGAGCTAGACGGCAAGTTCCTAGTCAAACCCCTGTGCATACTCGATTAGAGAGAAGTCAAGCTGTGGAAGCGAGCTATATTCTAGGTTAAAGTGTAATGGAGAAACTTTAGCCCAGAGGAGGCTACCTGGGAATATGAAAAAAATATGAAATAAGCATACCCAGTTTGTTTCAAGAGTGAGAAAACATCGGGATGATGTTTCAAATTAAGGGGGGTGGAGATGTGACATCTCTTAGTAAAATTGTAAATATTTAATTTACTTCCAGTGAAAATGTTATAAAACCAACTCCAAAAATATAATAAAAGAGAGATCAACACCTTATAAATAAGTCACTTGGAGGGGGCAATCTCCTTTACATTACATAAATGAACAATTCTTGTATGACACAAATGGTATAACCTCCTTTCTATATATAGGAGTCCATGGGGTCACAATATAATCCTATCCGACCTAACAATAATAATGTAAGGGCACAATAATAACAAGTGTTTTCCTCAACGCTTGCTTATTTCTTGATGCTTCTGTAAAAAAATCTCATCCTCCCATGTGGAATCTTCAACGGGTAAGTTTTTCCACTTGCTTAGATACTGCGAAATTGATCGATTTCGTAGTTTTTTAGTTATTATTTCTATGACTTCTTCATAACTTTTTTGTTGCGATTTTGATCAACCTGTTGTTTCATTCAATTCTGCACCAAAGTTAGGTTATCCTTTGAGAGTTGGAGAACTTGTTGTTGATGCTCGATCTGATCTTCCACTACTTTATTACCAATACTAGCTTTCATTTGATCATTCAAACCATCCAACTTAGCCTCCATTTTTTATTTTAAACCATCTATGTCCTCTTTTATTACTATTTGTAAGATCAAAATTAGTTACACTTGGTACCGTAAATTTGATATCTCATAATAAAATTCTTCCTCTTCATGCATCATAGTAGAGCTTTTTGAGGGCTTAATGGGTGTGGAATTATTTTTAGGGGGGATATTAGAACCCAATACTGATATCTATACTTCAATATGCTCTTGGAATAACTTCAAACTGATTTTTCAAACAAGACTTATGCAATTTGAAAAAAAATACACACATTTTTCTTTCTTTTGAGGAGCTCGATATTGAAACTGAATTCTCTCTGTGATTTTGAATCTTCAATATATTAAATTCGTTCCTGTAGTATCCCTCTCAATCCTCTTTCAAATGCCACAGGTTTGACCTGATTTTGATGCTTCAAGACAAAGCTATGCCCAATCTCCCACAATGAACTAATTACGGACTAGTTCAGTAGAGTGAAGTTGTAAGGCATGCCACGTGTCACTGTTTCCTACTTCGGCTCTGAAATTGATACACAGGAAACTACAGTTCGTCTAATTTTGACCACTTTTTACAGAATTCCAATTTGATGCTCAGAGGGAGAGTTATGATGACTTTATCAAGGTCCTCTATTTTAGATGAAATTTAGGAACCTACGAAAACCCTAACTTCCACAGATCATATCTCTGAAAATATTGTGTACCAAGATCTGAAATTTTTACACGAATTTCCTCAGGATTTCTTCTTCACGTGGTAAAATTTTTAGCTTCTGAACCTTCGTAGAAAAAAAACTTTATAGCAAAAATGTCACGATGAATTGTTTAGAGCAGTGAAGCCCTAGAATCCAAAGCTCTAATACCAAATGTTATGAAACCAGATCCAAAAATAGAAGAAAAGAGAGATCAATTCCATATAAATAAGCTACTTCGAGTGGGTAACCTCCTTTACATTACATAAGTGAACAATTCTTGGATGATACAATTGACATAAACTCCTTTCTATATATAGGATTCCATGGGGTGCCAATATGATCCTAGCCGACCTAACAATAATAATGTAAGGGCATAATAATAACAATATAGGGGCTACAGGGATACAACAATAACAATAATGGGGCTACACTAAAATTTAACTAGGGTGGGGGTTTGAATAGTAAGGTTATGAGTGTGATGGTCATAATTTTTGTACCGTATTAAATCTATAAATCAAAGCTATAATATTATATGTGTAAAGTGGATTTAACAGCAAAGGATAATATCTACATCACATATGGTAATAATTAAATAAATTCCTATGAATGTTGTTAAATAAACTGTAAAAGTAGAATGAGTAGTGGTTCACCTTATGTGGTTTTACTGTTGGATAATATATATATATATATATATATATATATATATATATATATATATATATATATATATATATATATATATATATATATATATATATATATATATATATATATATATATATATATATATATATATATATATATATATATATATACATATATATATATATATATATATATATATTGTTTAGTATGGTTAGCAAGGTATGTCACAATGATATTGGAGACTTGAACCCACTTAATTGGGGAAACAAATTGTTCACCAAACCACTCAAATTAAAATCTTTTTAGAGATTTAAACTAATTTTAATTTAAATCAAAATTAAGAAATTTATTAATAATATCTCTATATTTATGAAGTCTACTTTATTATAAAACTACACTATATTTAAATAAATGAATAATTAAAAAAAAATGACTAATTTCTCATACTCATAAGATTTACCATTATTATAAAACTATGTTAAATTTAAAAATGTATTTAAAATTTTGGTTCTAAAAAATTCATGCCATATGTCCACAGGGCCTTGGATAGACTGTGATTGGGTGCTTTGTTAAGGTAGTGCTTGATGTGAAGTTGGGTGTTTTGTTAAGGCAATGCTTGATGTGAAGTCACTGGTTCAATTCCCCACCCCGATCGGGGTGATATATTGGACATGATGAAGATGCAGTCCTACCAAGATTATAAAAAAAATGCCATATATAACTAAATGATTGTTGTATTTTATCGTGAACCATTTTAAATGTTTAAATATTTCAATTTGGTACTATCACATTACAATTTAAAAAAAAAAAAACTCTGATTTAAGAAATTAAAAATTACGTAGTAGTAATAATATTAAAAAAAATAAGATGTCAAAAATAAATAAAATACTTCATTTTATATCTTGATTTACATCAAATTTATATAGAGATAAAGTAAATAAAAGTAGAAAATTTTCTAATTTAAACTCTAACTAGTTCACCACTCAATATGGAGTTGAGACGAACATTTAAAAATAATGATGATATTACAATTTGGTATGAAGAAAATATGTAATACGTTATCTATCCAAATCATATATGGTATTATATATATGTGTGTGTGTGTGTGTGTGTGTCAAGAATAAATAAAATATTTTAATATCCATATTAAGTAACATAATTTATTTCAATTTTATGTTGAAAATGACACCAAGAAATATTCTAATTTAAGTTTCCCTTGAATTAAAGTAGAAGAAAATTGTAATTCCACTTCACATGACAACTTGTAAGAGTTAGCTAAGTTAGTTTGAATTAATTTTTTCAACTGATTCGATTTGAGGCCTAACTTGAGTCATATAGAGTGGTTCCTACTTTTTAGGAGCACTGGTTGAGTTTATTTTGAGTTGTAAATAATTAATTCGGTTTAATCGAGTTAAAGTCAGTTAAACTAGTTCCAACTGTTGGAGGAACTAGTGAGAGGTCAAGTAGTGGGGTGTGTAGTTTTTGATCAACTTGTTAACTGATAAATCAACCATAAATAACTCATGCATGCAAGATCTATGAGTTACCCAGTTGAGATTGGAGTTCAAGCGCAGTGTACTACGAGTTGTATAATCATCCAAATTGTACAGGTGGGGCATGCTGTCAGAGGAAGGCCTATGATGGTTTGCACAGTTTTGGATGAGGAATTTCCCTAATTAATAGGGGCTAATTCCCAAGGAAATAGCGCAAGGAAATGGGGACATGGGCAAGAAGAAAATTGGTTAAGAATTTGTGTAAGGTAGTCGCGACCTGTGCACTTACAATCAGTGCGAGACTGTGAAGTTGTGTTATGAAATCGCTGAAGTGTGTGGCTGGAACATGAAGCTTGAAGTGGTAATTCGAATCATTGCCCTTGTGAGAGTTGTGGCTAGGCTCCACATTAGATCTGGTCAAATTACATCGTTTTGAGCTAGAATCGCGTTGTGCTGGGTAAAGTGTTTTCAAAGCTTGAGGATCTATATTGGAACATGATGATGTAGTGTACTCTTATAGAGCTAGTGGAAAGTTGAGTGTGTGTAGAGATCGGATTGCATGGACCTGGCAGCGTGAGCTAGTGCATGAAGCCTAGCATGAGTTGTTATGTGAACCTGAAGCATGAGTATCTATGGCAAGGAGCTACACTAACATTCTTCCCAGAGAAATTAGGATAAGCATTTTTTCTACATTCGATATTTTTGAAAACATAAGTTTGAATGCTCCTTGGATAATATATAAGTAAATTTGGTTAATAACTTAACTTTGAGAAGATGGCTTTCGCTATAGGGAAGATGAAGGGTATGTAGGTCACTAACCCCTGCGGTGAATGAAAAATGCAAAATATTTTTTATTTTTCGAGGTCGAAGGTGGTTTTGAGGAGTGCTTTCCTCTGAGTTTTATTGTCAATATTCGTCGAGGCTTATACTTGGTGGTTATATGGAAGACCTCATGGATTATTCTTCTGACCACTATGAACCACCCATATATGGGCCAAATTTCCAACTCAGTTGCATCCTGTGGAGGATAGGGGTACATATGTCATCTTATACATCCTAGCCTCGAGACTATCAATATCCATGTGTTTGGAATTAGCCTACCCTTCTATGCAGGCTCAAGGGCATCAATGATGCTAGAAATTTTCACCAATCCTACGGTGGTGGATACAATAACTTGTGCTGAAAAGGAACAAGATTTTGCTTCTCTATTTATCCCAGAAGTAGGTGTGTGTCTTGGTTTATAAGAGAGACGAGGGAATGTATGCGAGAATTTAAGGGCTCTTCATCCACATGGGCCCGAGTAGCTTTAGAATTAGTTCTTTCAGGGTGTGGCAAGTAGCTCTATGCCCTATGAATCTAGCATATTTTGATGTAGACTAAGGATATCTATTTTGGAAGTTTTTCTCTGGGTTTTTTGGGTGGAAACCCTAACAATAGTGAACTAGCTGCATCGGTACAAAGCAATGTGGAAAGGGCCTCCCAGGAAAAAAACACTAACCAAGGGACTTCAACAGAAGCCCAAGGAGCCTTGAAAATATCTAGTTGGCAAATTTCTTCCATAAACAAGAGAAAAAAGGATTGATGCACGAAGATTAAGAGCAACAACCCTAAATTGGCTCTTAGGGAGGACATTTAATTACCAGAGGTATGAATGGAATAATTGGTTGTGGTGGGTCGGGCGAGGGGGAGCATATTTTCAGTTAATTTCATGTGAGATTGGGTCAACAAAGAATGGGGCAAGCATTTGGAAGAATTTCCCATGGTAAGTTCCCTCTCTCGAGGATGATTTATGTTTCATTTTAGCTCGATAGAAGCAAATTCTTGGGTTTTTGGTAGAAATTGGAGCATTGTATCCACATCAATTATGCTAAAAATGTGGATGCCTTTGTTTGATGAAAGTTGGGAAAGGCTTGATTATGCTCCAATTTGGGTTAAGTTACTAGGTTTAAATTATGGTATCGGTTAATGGACAAGTTTTTAGCCATTGGGAATAAATTGGTGGGATTTTTGGAGGCAAAAATGTCCTTCCTATAAAGGGAAAACATGTTTCTTTCTTGTATACTGGTAAAATTGGACCCTCATGAAGGTCTCTATGCGGTACTCGAAATGAGCTATCTTATATTGCCCCACAATCAAACCATGGACTATGAAGGGATCCCCTTCAAATGTAGAAGGTGTCATCAACATGGCCATTTAGTGCCATATTGCTACCTCCCTTTCAATTTCCAAAAGGGCTTCTTGGAACACCAATCGAGCAGAAAAAGGGGGTTGTAGACAGAGGACCAGAAGAAGATGGATGATTCAATTCCTCAAGTCACATAATCAGAGTATAATATTCCTATGAGACAACCTCAAGAGTTGGTTTCCTCCAGATTTGAAAGTCGACATGACACAGAAAGGGACTCAACACCAATGGAAAAAGCACGATTAGATGTTCCTCCTTCTCCAAAAATTGTTATTAGGTTACTTTTTATCTCCATGTCTTTTTATCAAATTAAATTATTTCCTTTTTTAAATTGGATATGAAAGCTTCCTCCTCTTCTATCCCCTCTTGGTCCATGGTTTCTCCATATTTTCCATCCCTAAGGGTTGCACTACCCTCTACATAACAAGACTCCTCCGAATCCATTTCCCATAAAAATATTCAGCCTAGAGCTCCGAAAGGAGTCTCTTCACAATATTTTTGAGGATTGGGTCCTTCTTCCCTGCCCAAGCCTGAGGCTCCATTTAGTGGTCACAAATTTCACAATAAAAAAGCCCAATTGAAAGCTAGATGAGATGTAGACATGGGAAAAATACTATCGATATATGGGGCACTTAGAGTAACGATAACCCTAGGTAGTGTCAGCTCATGATAATCTAGTCCTTTAAATACTTGGCTTTGTAAATATAATTTAAAAGTTTAGCCCTGAGGAGGATGGTGTCTCTACATGGGCCAAACATTTTGTTTCTCCAAGAAACTTTGGGGGAGGGATAAAAATTATAAAAGTGTTGGAAACAATTTTTCCTTGGTGGGTTTTTATCTGTTTAGATTTTAGGGGAAGATATAGTTGCCTTGTTGTTGGTTTTAATCTTAAAAATATCAAAGTGCTTGTTATTTGGGCTTTGAATCTACCTTGGGAACATAAGTATTTTATACGAAACTGGGGATGGAACTGCTAGTAGTAAATATTTACAACCCTTGTTGGGATAGAGTTCTTTTTTGGGAATAGTTGATGAGATAATCCTTCATGTCAACAAGAAATCTCATTATTGGGGAAGATTTAGAATTTTCTTTAGGGGATTTTCAAGTTTAGGTTCCTCATGTCAGGCCAGATGTCATTTCCATTTTTTTCTCACACCTCCTCGTGGGTCACATCCTCATTTATGTGGACTTGATAAAAAATAACCCTACCTAGAGGAATAGACGAACAAGAGATTCTATGGTGGCAAAACACCTATCTCATTTTCTCCTGGAGGCGCCCCTGATGGATAAGATTCCTCTATTTAGGAAATGGGTAGGGAATGGAGGAGAATCTTATCATCACCCAATATTTTTGAAACTTAAAAGGAGGTGTATTTAATCTAGCAATCCATTTCAAGTTTAATGCCTCTTGGTTAAGGGATGAGAACTTTCTTAATCTGATTCTAGAAAATTGGATCCCTTTAAACCTAGAACTAGGAGTCCTAACTGTCGCTCACTTTGCAGAAAACATAGCGAAGTTTAAAAGAGAAACTCTACAGTGGTCCATCATGTTGAGGTGAAAACTAAAGCACCCCCACTTTTGACTTAATTATTTCAAATAATGGGGATCCTTTCCTTAAATTTTTAGCTAAACCACTCTTTATTTGGTTAAATGTCCTACAATTTTGCCAATTTTTCATTTTCTCCAGATTTCTATTTTGATTTTTTCATTGAGTTTGAATTTTAGTAAACCTTCCATCGATACTTGTTTCGTCTCATTTGGTTACCTCATTTGCAAAGGGAACTCCTCTGAAGTTCGATTATTTTATCGCCCAGGTTAAAAAATGTACAAAATGTATATTATTGTAATTTTTGTAAATAAATTAGTAAATGATTGTAAATATTAATTTTTGCTAACAGTCCTACGAAATTACCATATCCAAATTATAGAATAGTTAAAGTGAATGTGTTTCATATCTAGGAATTTAATATACATTTAAATTCGTAATACTCTCAAAATACCAAAATTATTCATTCTCCAAAGTGGTTGTAATTTTTAAGGTTAGGAATTTTATTACCAAGTGATTGTAGTTATGGATGACACCCACTCCACATAGGATCCACTTCACAGTATACCACCCACTCTAATATTCCTTGGCACAAATCATAATATCAGAACCCATATATCGGAGTCGCACCTTTAAAAAATTACGATAAACATAAACCCCGATAAAGCCTCACTCATAAAGTCAAAGCTCCATCAGAACTTTATTATATCCTAAATTTTCTTTTGAGAAAGTTATTATAAAACTTATCTCTCATATGACTTCCCCGATGACAGCGCTATTTTTTTCTTGTAAATAATATAGTTCTATTAACAAAAAAGAGACGAGTAATTACATCCATGGAGATTTGGTGTGAGAAACATGCTTCATAACCCTAGTCCAAAAAGATTTAAACATGATTGATCTTTGGAACAACTTCTGTATACAATTGCACCTTACTAAACAAGTCAAAACATATACTAAATCCCCTAGAATAGTGTGTAATGGTGATTTTTTGGAGGGAAAAAATTCTGTTACAAAATTTGAGGGACATTTTAGCCTCATACTAATGGCCTGACTAGCCTCACTTGGGTTGAGGGCCCTCGTGGGCCGAGAAACATGAACACAATAATAAGAGATGTAGATAGCAGAAAGATGGATGAAGCCCATGAAAAAACATGAGAGGACCCAATGACATGGAAGACGAATAAGGCGTGTCCTCCGCCGAATTGACTTCGAGGTTTGTAGGCTACTCCAGGGTGTTGTCATTTTTTATGGCTTTCTGGGTAGGATGACTTGTCGTGACACCCGCTGCTTCTCCCTTGGCGTGTCTTCGGTGTTGGCCATCCTTTTCCTTAGCAGAGCATAATGTGGTAAGTCTTTAGCTACAAAATGTCAACAGTGGACCGCTCCCACATAGAGCATAAATTTTTCAGTGAGAGCATCAACCTTTTTCTCAAAAGCATCGTTGCGTTCTTGATGAGCCTGCATGGTGAGAACCAACATTGTTTTGGCTTGCCAGTATAGATTAATTTCCCGGCTGAAGAGATTCTCCCTTGCCTGATTCAGACCAGGTTCTAAGATCCAGTCAAAATATTCGTCGACCTCTTCTGTCGCAATACGTTAGCGGACCATCCTTGCCTGGCTCTCGAAGTTGGTGACCCACTCACGGGTTTCTTGATTAACTCCTATTTCGTAATTCCTATCATCTTGCCTTGCTGCAGACTCCGCCTTGGTGCTGGGAGTCATACTTGAGGAAGACTAATGAGAGGAGTGAGCTCCGCAGCCTCAGCCTTCACCTCTCCCCCGATGAGTAGATGAGCTAGCGTGGTGAGTGGCCATATTGAGAGGGGAGTTGGGGTGACTGTGAGAAGGGTTGCAGGGCATACAGAGGTAGTAGGGAAGATGGTGGAAAAGGAAGAAAGTGGGAAGAAGTGTGGAGGAGAAGAGAAAAGAGGAGATCTCAGGAGGAACACAAAAAAAAGTGAGGATATTAGACAGAGGAACAAGTATACATAGTCGCAAGTTGGGGAGGTTGGGTGAATTTATAGGGAATGAGGAATTATGACCAAGTGAGCGAGGATCAAAGGGGGGTTGAGATTGCAGGTGTGCTAGAAGGTGGAGAGGCCATTTATGTGGTGTGATGTAATTTCCATTGAGATGTTCGTACTCCCTCTAACAATATCTCACTTGAAGATGACTAAATTCATAATTAATTTCTTGTGAGGAGGCCCTGCTCATCTAATCTATGTTTGGTTTGTTCAGGAAATCATTTCCCATGATTGTATCACACTCATCCTTTAGCGTGGCATGAATGATCTCCTCCCACGCCGGCGAGAGGATTATTTGGGGGTCTTCCACCCTGGCATATGCTACCCTGTCAGCCAACTGGTTTGTTGTGTGTTTGAGAGCTTGGAAGGTCACTCCGTTGGTGTGTTCGATGTGAAGCTTAATCTTGTTTAGAGTTTTATTGAGCCTCTAACTATAGAAGACTTGTGTAGCACTTTTTCCATTCTGAAGTTTCCTGCAAGCTTGGGTAGCGACTGTCGAGTCCCCCTCATCGATTAGAGGCTGGAAATTCTGAGCACATCCAATCTCAATGCCATGTTCCAGAGCCTATAATTCTGCAACATTATTGGTTGAGTGGCCTAGATTCCTGGCATAAAACTTGATGATATTCCCTTTGGAGTTCCTGAAAGCGCCTCCAAAGCATGCCATACTTGGGTTGCCTTTGGCTGCCCTGTTGGGTCTCGTGATTGTCACATTTTCATCATGTTTATCCTCACCATTTCTCACATTCCATCACCTCATTTAACCATTCATCATACCATTTCCATGGGTTCACCTCATTATTTTCCAATTTATTTATTTTTAATATTATAAGAGAATGTGTGATTAATTATTGGAAAATTGACATATTTCACTAATATCTTAAATGTGGATGAGCTTTGTAAATGTGTAGGATTATTTGGAAGAATTATTCAAAATCCTCTTGAATATTTCCTCCACCATTTCAATAATTCAAAGGATAATTGTTCAATATTATTCTAAGGAGAAGATCATGGAGATTCCAAGGAGAAGATTATGGAGATTTCAAGGAGAAGATCATGGAATATTCCAAGGAGAAGATCATGGAGATTTGGATAACATATCTTATCCAATATTTGTGAGATATGAGTGAGGATTTAAAGGGAGCATATTTTGTAATTATAGGGATATTGGTTGAGAGAAAAGTGGATTTGTAATTATGAGTTGCTTATCTTGTTTTCAAAGAACTCATGTATAAATAGGAGTGCTCTTTCTCCAAGTGAGGAGATGTAATATAGAATGGAATAGAATAGAGTAGAGTAGAAGGAAGGAAATTCTTATTCTCTAAAGTTAATTTATAAAGCATATTGTGAAGTTTTAAAACTCTGTTTTCATTCCTTTTTAATGAAGAAATTCCTTGAAAATTTGATGTGTCGCTGACTGTTCGTATGAAGCTTGGAAGACCACCTGTTTGTGGAGGGCCCCTGCAAACAGTGAAGGTTTTGCATTTTATGTTTTTAATGTAGTTTTCATGTTTTTATTTTATCATTTGTTGTAGTTGTTTCTAAAATTCCATTTTTGATGTAGATGCTTTCATAAGTCTTCTCTTATCATTTTAAGTAGATTCATCAACCTTTCATTTCGAATTGTCAAAATATTTATAGTTTTATTTCTAGAGAAACAATGATTTATTTTAGAGTAGTTTTACAAGTTCATGAGTAATTTCTTTTCAAGAGCTATAGTGATTTCTTTGCAAGTTTAATTTCCATAACATTTCATTTATCAATTAGTTGTAATTTAATTTTATCAATTTCATTAGGAATATAAGAAGTAAACTCTAAAAATCCAATCATCACACCAATAAATTAAATGAATAAAAGAGGCTTCTAGCATATATTGTGCACTTGCACTTCATCAGTTTACTAGCCATGGTCGATAATTTATGTAATCAATTTAGGACACTAAATTGCCCAAACACTCCCCATGATAATTCAATTTCATCGTGCCAAGCTTCGGTGGGAGCTAGGAGTGATCAGGGCAGTGCGTGGAAGAGATTTGGGAAATCAGGGGAATGATGGAGATAGGAATGTCCAACATGGATAGGATTTTGAGATCCTCCCAGTACGAAGGTTTAATGGGAGCTTCCATCTTAGAGTGGGCAATTATTTCTCTTATGATCTATTCGAACCCTTGAATGTTCCGACATTTTTGTCCTTCTAGAGAGACCAAAAAATGATCCCCGGGAGGAGATTCCAGGCCTTGTTAATTAGATTTTGGTTGGAGAAGGAAGATTGCCAGAGCTCTATGGTGTTGAGGATGGAGGAGGGATCTCTGTCAAAGGCTTTGAAGACTAGATAAGCCCAATTCCAAATAATTTTTTCATACAGACATTCATTTAATAAGTGGTTGGTAGTTTCCTCATTATTCCCACAGAGAGTACACCTGGAGGGACCAATGAAGCCCTTCTTTTTAAAATTATCCCAGGTCAGGATCTTCTTGTGCATTATGATCCAGAGGAATATATATATTTTAGGCCATTTCTTTCGATCCCATAGGATCTTCCATTTCTTTTCAGGTGGAATATAATTGGGAGAGGCCACATAACGATAAGCCTCTTTGATGTTGAAGTGTCCAGCCAAATGCTTCCCCCATCTGAGCTTGTCCTCCTCATTGTATGTTTCTATCTGTCTTTTCTTAAGTTCCTAAAAGGAGTTTTTCCTAGGTGAAGGGGTAGTCATGGTGATCCCAATCTTCATCAGTGAGCCATTCCCTCCAACCAGTTTCCTTGTTGTTTGTCTTCCAATAATGTTTGACCTATGTCTTGCTTTTGTTTTCCATATTTCTCTTAATTTGGCTAAATTGTTTCTTTTTCAACTTTGGGCACTGTTTCAATTCATCTCCCCAGAAAAATGCTTTCTAACCATTGCTAATTTCCTAGAAGCAATGGTTTTGGATGATTTCTCTATTTTCCTAGGCTTGGTTCCAAATTGTTGAGCCTTTGAGTGTGCCACTTAATATGCTAAGCAGATCACGATGATGGTATGGGGCATATTTTTCTTTCCATAACTTACCCCAATGGAAGTGAGGGTTGGTTATCCATATCCACTAGGTTTTGGCCCCGAGGACTTTTCCCAAAATTTTCAGGTCTCTTGGGTCTAGACCCCCTTCATATTTAGGTTTAAAAACCTTGTTCCAAGCAACCAACACCCACTTTCCTTTGTTCTCAGTACATTTCCAAAGGAAGTCCCATTGGATGCTTCTGAGATGGTTGGAGATAGATTTAGGTGCCACCAGTGCCGAGTACAGATAGTGAGGTATGGCTTGCAGAACTGATTGAACCAAAAATAGATGGCTTGCAAGTTTAGCACTCTAAAATTCCAATTGGCTGATATTTTTTCCAACTTAACAATGAGTTTCTCCCAATTTTATTTATCCAAAGTTTTTTCAGTGAGGGGGACACCCATGTATCTCGAAGGGAAGTTGCAAATTTTGAAGTCCAAAATCCTGGAAATGTTTCTTTGAATATTCAAGTTGGTGTTTAGGAATTTTTTTTTGGATTTATCCATGATGATGGATTTTCCTGAGGCATCGGAAAACTCAGCTAAGATGGACTTGAAAGAGTGGGCTTATTTGACTGTGGGAGTTCCCATGAGAAGGGTATCATCAACAAATTACTGGTAGGTAGAGGGGGGTATATAATTGTAAAGCTTGATGCTAGAGATGTCCCATTGAGAGGAGGCTATGGAGATGGAGTGGCTAAGCCCCTAAACCATGATAAAAAAGAGAAAGGGAAGATGGGGTCCCATTGTCTAATGTCGCGGGATGGGCTGAAATTTTGGGAGGGGGATCTGTTGAGAAGGATAGGGAAGAACGTCCCAGAGACCAGAGCCATAATCAATTTGATGCAATCCTTGTTGAATCCAAAGGCTTCCAAGACTTTCATCATGTAATCCCAGTTGATTTTATCAAAAGCCTTGGACATGCCCAATTGTATTAGCATGCTCGATTTTCTATGTTATTTGAGGGAGTGTGTGATTTGTTGTGAGAGAATAATGTTGTCTAGGATTTTTCGACCTTCTACATATCCCGATTGATGTTGAGAAATGAGGAGAGGTAGAATGGTATTTATCCTATTTGCCAAGACTTTGGATATTATCTTATATATGACGTTGCTGAGAGCTATTAGTCTGAACTTTTCGGGGGAATCATCACTTTAATATTTGGGTATTAGAGTGACGAAGGTGGCATTCAAATATTTTAAGACCGATTTTTGAATGCTAGATTTCTCAAAAAGGTCGTGGACCTCTTCCTTAATCAAGGGCCAACATGCCTTGAAGAAGTCTGTGGTAAAGCCATTTGGGCCCGATTCCTTTCCATTAGGCATGGACATAACCAACTCGTTGACCTCCTACAGAGAGAATTTTCTCAACAAAATTTGGTTATGTTCCTTTGTCAAGATGGTCAGAATGTTCTTGGTTATTTTCTTTATTGCTCCAGACCTGTCTTGACCAGTCTCTGTGAGGAGCATGCAAAATTATTGATTGAGTTCTTCTTCCATCTCTTAATAAGCGTGTATGATATTACCCCCATTGGTCTTTAGGCTCAGAATTATATTGTGTGTTCAGTGCTGGATCATGGAGTGGTGAAAGAACATAGAGTTCCTCTCCCCACATTTCAACCAATTGATTCAAGATTTATATTGCCACAATTTTTCCTATTGAGATACCCTTTACTCTCAGTTTTGCTGGAGTTGGAGTTATTCCCATTTTATTTTCTCATTAAGTCCTTTTTCTATGATTTGATGTTGGAGGGCCTCCTATTTAAGTTCCAACAGCCTTTTCTCTGAGGTGATGTTACCGAACGTTTTCTTGTTCCAAGTATTGATCTCCGCCTTAATGAATTTCAATTTTTTCTGGAAATTGTGTATTTTTTTTCCATGATGGGGCTGAGGGGTTTCCCACCACTCCATTCTATCCATGAATTCTGGATGTTCGAGCCATAATTCTTCAAATCTAAAGGGTTTTTTTTGGGTCGAGTGGAGATGTGGAATTTAATAGATATGGGCCAATGGTCTGAGTTGACCTGAGGTCGAATCCTATCCTCTATTTCCGAGGAGGTGAGGTATATCTCCTCGGATAGGAGAATGTGGTCCAACCTTGAGGCAATCTGTTTGTCTCCTTCACACCTATTATTCCAAGGAAAGGTGTCATTTTTTGTAGGGATGTCTATTAGCTCGAGATCGTCGATGGTGGCTTGGAATGCAACAAAATATTTTTCTAGATTCCGAAGGCCCCCCTTTTTCTTCCCCAGGTTAACCACCATGTTGAAGTTCCATGATCTGATTTTATAAGGGTGGTGGAAGGATTTTAGAGTCTGGCTAAGACTATGTACCATTTTTATTCTCTCTGCCACTCTGTGGGGCGCATAAATATTGGTGACACAAATATTGTCATTTATGTCTATGATTTTTAGAACAGTCATTAAATCATGTTTGGCGGCATTCGATTCTATAATCCTGAAGACTAAGCTCTTCCATAGAGTTGTTATACCCCCTACGGTCTCGGTATCAGAGATTGCAGTATGACCGTAGTTTTTGAAGCATGTTTTCTGGATTATGTTATGTTATCCAGGTCAATCTTGGTTTCTTGAAGTAGAAGGATATCTGGCTTGTATGTAGTGTGTCTGTTTTTCAAGACCTGTTTCTTTTTAGGATTATTGAGTCCTATAATAGTCCATGAAGTGAAAATCATTGAAAATTTTTAAGGCGTATGTTTAAGGTTCTTACCTTTCCTACGGTTGATGAGACAGGCTCCCAACTCTTGAAGGAGTTGACTGGTGGTTTTTGGGCCTCTTTTCCTGATTGGTAATTTTGGGAAGTATTGGTCTGCCTCCAGATTTGTGAGAAATCCCTTCCCTGCTCCCTTTTCCTTGGCAGCTTGTCCCAAATTTTGTATCATTACCTCCTGTAGGAGGTACGCGTCTTTGATTTTTTGGATTTGGTCTTTTGGAATTGCTTCTATTCCGTTTTTTTTCCATTCATTTGCGATTATTAAGGGGTCAACTCCTTCCAGTGCCTCTTCAATACCATTTTCTTCCGGAGTGGGTGCTTCCTGTGCCTGTTCCATCTCTGTGTCTTCCCGTGGTTGTTCATTTTCAAGCATATTGTATTATTTTTCTCCCTCTTCTAGCCTATTGTTCTCTGGGGCTTGCTCATTTTTCTTGTATTCTTCCTTCGCTGAGCTGAGAGGGATTTGTTCTTCCTGTAGTGTATTCATAGCTTCAAATTTGTTTTGTTGAGTAACCTTCAGCTGATATTTATTAGTGTATGTTTTCTTTTTGTGTTTGTGCTTGTTTCCAGCTATAGTGTATCCTTTCTCGTCCCTCTTTTTGTTGGTTTGGTCTTCTGTTGAGGGGATCTTGTTTTGAGGGAATTCCCAAGAGAGGTGCCTATCTTCATAGCACTTCCGGCATCTGAAGGGGATGTGCTCATAGTAAATGTTTTTCATCCATATTTCATCCCTATGGATGAGCTTGATAGCCTCCGGTAAGGCACCTGAGACGTCTATGTAGACACAAATTCTTGCGTATGAGATGTAGTTCCCATTTCTTATCCCCTCAGACATTTTTATGTATTCTCCTAATGCATCTCTGATACCTTTGAGGACTATGGGAGCCTAGTAGTCCATGGGAAAAGAATAGAGCCAGACCCAGACAGGGACTCTTGTGAAGTCCTCTTTTTCATGTGTGAAGTTCTCTTTCCAGAATATCATGTAGAGACTAGCTGAGTTGAAGAAGTAAGGGCCTCCTTCAAATATTTTGTCTTTGTCTTCTAGGAGGCCGCAAACTACTATGAAAAATCCTTTAGAGCCTAGTTGTAGTTGGATTTCTCCCTTTGGCTTCCATTTGGACTAGATACAGTCGTTGAGGGTTGTTTCTCTTGGAAACAAACCCATGAATGTACAGATCACTATATGTTATTTCATGTATTCTCTGTATACCGCCACATCTAGGTCTTAGATGACCAACTCCAGTGTCTTTTTGGCCTTTGGGTGGCATGTGTTTGTTTGCTTTGATTGCCATCTTTCCTTGCCTTCCGCAGTTGCCTCTTCCTATGCATTGCCTGTTGTGCGAGGGACAAAGTTAGCATGTTTTTCTGGGGTATGGTGTTTTGAGAGGTCCATTTATTCTTTTCCCTTACCCTGTTGACTATCCTTGGCGGCAGTGCCATGATCAGGAGGGGCGAAGGTAGAACAAGAGGTTAACCTGGTGAAGAATGAGGCATCGTTCTTGGATGGGAAACCTATAACTAGGTCCTGGAAAGAGGGGGCCAACTGGCCACCATCCAAATTCGTCAAGGAGGTCAATGGGGAGCCCATGCTGAGCCTCCACCAACAAAGGCTGCAAGGTAGAGCTGCGATGCACAATTAGGTCAGGTTTGATGCATCATTCCTAGAGCGTTGTCACAAAAAACTTCCAATTCACTTCCCCCCCCCCCCCCCCGATGACTACTTTATTAATATAATCACATTAAAATGGGATTTTACCAAGGTTTATTACAAGTCTCGTGTGCCTTTATATAAATGAATATAATAATCCACTGGACCCACAACCATCATTTATTATATCACTAGTTGAATTATCGTAAATTTTATTATGTGACACCTTTGATATCCCTCACCTATGACATATTGATCCTCTGATACTCCTCACCTCCAATATTCCAATATCCCAGATACTCCTCACCTTTGATATCCCAATCCTCCGATACTCGTCACCTCTGATATGGCAATCCTCTGATATTCCCCTCTCTATTCACATTAGAACTTTTTGTATCAGATGACGCTCCTTAAAATCTCTAATATGATTCCCCCAATATAAAACTCCCGGTATGGCTTACTCTCTAATACTCATGATATCTGATGGCTTGATTCTTCCAATCTTCGATGTTTCACTTCACCTCCGATGTCCCTCATAGCTTAGATGGTCTTGGTCTAACCTTTGTTTAATAATGTTTGCATAAAGTTTGTTCATTAACATTTGTGATTTATTTTAATATTTTGTATATAATAATATTTTAATTATTATTATTAAATTATTTTTTTTATTAATTAATTCAATTTTTAATTAATATGTAAATTTATTAATTTGTAATTGATTTAATTAATTCAAATTTAATATTTTGAGAATTATAGTGGATTTTGTAATTAATTCAACATTTTTTTATTTTGTAATTTAATTTAATTCTTTTAAGTAGAATGTATATAATTAATTTAAAAATTGTAATTAATTAGAAATTAACTAGTTTTAGTTGTACATTTAATTAGAAATAGTTTTTTTTTTAAATTAAATTTTCAAATTTTGAACACAAGCAAGATATTTTCTGGAATTCATATTATTTTGGCAGGTCGTCTTTGAAGAGGCATATATGGAGATTTACTCAACCAAATTAATGCCACAATATCTCATTGGAAAGCTATGACAGAGAAGGATAATCTCAGATGGTTAATTTTAGAAAATCTCATCATTTTATAACCCATAAATCCAGTGGAAATATAAGTGACGAATTGGAAACAAAATTAATCTTTATGTTAATTTGGATAAATTTTATTAGTTTTGGAATTCCTCCTCCAACATTTTTCAAAAAAAAATTAGACTCAATAGAAGCAATCACATCTTGACTTCTGTTTGGATTTAATTATTATTTTTAAATAATTTGATTAGAATGTATTTTGTTTTTTATTTTATTGGATTTTATTTCTAAATTTAAATTAGTTGTGGCAGAAGAACATTGGAAGCGATGAGGAAAAATATATTTCAATCAATGGAATTGCTCCAACAATAGAAGAAATTTAATTTCAACCAATGAGAATTGTTGGAGTAGTTTGATTCTTCACCAACTCTCCTATTTTGAATTCATTTTTGTAATTATATATAGTAGTTTGTAGAATGTGCAGAGGGATTCTTTCTTCTACATTTTGTAATTCTTAAAGCACTATTGTAATAAGGGCTTCAGGTTATAGGTAGAGAGGATCAATCTCAGATCTAGGAATTATTTGGATTTGTCTTTTCATTATGAACTATGTATGGGAGCCGATTTTGCACCATTGCAGCTCGATTTTTTGCAGTAGAGTTCAAGCATTGTAAAAATATTGTTTGAGATGAGAGCTAGAGAAACGGGTTCAATAATTTGGTATTTAAAATACTATTGTTTTCATACTGATTTCATTTTATAATAGAAAAATGTGTCATTTTCATTCATATTTGTGAACTATTGTCGATGTGAGTGTTTTCCTCAATAATTTTTTGTTGTTTATCTCTTCTCTTATGTGTTGAACTCTGATTTCTTAGTAACTACTTACTCAGAAATCAACCTTTTAATGTTGATTTAACAAACAATAATATTTTTTGGACTATTTCCTTATATTATTGTTCGATCATTCGAGTTACTGATTTAATAATAATTATCATTTTGTGAACTACTTCCTAAATTATGTTGATTAATTATTCTTGTTAATAGATCTCTAAACATGATATGTTTTGGCATTAATAATATTAGTTAATTGAAATATTTCATTAGCTATATATTCATCTTAAGCCATGCGTGTTAAAATTTCAATCAATAAATTAATTTTCTCTCGGTTGGGTTAGATCTACATCTTCCTAATCAAGATAGGCTTAGGATTTATTTCCTTTTACTTCCATTATAGGATTAATTTCAATCTTGCATTCTGGAAGTCCTCTTATCAAAGAGGAAAAAATTACTTGTGGCTTGGCTGAGCCCCAGATTAGGTTAAGGATCAGTTTCTTGCCTGATCAACAAGAGGTTTGATCATATGTCTCTTCTCTATTGGTAGGTGAAAAACATACTTTAATCCAATAGAGATAGAGAGAAAGAAACTATACCTAGTTTAACTAATTAGAACCACCATTCCAAACGAAAAAGGAGTTGCTCTAAGGTCCTGATCGAGTGGTCTCCCTTATAATGTTGAGTCGGAGAATTTTGAGCCTTCGAAATTTTTGGAGCTTGAAGGAGTGCCATAGTAAATTGTTTTCTTTGAAATTTTTTAAGTTTTTCTCTTATTACTATGGCTGCATGTAAAAAACTTCCTTGGAATTGATTTATTAGACCTCATCCAACTTTCGCTCTGGTAAAAATAATCCAGACTCTGTCTCAAGTAAAATACAATGGTAAGAAATCTGATCTTAGTCATCTTCTTCAATTTATTTTTCGTTGCAAAAATTTGAATACTGCTGAAGATATTATTTGTAGGATATTCACTCGTACCTTGACAGGAAAAGCCAAATATTGGTGCTTGTCACTTCCAGTTGCCTCCATACATGGCTGGGATGAATTTTAGAATATTTTTCTTCACACAATTTAAAAATATAACTACAAAAAAGTGTGTGATCAGTTAGAAGAATTGTGTAGGATGGAATTGTGAATGATTTCAAGACTGCTCAAAGTGGCAGTGTAACACCCTCCTCCCACATCTACCCAAGTAACTAACCAACCAACTAGGGTAAACATCTGACAAAGAGTTACTATGATATGATTGAATTCCCTATGTGTCAGTTAAGTAAGTGGAACCGATGGACCACAACAACACAAACCTTCTACACCTGCAACAAAACCTCTCTAGGTGACTAGCCCCTAAGACAAACTAACCTTTTGTTGCATTAATCCCCCAGTCGCTCCCATGACATGGGCATGAGTGCAACTGGGACCCTCTAGTTGCTCCCAAAACATAGGTATGCATGCGACTGGGGGCTATCCTAGGTATTTTTGTGCCTGTGACTCTGAATTTTGTGACACTTTTTCAGGGCCAAGGCTCAAGTCACTACCTAAAACTCCATGACACTTCCACGAATAAGTGATAACAACTGAATAATTATACAATTGAAATTACTTGAATAAGGACTTGACTGGACCCCTACTAGCCATGACATGAATTTATTCAAACATGTAATTTGCATGTTTAAACAGTTGGGTGTGTGTTATATTTTTTCCACGACTAGTCACATGTGCAGGCAGCCATAGGGGGGGCGATATAGTCCCATGTTCATTTCAATAGGTGTAGGAAGGGAGTCAAAGGGGGGGGGGGGGGGGGGGGGCGGGGGGGGTATCTCTCGTTGGGGGGGTTTGCATGAAGAAGCAGTAGCCCCCGCATGTCCGGCGCCTCGAGAATTTTTTATACTTGCTAATGCTAGTGGGTCAATTCTTACCTATGGTTTTGTGCATGGTTTTTACACATGGTTTTGGGCATGATGGTTTTCCTTCCATGGTATTTTGTAGATTCAGTCAAGGGAACTATGGTTATGTTCTAATCTAGGGTTAATGGATTTGGGTTTATGAATGCTTCGACATGTATATATATGTATTGTAACATTGAAAGGAAAATAATGAAAAATAAATCTGGTAGTCTCGGTTTTGGTATCCAGGGGAAAATATTGATGTATATTTTTTAATGTTTTATGATCTTTCCATTGTTTATTTTCATTTTTAAGAATTCATTTGCAGGTAATTTATGTATAGGATTAAAACCTACATTCTCTTCCTGCACTAGAAATATTTTCCTACATCTCATATGATCCTCAAGAAGGATCCCCTTATCACATCTCATCAAGGGGTCATAAGTATCCAAATACTAAAATATACATGTGGGAAGTATAGTCGATGATAAAATAAATAAATCTAAATAAAATTAAAGACATAAACGAGTAACATAAATAAAAAAATTACTTATCTTCGATGAGAGGTGATCATCTCCCTCTTGAACCAACCTTCAAGAGTTGTGGTTCTCCATTGACCAAATAACTTTTTTTCCTTCAATATTTCAACCAAATTGATCATTAACCAAGGAATAATTGAGACTATCCCATCTAGGGCTACATAAAACCTATCACAAGTGCTAGAAAATCTTCACACTGATCATGCTAGGGTTTCTTCGAATCCCTAACTGCATAATATCCATCAAACCCCAATTAGAAAATTGCCTAGGATTTCCTTCAAACCCTAGCATTATTTTAGGTCTCCTTCATATTCTCTTGCTTCCATAAAGATGTCTTCATAGGGTTGAAATTCAATGAATTTTCTTCAGCCAAACTCTGATTCCATGATAAATTTTCTTAGTTTATATTGTTCTTTTCTTTGATAATTACATTTCTTCATTTACACATAGCATCATATCATTATTCATATTTAAAACATTATTTTGCAACATATGAAATTATATAGAAATAAAAATATCTTCATCAATGCAGCAAAACATAAAGGAACAATAGAAGAAAAACATTTACACATAGATACACCATGATTGGTCGGAGATCAGGGGAAAACCCACTATGGGGAACCATTTCATTAAATGATTTAGAAAAGAGAGTACAATGATCCATATATTCATCCATACAACTATCCAGGATCATCAACTAAACAATGAATATAATCGAAGCAAAATAAATCTAACAATATCCAAAAGGAAATTCTAGCAAGAGTACTGATCAAATGTCACTTCAGCAGATTGTAGCCATCTTCAATCATATGCGGTCAACTGCGGAAATTGACAAAAAATAAACCCTACTTTCCAACCGTAGGGAAGGCGTATTGTGTGTGAAGCTGAGAGGCTTCAACTACATTGATGAGCCAACTTGTGTGTGGGTGAAACCTATATTTCTCCATGGCATGCCTGCGGTTGAGACCGAAAACCCTAAAATAGAGATGCGAGCTTCAGACCTTGCAATTTCACCTTTTTGAAAACAAATTTTTCACGAACCTTCCTCAGAGCTGCGTGATAAAAAACTGAGGAAGAGAATAGAAGAATAATCCAATATTATTTCCCAAATGAGGGTCACTTGACTTATATATTTATAGCCTTCCAAGTAAGTCCAATTTGCTTCTGGGTCGACCTGATCAAATATGCACATGTGGGGCTTAATTGAAATATACACTTTCCCCTATCCAAATTGAGCGCTTCAATAGTCGAAATTGGTCCTCTCGAAAAGAGGAATCTCATCCTAATATGAAATTATGCAGAAATTAGATATAATACATATATAAACATAAACACATAAGTGCAGCAGAAATAAAATATCATTTCATTATTATCAAAGAACTGAAATATGCTTACATACATAATGGAAATAAACTAGCTCGAGCAATGGTAGCTTATCTATGAGAAGAGATGTGGAGGCTACATGCCTCTGAAATGTGTTACAATGAGGCTCAAGGGAATTTTTATTTTTTAACAACAAGGGAAAACCCTAAACAACCAAAACCCTAACCCAAGAGATGGAACACCAAGAGTTTGTGGGCCCTGTTGGGGTTAGTTGGGCAGCCAACTTCTCGGGTCGTAACTTGGTCATATTATCTTAGTTTGGTTCATAAAATACATTTTTGGAAATATATATTTGAGTAATGCCTGTGGCTATGGGCTTTCTGTAGACCTCAAAAAACGTCGTTTAAGGGGTCAAAACTGCTCCAGAAGTTTAGGACCTGAAAAACTGCTAAAAATAGTAAATGCAAAAAAGGAAACTAATGAAATAAAATGGGGGTCTAGGTGGAATAGGTAGGTGGCCACCAATATCCATCTGGATCAGTCTTCCCCCCTTAGGAAGAAATGGTCCCCATTGCATGCAGAGCCTCCATGAGGTGAGGAAATTTCTGTTGAACTTTGTCACTAGTGAACCACTTTCCCTAGTGAAGGAGTTGGCTTTATTTGACAACTCGATATGGTTTGATCCTCTGTTGGTGTGTGTTATTGATCTATGTGTCCATGATCCAATCAGTTGTGTATTTTTCCATGAAGTCTAGGTTTAACTTTGTGGGTGTGATTTTTTCTGCAATGTCTCATGTGTCCAGTAATGGTGGAAAGTATGGCCGAAGGCAGTCCACATCAAACACTAGGTACAAATAAATGAATGGTGAAATGATGACCTTGAAGGAATTTTCTCCTAAATAATTGGTGATGGTGTATATCCCACATCATAGTGGGAAAAACTTGTGGTGGGATCCAATGAGGCACTCCTTTTGCAAATGTAGCCAAACTTTGTCGCCTACCTGGAACTTGTGTGGCACCTGATGTTGATCATGTCGTTGCTTGTACTTGGAATTGGCTCTGTCAAATATGTCATGGACCTACTAGTGTATGTCTTGAATGCACTCAAAGAATTTTTTTTCCCTTTCAGCTTTGGATTAGACATGAGTCAAACCTTCCTGAGTAGCTGCAAATGGTATGGTCACATAAATGGGGCATAGTGGTTAGAATCCAAATCCCACCTAAAAGGGGTTGTGGAAATTTGAGCTATGGAGAGCTTGGTTGTAGCTATGTTGGACATAGGGAAGGATTTCATCCCATGTGTGAGGATTCTTTGATTTTTACATGCACATAATGTGCACGATCATTCTGTTGACGACCTCTGTTTGGCCATCATTTTGGGGGTGTAAAGTCCTGGACTTAGTGAGCTTGGTATCTATCATCGACTAGAGACTTGACCAAAATGTACTTAGGAACCTGCTATCCTTATCTGAGATAATGGACTGTGGTATCCCAAAGTTCACCCACACTCATTTAAAGAATATTTTAGCAGTGGATTCTACTTTGATACTTTCTTGCAGACTCTCAGAATGTCCATCTTAGAGAATCTATTGAAGACCACAAAAAAAAAGTTGTTTCCTTGCATAGTATAAGGAAGGCCTGACATGTAATCCATGGAGAGGGATTCCCAAGTTCAAATATGAATAGGAAGAGGAGTATATAGGCCTTGCTTCTTGATTTTTGGTTTGGCAATGTTGCAGGAAGTGAAAGATCTAATGTACTTCCCAACATCTTGTCGAAGGTTTGGCAAATAAAAATACTTCTGCAGTACTGCCATTGTTTTCTCTACCCCAAAATTTCTAGTGAATTGGTTGTAGTGTGCTTCCCAAATCATCTTGGCACGCTCTCTTGAAGGAAAAAAGAGGTGTCCTAAGTAGCATAAAAGTGCATCCTCGAGGTGATAATTTGGAACTTTCTTTCTCCCAAGAGCGTCTTGTATGTGTTATCGAATTCTTGATCACTCTTGCAAAGGGTCATCCCTCTAGAAGTCTCGTTCCATCAAGAGTTAATCACAATGGCCAGCCCCATGACCGGCTATCGGCAGAGGCAGTTTGCAACATTGTTGGCGCTTAGATTCTTGTACTTATTGTTAAGATGTAACTGTTGCAGGTATGTGGACCATTTTTTATGGCTATCATTATGCAACTTCCATTATTTCTGTATGAATTGAAGGGGTCAGTGGTCTGTGTGGATCATCGTTTCCTTCCCCGAAATGTCATGCTTCCATTTTCGGTAGGCCCGCACGATGGAATACATCTCTTTGTCATAGGTGGGATAATTTCAAACTGTGTCTGAAAGTGTCTCACTGTGATATTTCACAGTATTCCCCTACTAAGTAAGAACTACACCAATAACATATTCAAAGTCATCTAACTCAATCTCAAATGGTTTATGCAGGTTTGGTAATGTGAGCACTAGTGCAAAGTAGAGTCAATGTTTTAACTCAAAAAACACCTTATAGTAGGATTCAAACCAAAAGAACTTTTCTTTCGCCCCTCCTTTAGTGACTTGACTTAAAGGCCAGGTGATGTGAGAGAAGCCCAACATGAACCTACGGTAGAACTTGGCAAGACCCAAAAAGCTACGGAACTCTGTTAGAGTGGTTGGGGTTGGCCAATCCAGAATGACTTGTATATTGGTTGGGTATACATGAACACCCTGCTCATCGATGATGTACCCCAGATATTGAACTTGGGTCATGCCAAAAGTGAATTCTTGAAATTGGCACACAACTTGTGTTGTCACAGTGTTTGGAGGGCATGTCGAATGTGGTGGAGATGCTCTTCTGTTACACTAAAATTGGTCACCATGACTGTCGATTTAGATATCTTTCCATCCGATGGAGTGTCTCAAGTGAACCCTATGAAGCTTGAAGTAAAAAATACCAGGGACAAAAGGAATTTTAGTTTTCACTGCTTAAAACCCCCTTTTGAGCATCTGCGCGGTTTTCCTAAACAAAACCTGCGCATGGGTAGTTTCTTCCATTGTAAATTGCGTAGATATGCACACGTTCTTCCACTAAAAAATGCGCAGGTCTGTTCACACAAGTAAAAATAAAAAAATAAGTTCTATAATATTTGGTTGAGGAATATTATCCAAATTAGAAACCTCAAACCACTACATACCTGTGCCTCATCCCTTGGTATATGGAACTAAACTCCTTTTCTTAAGGATCATATCCCTTGAGAAGTGGAACTAGAAGCCTCTTCATCCTTCCTATAAATTTAGCATAGGACTAAAGGAATGAGATTATTTTGAGACTATTGAGACTGGGATTTGTAAACCCATGATGTTGGTTTTGGGTCTGAAGATCTTGTCATTAAGGGAAGGAAATGAGACCATTGGAAGAGGCTTGCGACATCAAGAAACCAGGTTTTAAGCTTGTTTCCCTTTTATTTATTATAAAAATTAATTATTCTTTCCTAATTGCATCTATTTTGATGTTAATTGTGGGATTCCTTGATCACTCACATTTTTTATAACCGATTATTGATTGAATTATATGTTGTATTCTAGATTATATATTTAATTTACCTTTTCTTTTATATGCGAGATTTTGTGATCTCTTTGAATGTTTTTTTCTATGCAGATATCTCTTGGTGTGTCATGGAGAAGTTGTGGAAAGAATTTGGAAAGACTCTAAAGCATTGAGGAAAAGCTGGTTTTGGAGAACGTTGAAAGGAATTCTACAAGAACTTCGTTAATAGGTAATTGATCCTTTGCATACTACATGTTTCATGTTTCAGTTATAGGCTAAGGAAAGAGCTATTGTTTTTTATGTTTGTTTCTTTTTTTTTAAGGATTCTAGGGAGATTGCTCTTGTTCACAAGAGGGATTTATCCAGGTAACAAATTGGAAACCGTACTGGAGAACAAGTTCTCCTTTGTTTCCTTTTGTGACCTTTGATGCCTTTAGACCTTTTTAAGAATTCAAATTTCCAGTTTGAAATATTTGTTTTTTTTTCTTACTTTTCTCGTTGTGTGCAGTTTCTCTTCAGACATAGAGCACATATATGCACATTTTTTCTTCAACAACAGTGCACATGTGCATTGAATTTCACTTATTTCATTTGAAACCCTGTAAAGTTTTTGAAAAAATCGAGGTTTCTCTGATTTAAGTCCAGTTTTTTTTTTTTTTTTTTGTGATCATGATAGCTTGCTTATGGTCTCATTAAGTCTCTGTTAAGTCGATTGGGAGTTTTGAATTTATTTTTTTAGAAATTATTTATTTGATTTCCTTTGGTCATAAATTCAAGGTTTGCCTCAGTTTCTTAACAATTTTGGCATCTTTTTTCTTTTTGTGTCTGAGTGTTAATCACTTTTGAGTGTTTTTACTTTTGACCTTTATAATTTTCGCCCGATTTTATTTATGTAGACTTGATTGGTTCCTTAGATTACATTAGTGAAGGAACGTAGTCTTGTTGTTCTTTCACTGATTTGGAATCATCTTGTGTTTGAGAATTATGTTGCATAGATTACATTTGCATAGTTAGAATTCTCATTTTCAGTACATTCAATCCCACTCTTCCGTCGGAGAATGAAACACATATCACTCAGGTTGATGAACCATTAGTTGATCAAGTGGTTGACTTGATTTCACATTCGGTCGATCCCACTCTCCCTGTAGAGAGTGAAATTCATACCACTTAGGTTCTTCTTGTTACTTCAAATTCTTATACAAAAGGGGACATTTCACCTATTTCTATAGAACCCCCTCCACATACTGAGGTATTTTCCTTTCATTGGAGTATACTGACAAAACCTCATCTTCCTTCTTCCATTCCTTTTAAAATAATTATGAAGGCTTGTGGCAAGAATCTGCATCGCACAAATGTATATGAAGGTGCTTCTGTTAGTATTTTATCCTCGACTTCTTGTTATTACACATAATATGTCAGCTTTTAACATAACCATTAGTGAACCTTTAGGGATCCTTCCTAATTTTCATGTTACCTTGAAAGGTAAAACTTTCTATATTGATCTTATGGTAGTCCAAGGCCCCTTGGATTTCAATAGTCTCCTTGGGAGAGACTATGTCTATGCAATGAAAGTTGTCGTATCGACACTCTTTCGCGTGATGTCTTTCTCTCACAATGGAAACATTGTGACTGTTGACCAACTTTCATTCATTAGTCTTGATTCGACTACCAACCATCTGACACCCCTGAATTTTCCTTCTACAGAAGTGGTATTCACCCCATCACGGGTTAATTATGTGGCAACCTGTCCCATGTATTCAATAACGATGTAAGCGAACCTCTCACTGTTTGCTCGACTTATTTTGACTCAGATCTAATAATTGACATGGTGACCTCTATGGGGGTATTTGAACATGATGTTATTATCCCTATTTAGTCCCTTGACATGTGTTCCTTCCATAGAATTGTTCTTCCATCTGATGAAGAACTCTTGGAATCCATGGTTTAGGTGTGTCCCTTGCCATGTGTTCCTTCTAGTTGGAAGCCATGAAAAAGTTCCTTGAGGAGATTTCCTTTTACTGTGTCAACCTCATTAAAAAATGAATTAGTTCATAATGAGGATAGTTCTTTTACTGTGTCAACCTCATTAAAAAATGAAACAGGTTTCCATGAGGATGGTTATTCTACCGTTTCAACCTCGTTAAAAAATGAAACTGGTTCCTATGAGGAAGGTTCCATTTATTGTGTCAACCTCGTTAAAAAATGAAATAATTTTCCATGAGGATGGTTCTTACACTGTGTCAGCCTCATTAAAAAATGAAACAGGGATCCATGAGGATGGTTATTTTCCTGTGTCAACCTCGTTAAAAAATGAAACAGGTTCCCATGATGATAGTTCTTTTACTTTGTCAACCTCATTAAAAAATGAATTAGGTCCCTATGAGCATAGTTATTTTCCTGTGTCAAGATCGTTAAAAAATGAAACAAATCTTTTCCTAATTGAGTTGAGTCTTTGACTAGATCTCATAAACATTAAGTCCAGGCTTTCACATGATCTTATAAATGAACCTTCATTCAATCTAGCTATTAGTAACTAATAGTATACTTAGCTAAATTAAATAAAGCTTGGGGGGCATGTGCCTTTGCAGGTTATGCTTCGGGGGCATTGAAACTTATCTCAAGCACATTTTTTTCTCTATTTCAAGCTTGTATAAAAATTAAAAAAACCTTATCTCAGGCACAATTTTTTCTCTATTTCAAGCTTGTGTAAAAATGAAACAAACTTATCTCAAGCATAATTTTCCTATGTTTCAAGCTTGTATAAAAATGAAACCTATCTCGAGTCCATTTTGGTTATTATTTTCAAGACTCGTTAAACTCATGAAAATCCTGAGATTCTTTTGATATCTTTCATGCTTGTAAAAAACATGAAAATTCTGAGTTATTTCTTTCTTTTCCTTCTCGTTAATTAAATTGAAATTCAGTAGTATGAGTACATTTGTATCACTTTTTCAGACTCGTTAAAACTTACGAAAAAGTGAAACCTTAGAGTTATCTTTTAAGCCCTTTTTAGACTCTCTAAACATGGAAAGGTTTCCGAGCACTTGACTATTTGAACTCGAAAAAGTAAATGAAAAATCGTCTATTCAGTATAAGTTTATCCCTTTTCTAGACTGAACTAGACTACTTACGAAAAAGGTATACATTGACTAAGCATGGTCAATAGAGCTCTCTCCTGCATTATTTTATCCTTTTTTAGGCTAATTGAGGGACTAAATTTATGAAAAGGAATAATGTGAAGTTTACTTATGTTTTTCTCCTGACTCCCTAAAATTGAAAAACACCGAGTTTTACTTTCTCTGGGCTCGTTAAAATTTTACATTGAAATAAAAACATGAGTTTTCTTTTTTTGTGTATTTTCAAACTCTTTAAACATAAAAGCAACATCGAGTTAACCATACAATGGATTCGTAAAAATTAAACAGTGCAGGACCTGTCGATTACAACGGAACCGAACCACTCCTTCCTAGGGTTCGTTAAAAATACTTCAGAGGACTCATCCGAAGGATGAGAAAGCTTATATGACAAGAAAATGTTATCCTCCTCAAAGCTTATATGACAAGAAAATGTTATCCTCCTCAAGCTTGACAAAAATAAATAGGTACTTTTCAGTAATGGTGGGGGGAAATTGGGAAAGAACGTTCATTTTTGTATTATTAAAGGCAGTATGTCACTCTTGAACATGGAACTCTGTAACATTTGTGTCTAGGTTGGGAAATCCGTTTGTCTCACAGTAAATCAAACCTCATTTAAATTCTTCATCTGTTTTTGGGTATTATCACTGAGTAAAATGCTGCCAAGTCACGTGTCATGTCACCAATATGTTCAAGAGAAGTCCAACCTCAGTAAAAATTACCTTGCTATTCATAACCTTCAATCACATTGGTCATCCCTAAGTTAATCCCGAATCACTTCAAATATTGTTCTTCAAAACTTGACATGAAGTTTCAAGTCGTAGGCCCTCCTGCGAAAGATCGCTTCCTATCGACTTCAACTCACTATCTAGGAAGCTGATCTAGAAACCCTTTTCAGTACCTTGAGGCCTGCATGTGTTAATGGCATGTTTTTCACTTTTCATGATAGGTTCTCATCATTGGACTTCGATTGAATGATTCTATGAGTGTTTTACTTCAAAACATTTAATCACACTTCATAGGTTGTACTGGGAATACCTTGAGGGCCATTGTCATTATTGGTGGTTTATCTTGCACTTGTTAACAGTTTTCATCATTGACCAGTAATCATGTGGTTTCTACCATGTTCAACTTCGATATATTCACTCGCATGGTTAGATTCGTACTATGGATCAAGAGATGGAGATTAAGACCTTGGATGTAGTTTCATCCATCTAGGACATGTGGAGTTATTAGATATTCATGATTGTAAATATATGCATTGATGGCTGCGTCCATACTATCTCTACTATTGACATGGATCTTTGTGTATTTTGCTACTAGTTCATCGAGTTATGTTTACTCTAAGTATAGGAATGCCCACCTAAGTGATGTTTATATGAAAGCATGATATGGTAATCCTTGATTTTTATTTTTATTTATTTTATTTTTAATTTTTTTAATTTTAATTTAATTTAATTTATTTATTTATTATGTTATTTTATTTTATTTTAATTTTTTTCAGGTCCTTGGCCAATTGGTCTCTAATCCGAACCTTTGACATCATAAGCGCTTCAGTCATCAAACATATTTTTTGGCTTTTCACTTTAGGGGGCAATCTGTTACCCTAAAATTTGTCACCATGGCTGTCAATTCAGATATCTTATCTCAAGTGAATCCCCTATGAAGCTTGAAGTGAAAAATACTAGGGAAAAAAATAAATTTGGTTTTCACTTCTTAAAACCCATTTTTAAGCATATGCATGGTTTTCCTGAACAAAACCTGCGCAGGCGCAATTTATTCCACTATAAACTACACAAATATGCACACATTCATCCACTAAAAATCGCGCAGATATGTTCACGCTGGTAAAAATAAAAAAGTAAGTTCTAGAAGCTTTGGTTGAGGAATCTTATCCAAATTAGATACCTCGAAATACTACATACCTGCACCTCATCCCTTGGTATATGGAACTAAACTCCTTTTCTTAAGGATCATATTCCTTGAGAAGTGGAACTAGAAACCTCCTCATCCATCATATAAATTTAGCATAGGACTAAAGGAATGAGAGACTTTTGAGACTATTGAGACTGGGATTTGTAAACTCACAATATTGGTTTTGGGTCTGAAGAGCTTGTCATCAAGGGATGGAAAGGAGACCATTGGAAGAGGCTTGTGACATCAAGGTACCAATTTTTAAGCTTGTTTCCCTTTGATTTTTAATACAATGTAATTGTTATTACCTAATTCATGCGTCTATTTTGATGTTATTTGTGGGATTCCTTGATCACTCACATGATCTATAACTGATTATTGATTAATCATATTTTGTATGCTACATTAGAGATTTCATTTACCTTTTCTTTTATATGCGAAATGCTTTGATCTCTTTGAATGTTTTTTTCTATCCATATCTCTCTTGGCGTGTCATGGAAATGTTGTGGAAAGCATTTGAAAGACTCTAAAGCATTGAGGAAGAGCTAGTTGTGGAGAACATGGAAAGGATTTCTACAAGTACTTTGTTAGTAGGTAAGTGATCCTTTGCATACTACATGTTTTATGTTTCATTTATAGGCTAAGTAAAGAGCTATTGTTTTTCTGTTTGTTTCTAATTTTTTTTTTAGGATTGTAGGGAGATCTCTCTTGTCTGCAAGAGGGATTTATCCGAGTAACATATTCCCAACTTTGGATGAAGATCAGGATGTCATCCAAATACACCACCATGAATGATTTAGTGAAAGGTCACAAGATGTCGTCCATCAGCCCCATGAAGGTTTTGGGGGAATTCATCAACCTTAAAGGAATGACCAACCATTAAAAAATTCCCTCCTTGGATTTGAAGGAAGTATTCCATGCATCAGAGTGTTCGATTGGTACCTAGTGATAATTAGATTTCAAGTCAGTCTTGCTAAAATATTTTTCCCCCTTAAGTTGGTCTAGCAGTTTATCAATCCGTGGAATTGGATACCTATTCTGGATAATGATCTTGTTCAGTGCCCGATAGTCAATACAAAGACTCCAAGTCTCGTCCTTCTTCTGTACCAACATAATAGAGTTCCCACAGGGTGATGAAATTGGCCTAATGTGCCCTTTCTACAGCAACTCTTAAATATGCCTCTTGATTTCATCGGTCTCATAAATAAAACGTCGATAGATCAGTCTATTGGGTAGCGGGGCACCCAAGGTCATATCGATGGAGTGCTTGACCTTAAAATGTAGAGGTACCCCTACGGGAGAGGTGAAGATGTCCCTATACTCCTCCATGACCTTGTCCATATGTTTTTGTTGTGTGTGTTATCACTCTACCAGATTCCCAAGGCTAAAGAAGGAATCCAAACAGAGGTAACCACAGACCAAGCTTTTAACTTGGTAGCTAGCCCTACCAAGTCGAAGAGGGCTCTCTCCACAAAGTTCACAGCTAGTAGGGCTGGAGGAATTAGGGTTTTTAGGCTAGATAATGAGTGCAGGGGTTTTTTTTATTTTATTTTGTTGGGTTATCACTGGATGAAGAAATTAGGGCAAGGAAATCTAGGTCAGGGCAAATGAGATAGGGTTGCAGGGATCAATGGGGCAAGGTAGGAAGAACGCTTATCAATTAAAGATGATTGTGATGAGATGGATTTAAGACTGATGAGAAAATAGGAAGAGCATCAGATATGTATTCTCCCTAAATAGAGGAAAATGGTCAAACTATGATCAATTCCCTAAAATAGAGCATGAGCAAGCATGTGTTCTGATTATCAAACTTTAAAGAGATCATACCATAGAGATGAAGTGAACATGAATAAAATACATTCTAACATATGAAACTTAAGAAAAGACAATGATAAACATCATGCCACAAGTATCCCAAAAAAATAGTTGCAACTCCTCTTTATTAGCTGGCCAAACTGAGTACAATAGTTTCCTTGATCAATAAGAAAACATACAAACTAATTCCAACCCTTGCTAAGAGTCAAGTGATGGAATAAATAGACATAAAAACAAGCCTCACTCATCCTTAGGGGTCAAATCCATGAGTTGAGGAAGAGATCCACAAAATACTGAAGTGTAGGATGGTCCAAGTGACTCACTCCTCATTACATTCAACTGATTCATTATGACTCAATGATGAATTTTACCCAATGAATCTACTTGTTGTGAAACCAGCTCCAAAAATAGAAGAAAAGAGATATCAACGCCTTATAAATAAGCCACTTCGAGGGGGAAACCTCCAATACATTACATGAATGAACAATTCTTGGATGTTACAAAAATGAACAAAACCTCCTTCTATATATAGTAGTCCATGGGGCCACAATATAATCCTAGTGGAGCCACAATGTAATCCTAGCCGACCTAACAATAATAATGTAAGGGCACAATAATAACAATATGGGGGTTACAGTAAACAAAAATAACAATAAGGGGGATACACTAACATAATAAGGGGCTACACTATTAATATAGGGACTTAACATGCCCCTCTCCTTCAAACAAGTGTTGTCCTCAACGCTTGATTATTTCTTGATGCTTCTGTATAAAATTCTCATCCTACCATGTGGAATATTCTACAGGAAATTTCTTCCACTTACTGAGATACTATGAAATTGATTGTACTTGTCGAGTTCTTGTTTCTGTGACTGCTTCAGAACTTATTTCGACGTGATGTTGATCTTCTTGTTGTTTCATTAGATTCTGCACCAAAGTTAGGTTATCCTTTGAGAGTTGGAGAACTTGTTGTTGATGCTCGATGTGATATTCCACTAATTTATCATCCATATTAGCTATTATTTGATCCTTCAAACCATCCAACTTAGCCTCCATTTCTACTTTTAAACCATCTATGTCATCTTCGGTTGCTCTTAATAAGATTGAAATTTGTTGTACTTGGTACCGTAATTTTGATATCTCATACTGCAATTATTCCTCTTCATGTGTCATAGTATAGATTTTTGAGGGCTTAATGGGTATGGAATTATTTTTTGGAGGCATTATAGGACCCAATACTGATAAAAATTCTAAAATATGCCCTTGGAATCACTTCAAACTTCTTTTTCAAACAAACATTATGAAATTTTAAAAACCAAATACACACATTTTTCTTGCTTTTGAGAAGCTCGATATTGAAACTGAATTATCTATGTGATTTCGGATCCTAATAACTGAAATTTGACTTTGAGGTAGCCCTCTGAATCCTCTTTCAAATGCCACAAGTCTGACCTAATTTTGGTTCTTCAAGACAAAGCTATTTCCAATCTCCCACAATGACCTAATTATGGACTGGTTCAGTAGAGAAAAGTTGTATGACTTGCCACGTGTCATTGTTTGCTCCTTTAGCTTTGAAATTGATAGAAAGGAAACCACAGTTCCTGTACTTCCAGCCACTTTTTATAGAAGTCCAATCTAATGCTTAGAGATACATTTATAAATATTTTCCCACGATCACCTCTTTACGATGAAATTTGGGAGCCTGAAAAATCCCTAATTTCCACAGAACATATCTCCGAAAATATTACGATCCAAGCTCTAAAATTTTGCGATGATGTTCCTCAGGATTTCTGATTTACGGCCTAAAAATTTCAGCTTCTGAACCTTCGTATAAAAAACGTTATAGTGAAACTTTCGCGATTCCCTTTTTAGGTTAAATTGAGGATCCTGCAAAAATCCCTAACTTCCACAGATCATATCTCCGAAAATATTGCTAACCAAGCTCTAAAATTTTGCGATGATATTACTTAGGATTTCAGCTTCGTACTTGGAAAATTTCAGCTTCTGAAAATTTGTAGAAATTTTTTTATAGAGAAAATACCACGATGACCTGTTTGGAGCAGCGAAACCTTAGGATCCAAAGCTCTGACACCAAATGTTATGAAACCAGCTCCAAAAATAGAATAAAATAGATCTCAACGCCTTAGAAATAAGCCACTTCAAGGGGGAAACCTCCAATACATTACATGAATGAATAATTCTTGGATGATACAAATGAACAAAACCTCCTTCTATATATAGGAGTCCATGGGGCCACAATATAATCCTAGTGGGGCCACAACGTAATCCTAACTGACCTAACAATAATAATGTAAAGGCACAATAATAACAATATGGGGGTTACAAGGGTACAACAATAACAATAAGGGGGCTACACTAACATAATAAGGGACTACACTATTAATATAGGGACTTAACACTACCCTAGGTAACTAATCTCAAACATAATTACATTTACCATCATCAATTACATGAGTAAAAATATGATTTCTTGAAGAAAATTTAAAATTTCAGAGAAACTTGGAAAAAAATCAGCAAATTTGTCACTTGCACCCTCTACTGTGCATTTTCACCTTCACAGTGTCATTTTCACTCTCCATGTTCAGGGCCACTTTTGGCTGACCTATATGTGTCCAAATTAGGCCCAAGATTGCTTTTTGAAAATCCCTACATGTCCTTTTTCTGAATATGCATCAAGTTCTGAAAATGGAGGTCATTTTTCCCTTCCAAAAGTCATTCTCCCAAGACTAGTATTTGCACAGCGCCTAAGTCAAAAAAGGGGTAGAAAGGTGATTTTTTATGGTTTTGTTGATCTTTTCACCTATCAAAACTAAAAACCAAGGCTATAAACATGGTTTTCTCAGATGCATGGGTCATTAGGAATCCAATGATGCCTTTATTATCCTAAAAAAGTGCCCCAATTATTTGTGTAGCACCTAGGGCATTGCGTAAATGCCCAATTTTCTACTAAATGCCTTTTCAAAAGAACACACAGATTTCCAGGTTATGAAAAAAATTTAGAAAATGCCTCAAAATTTCTAGAATGGCTGATGATGATGTGTCTAAGCTTGGAGGGAAGCCTCAACAAGGATTTCCAACTTATTTTTCTCCTTAATGGTCAAATCTTCAATTTTGGCATTGGCTCTTTTGAGCTTGGCCAATGCAATTTTCTCCTTTCGTGCTTGATGTTTGAATTTCCTCCTCAACAAGTCATTATGCTTATTTTCATTTTCTAGGAGCTTCTCCAAGTGTTTATTGGCTCTATCAAGCTATGGCTCCCTGTTCTCATTGATCACAATATTAAGCTGCTCATTTAGGGTTAGTTGATTAGCAAGCTTAAGTTCCCTTTGCCTCTCTAGAGCTAGAGCTCTTTTCAGCCCTCTAGTTCTAGGTCTATGTCTTGGTGCTTGTTCTTCTTCATCATCAACTAAGCCATACTTCTCCAGTGTTTCATCTAGCATGACTTTGGTCTTTTGAGCCTCTCTTTGAGCAGTGTAATACTTAAGCTCATAAATGACCTGTTTGGTTTTCAATTGTTCATTCTCTTGCTCAAGAAATTTTATGAGATATATAGCCCTGTCAAGATTAGTTTGGAGCTCACTAATCTTGGCATCCTTACCTTTAATGGTTGCATTTGAGATTTTATCATTTTCATCCTCATCTAGGTCAACCAGCTGAAATTTCTGCTCTATTTCATGAGTGTCTTCCTCATCATGAATGACTGGCTCAATGACCTTCTCTTTACCTCTTTCCACCTGTTGTGTTGATGTAGAAGGCATGGCCCCTTCTAGTCCAAGTGAAGCAAACACATGCCTATAGCCTCTATGGTAGGTTTTTGGCAATGGTTCAACCTCAACCATACTAGGCCATTTAGACTCAATGTCATCAATCCTTCTAGGTGACCCAAAGTCATGATGAGATGGAGATGAAGGAGGTGAAGGGGAATGATATCATGATGATGAATGTGCTATGGTATGAGATAAAGCAATGGAAGTGGATGGCTGGGATGATGAAAGGACATTTTTTACATGCTGAGTGGATGGTTGGGATGATGAAGGGGCATTTTGTACATGCTAAGTGGATGGATTATTGAAAGTGTCATTAGCTATGAAGGTGATCCATGAAAAGTTTAGCTAATTGAGATTGTGGAGGACTATGATTTTTATGAGGGAATGATGAAATAGGGTTTTCATTTGCTGTTCATATTCCTTTTTCTGGGAAATGTATGCCATCTTCTCTATACTCTGGAAAAAATAATAAGGTATGTTAAGCATCCTTACCCTAGTGAAATGAATTAGGAGCTGGATGTGATAGGAATAGAGCCTTGAAAAATTTCCTTTACATGAAAAATAATTCATGATTATTTTCATAATTGAGGCATATCTGTCTAGGAGGTGAGAAAAAGGAAAGCAATTCTTTGTTTGATTTTGGTGTCTTGGTTTTATAAATAAGTCAAAGCCTTGTTTCTTCAACTTACCTTTCTTGAACCACTTCTCCCCTACTTTTGGGATCCCTATAGCATCTGGAATAATAGCAATGGATAGATTAAAAGTGACAACAACTAATTTGACTTGGTTGTTATGGAGTCTGGATATGAAGAGTCTAGTCAACATGGGATGGTGTTTGACCTTCTGTACTTTCTCACAAAAATCATATCAACCAACATGTTTGAAGCAAGTAACAAACAATGGGAAGGCCAAGAGTTCCCTAGTGTTTTCAAGTTCAATTCTGAGCACTCTTCCTCCCTTGTGTGGCCTCTTTATCTCTATTTCCTCTCCTTCACTGAATGATGTGTTTTCTTCTTCGGTTGCCATGGTGTTTTTGTCAAAACCCTATGAATTAGGAAAGGGAGATGAGAAAGGGACAATGAGGGAAATATTTGCTAGGGATGTGTGAAATTGGGGAGGGAATAGGGAGTAGTAGTATGATATATTTAGGATAGGGATTTAGGGATTGGGAACCTAGGTAGATGTAAAAACTAGGGCTTAGGGTTTAGGGATAAAGTTTTAAGAATATGGAATTATGCAAATGAGGGGTTTGGGAATGGGTTTTTATAATTGTGGGAAGGATGCAAAGGGTAAGTGAGAGAAATTTGAGTGCTTTCACAAATAAAATGAGATACTAGGGTTTTCCTCAAATTAAAAACCAGTTTACAATTTCAATTGACAAGATTTCAACACAGAAACTTATGAAAACTGATTTTCTCATGGCATGAACATCTTACTATTTGCAGGAGGGAAATGAATGAGTTGGTGGAGCTTTGAATACATTTTTTTATCACTTAAACACTTTATAGGGCTTGCTGGTCATTTGTGCCATGGACAGAGCATTTGCACCCTTGAATGAGAATTTTCACCCTTCTATATGAATTTTTTCCCTCCTGAACATATTTACGCCCTCCTGAACGTACTTGTGCCCTCTTGAACATATTTGAGCCATGTCTTCAGGATTTGTGCCCTAAACTCAGCTTATTTTGCCAATTTTTCTCATAAATTTGAGAATTTGGTGTCTTAGAGTGCAAGATTGATATTTGGAGGAGGAAAATGAATTTTAATTGATGTCTATTAGTCATAAATAGTTAAGTGAATTTGAATTCGAATTTAAAAACCCACTTTTCTAATGTCTTTTTTCACTTTTTTTGAAAACTTTTGCTGATTACCGTTTTATCTGATTTTTCTTTCTTGCAGGATGGTGTTGTTGAAGTTTGACACTTTTCTCTTTCAGTTTGGCATGTGTGTTTTGAGTTGGAAGCTAGGGACCAAACTTATTACATATAGGAAGCATAAAATTACATAAAATTTGAAATAAATTAAAACTCAGTTTTTTTGAATAAAATTACATATTAGTATGAAAATCATACTTGAAATTCAAAATTACAACTTTAAAAATGATATTTAAATGTTGATAATCCTCTGCAGCTGATAGTGAAATTTTTATTGAGTCATCCTCACACCTTTCTCTGACCTTATTTAGATGAAATGGTGTGCTATGAACCTTGAAAAATGAAACCTAATGACCTAATGGGACCTTGAATGAATTGACTTCCATAATTGAATTTCACTAACATAAGACATAGTGAAATGAGCTTTTCAAAAGTGTTTTTATGCTCAACAAGACATGAAGGTGGGCCAAAAAATGAAAATTTGTGAGAGAGAATGAGATTTTATGACTAGGACTACCATCAATGAAACAATTTTTAGCATGACCTAATGAAATGATATAAAAATTTCAGAGTGGGAGACCTAAAATGAGAATGAAAAGAGTGATTTTGATCACCGATGGTAGTATGAAAATACTGACACTAACATTGGCCTTATTGGGGATGATAGCTCTGAAAGAGGTGTCAAGAACCACATACCTCTGAATTTTGCATATCAGTGCCTCTTCCATTGGGCCAATATGGTAAAAAAAACTCAAACTGAAATGCATGATTGAATACTGAAAACTTAAGGACACAAACTAACTTTGAAACTGACTGAAATTGACTCAAATAATGACTCAAAACTTAACTTACTTTCCTGAAAATTGAATCTTGAAAATGGTAGAAACTCAATGAAGCTTCATGGCCTTCACTTTGATCTCCGAACTCCAGTGCTTTTCCACTTCACACTTGCAGAAATTTCAAACTGATATATACAATGACGATGAGAATATATTCATAATTTCATATAAAAAAAGATAGTGCTTCAGGATTCTAGCATTTACTAGCCCTCCTAAACAATCATGTCCATCCATTTCTTCCAGGAGATATGCATTTTTTCCACAAGAAGCTGCAACCTTAAAAGGTCCTTTACATAAATTATCAAACTTCCCATTATTACCCTTGTCTTCATTCCTAGAATCCCAACAGAGTACTATATCACCGATCTTGAAATTATCTTCCTTGGTTTTACGGTCATATATATTCTTAATCTTATCATGGAGCTTGGAAGTGTTCTGAAACACTTCTTCTCTTATTTGTTGTAGGTGAATAATTTGGTTTATCCAACACTGAATGTCATTTTCTTCACTTCTAGCTTCTTGTAAAAGCTTCATGATCGGGACAGCCAATGAAGAAGGGAAAACCGTGCTTATACCGTAAAATAGCTGAAATGGAGACATGCCAAAGAATTTCTTGTTGCTTACCCGATTTGCCCACAGTGCATTGATTAGTCTCTTGTGCCAATTCTTTTTGTTTGCCTCCAACATATTTTTCATTATGTTGATAAAAGACTTATTGGAGGACTCCACGAATCCATTGCCCTGTGGATAATATGTTGTAGAATGACCCAATTTAATGTTATACCTGTCACAGAATTATGTTATCTTCTTTGATTTGAAAGTTGTGGCATTATCTGTAATGATCTTTCTAGGACAACCAAACTGGGACAAGATGTTAGCTTCTAACAAAAGAATTATAATAGAGTATGTAGCTTGCCAGGTTGTAATCGCTTCGATCCATTTTGTGAAATATTTTGTGGCGGTAAGTATCCATTTGTGTTGAGCGAATGAAGGTGGATGTATCTTGCCAATAAAATCTAAGCCCCACTGCTGGAAAGGAGCTTCAACTGAAATGGGTTGTAATGGTAAAGGAAGAAGCTTACGTTTACCTTGGAAAATTTGGCATTCATTGCAGCTCATGACTGTCTTGTACAAATATGCAAACAATTTCGGACAATTGTAACATGCTCTCAGTACTTAATTTGTCATGGTCTTCCAGTATAAATGACCTTCGCAATCTCCCTTGTGCAAATCCTTCATCACTTCTTTCGACTCATCTTCAACCAAGAAATTGAGTAGCACTCCTCCAGGATCTTTCCAGTAGAGTGCACTATCTAGTATGAAATATTTTCAATGACACTTTGTTCAGATTTCTAAAATCTATGCGTTGTCGAATTTCACCAGTCTTCTTCCGCACTAGAACCAAAGTGGAGATCCAATCTAAAAATTTTACTGGAACAATAATACTTTCCTTATAGATATTTTTTACCTCCTCGATGAATGACAACAACTTTGGGTTCATTCACCTGAGCTTTTTCCTAAAAGGCTTCTGGTTTGGCTTTATCAGGATGGTGCGTTGAATGATATCTTTATCGTACACCTTTAGATTTGAATAGTCCCAAGGAAACACATAATAAAACTTAGTAAACAAATCAATATATTTGGTCTTTACCTCAGGATTCAAAGACTTTGAAAGTTTGATGAACTTTGGTTGATCCGTTTTTCCAATATTAACATCTTCTATGCCTTTTTTTGTGGGGACCTGTTAGCACCTAATTTGAACCTCAGGCTGAAAAAGGAAAATCAAGGTAACCTCAAACCACGCTCAGCATTGTAGCTAGCTCTGCAAGGTCAAGAGAGGGCTCTCTCCGTAAAAAATATATTCAATGAAATGTAATAACAAGATTGATATTAGGCTAGGTATAATAATGGGAAATGTTTTTTATAAAATTCAGGGTGTATGGAACAGATGGGGCAGTTTGAATCTGGGGAATTAATTCAGAGATACAGGGTATTTTATGGGGCAAGGTAGGCAGGAATTTTAACAATTCAGTTTAAATAATGATGGGATGGTAAGACTGGTGAGGAGCTAAAAAGGGCATAGGAGATGGATCCTTTTCAAACAGAAGAAAACATAGAATATTGAATGATTTCCCAAGGCAGAGCATTAAAAATGGATTCTACCTATCTATCTTGAAAGCATTCAACCAGAAATGTTTATGAATGAATGGAAAACATAACAAATTTACAGATGAACACAAAGGAAAGAACAAATGCTAAAATTCACACCACAGGGATCCCACAAACCAGAGTTGCATATCTTTATTAATTCTGTGTCAAACTGTTACAAATGGAGCGCAGAGCGTCCTCCTTGATTTCCAAACTATTCCACACTTTGTTCCCCTTACTCTTTGTCTTTTATAAATGAATGAAAATTACATTAAATAGATAGAAATGAAGGAAATTAGATCCATAGAAAGAGGAGTTGTTTTACCAGCTCAGAAACTGAAATCCGATCATAGGAAAGAAACCAACGATCTGCTTCTGAAAAGAAGGAACAACAATACATTTTTTGACCACTATTGATTTTTCTGTTACACTGGATGAATGAAAAATAGGTAATCTAAAGAACATATCCCTATTTTTTAGCTGTCGGAGAGGTCTCTGTTTCATAATTAGCTCTCGGCCCTTTGACTGTTTGTTTTTGTTTTTACTCTTTGAAGAAAAATCCACTTTTGAAGAGAACGCCTTTGGAACAATTTAAAATTAAATTATGCCTTTTTAGTGAAGGAGAAACTAATTTTGAATGAGGAAGAGCGAAAGGAAAGGAGGTGGGCCCAAATCGCAATTGGAAGATCGAAAGGGAGGGAATATATTTGGGAATAGAACGATTGAAAAATATGCGATGCGATGGAAACATTGTGATTGCGATTAGTGTAAAGGGAAATGGAAATCACAATTGACATCGAAGCGGGAGCGGATGTAATACATAGCGGAGTAATGAAATATGCGATGCGATAGTGGAAAAGCCAATGCGATGAGAAATGGGAGAAATCCCTTTGAAAATTCATATAAAATGAAATTTTCCATTTTACATAGGGAAAGACCCTTTTCAATTTGTAAAGGACGGAAGGGATTAAAGGTAGGACCGAGAACTAAATCGCAATCGCAAATTGGGGCTTAGGGCGGGTGAATCACACAATGGGATTTCACCGATTGCGATTGGGAATAAACGATGGGGGGAAAGTTTTTATAAAACGAAATAAAATGACTTTTGGGTTTTACAAAGGGAAAATGAATTTTTATTTTAAATGGGCAGAAAAGGTTAAGGTGGGGCCCAAAGGTCAATCACAATCGCAAATCGGGGGTGGACGGAGTGGGAGTTAGAATAACAGAAATGACCGATTGCGATGGTGCGACGACTTATGAGCCGTCTGATCGGATGGGAGGATCAACGACGGAGATGTAATCGGGCGGAGTTAATCACAATCAGAGTAATCGAGGAAGGTCAATCAAAGGGGATTGATTGGGATGTGCGATTGCGATGATGTGATTGGCTGTGGGCCGTCAGATCTTTAAGGAGATCGACGGTCAGGATGAGATCGGGTGGGGTTAATCGCAGGTGAGATTTATATGGTGGGATCGGATCGAAAGAGGGGATTATCCAATCGCATTGGAGTTTTATGGTTTAAAATACTTTTATAATGTGATTTATGCCATCAGATAGGGGAAAGGGGGGTTTAAGATGAATTTTTTTTAAAATTATATGAAATAAAGTGTAAGGAAGAAATGGGAAAAGGGGAAGGGTTAGGCTTTGGGAACTTTTGTTCACTTAGGCATAAATTTCAATCCAGGAGTCAGTTTTGAGAGTATAATATACTGTTGGAAAGCTCTTTCTAGCCTCTTTCTGATGAACACACTTAGAACATGGTTTTACACTGAAAATGCTGTGGAAAAATTCTCTGAAAGGCAAAGTGGTGACTTTGTGGAGATAGCAGCATCTGAAGTGAAGCTTATTACATATGAAGACATGAAATTACATAAAAGATGATAATAAAATAAAAATACCATGTTTTCACCTCAAAACATGGTTTTGAGGTGAAAATTACATCAAGCTCAATAGAAAATTTCTTTGATTTTCTCGGATGCTGTGACTTAGAGTTTATTTGACCTCCTCATGACTTTGCTGATATTTATTGACACTTGACTCATTAATTTGACCATGATGAGACCCTAGAACCTAATGAGATCAACCCTATGACCTAATAATATGGATTTGGGAGTGAAAGTGAATCATGACTAAAGACCATAGAGAGGAGAGTCAGCAAGTATTACATGAGGGAAAACTGATGAAAGACCACTACCATCAATGAATTCATGACCTAATGGAATGATGAAATTTATGGTATGGGACTCCTAATATGCAAATGCAAAAGAGTGATTTTGATCATTGATGGCAGTATGACTAGACTGACACTAACATTGGCTCTAATGGGGATGGTAGCTCCTTGGAGGTGCCAAGAACACTGTAGACCAAGTAGCCTTATCCATTGGGCATGGAGTCAAAAAATATTGAAAACTGACAAAATGTAGACTGACTCTGACTCAAGGCTAAGATTGAAAACTAAAAAAAACCAAAATTTACACATATCATTCAAGTTTTATAGCCTTCACCTCGGGCCCCAAACTTCAATGACTGTGTACTTGAAATCTGACAAAAAATAACACAGTATAAAAAATGATTGTGACATATTTTCTGATCCATTGTATTCAACAGTGGTAGTGCTTCAAAATCCTACCATTCACTGGTCCTCTAGGGCAATCTTGGCCATCCATCTCTGAAAGTAAGAAAGAATTCTATCCTCTATATGTTGAAATCTCGTATGGTCCTTTCCATAGGTTGTCGAACTTACCATGCTTCCCTTTTTCCTCATTTCGTGCATCCCATCTCAACACCACATCGTCCAACTGAAACTTTTCTGCTTTGGTCTTCTGGTCATAGATCTTTTTTATCTTCTCTCGCAAATGAATAGCGTTCTGAGACACTTCCTCCCTTGTTTTCTGAAGGTGGATCATTTGATTTATCCTTCGCTGATTATCATCTTCTCCGCTGCCAACCTCTTGCAATAATCTCATGACTGGAACTGTAAGCGAAGTAGGAAAAACTGCATCACTACCATAAACCAATTCAAATGGTGACATACCTATGGATTTCTTACTGCTGACTCTATCTGCCCACAACGAGTTGATGAGCTTTCGATGCCAGTTCCTTTTATTTGCCTCCAGCATTTTCTTGATTATGTTTATCAGAGACTTATTCGACGATTCTGACAGGTCGTTGCCTTGTGGGTTGTACGTTGTTGAATGGCCTAACACAATATTTTATTTGTCGCATAAATCCACCATATTCTTGGATTTGAACGTTGTTGCATTATTGTTGTGTAACTAGCTCCAAAAATAGAAGAAAAGAGATATAAACGCCTTAGAAATAAGCCACTTCGAGGGGGCAACCTCCAATACATTACATAAATGAACAATTATTGGATGATACAATTTACAAAACCTCCTTTCTATATATAGGAGTGCATGGGGCCATAATGTAATCCTAGTGGGCCACAATGTAATCCTAGCCGACCTAACAATAATAATTTAAGGGCACAATAATAACAAAATGGGGGTTACAAGGGTACAATAATAACAATAACGGGGTTACACTAACAACAATAAGGGACTATACTAGTAATATAGGGACCTAACATGCCTCTCTCCTTCAAAAAAGTGTTGTCCTCAACGCTTGAGTAGCTCTGGTGCTTCTGTATAAAATTCTCATCCTCCCATGTAGAATCTTCAGTGGGTAAGTTCTTCCACTTGATGAGATACTTTGAAATTGATCGATTCCGTAGTTGTCGAGTTCTTGTTTCCGTGATTTCTTAAGGTTCCAATATGATTTTTCCTTCCTCATCAAGTTCTGGCAATATTGTTTGAACTGGAAGATTTTCACCTATAACCTTCTTTAAGCATGAAACATGGAAAACTAGATGTACTCGCGAAGAAGCAGGAAGCTCCAATTTGTATGCTATAGTACCAATATTTTGCAACACCTTGTAAGGACCATAGTACTTTGGCGATAATTTATTATCCTTATTAACTTGCTTGAGGGACATTTGTTTGTATGGTTGTAGCCGTAAAAATACCCAATCTCCTGCGTCAAAACTTCTCTCGCTGCGATGTTGATCTGCCTATTGTTTCATTCAATTTTGTGCCAAATTCAGGTTATCCTTTAAGAGTTGGAGAACTTCTTGCTGATGCTCAATGTGATCTTCCACCGCTTGAACCTTTGAATTTTCCCTTAAAGATGATGTGATGGATGGTGGATGATATCCATAAAGTGCCACAAATGGGGTCATTTTTGTTGCAGTATGGAAGGAAGTGTTATACCACCATTCAGCGAGAGGTAACCACTTGACCCATTCTGTTTGTTTATCAGATACAAAAAAACGAAGATATCCTTCCAAACATTTATTACTATCTCAGTTTGACCATCAGATTGAGGATGATAAGATGAGCTATGAGCTAATTGAGTACCAAAACAAGAAAAAAACTCCGTCCAAAAATTTCCAGTAAAAATGGGATCTCTGTCGCTCACAATAACCCTTGGGCTTCCATGTAGCTTTTGAATTCTGTCCATAAATGTAGTAGCAACTGTACCTGCTTTAAATGGATGAGATAATGCACAAAGTGTGCATACTTGGTAAGTCTATCAACTACCACCATGATGACACTCTTTCCTTCGGACTTGGGTAAACCTGTGATAAAATCCATTGAAATCTCCTCCCAACATTGACTTGGAATGGATAAAGGTTGTAGAAGTCTCGGGGTCTTAATTGTTTCCACTTTATTCTGCTGGCAAACCAAACATTCCGCCACAAACTTTTGAATATCAGATTTAAGGTCATCCCAAAAAAAATCTTTCTTCACCTTGTGGTAATTTTTTAAAAATCCCGAGTGTCCTCCTAAAGGAGAAGTGTGCAATTCCAGAAGAATATTTTGTTTTGGTTGGGAATTATTACAAATATATAAGCGATCTTTGTACCATAAGGAATCATTTTTCCAACTAAATGTATCAGATGTACTAGGATCATGTTGCAACTTTTGAATGAGTGTCCATACATATTTGTCCTTCTTCCATTCATCTCTTGCTTCAGTTATCCAATCTGGTTGGATAATAGAAATGGCACAAAGCAATGCTTCCACCTCTTCATTCTTTCTTGAGAGTGCATCTGCAACAACGTTAAGCTTTCCTTTTTTGTAGATTATTTCAAAGTCATAACCCAACATCTTTGTGACCCATTTTTGCTGCTCTTCTGAAGATAGACTTTGTTCCAAAAAGTGTTTAAGACTATCATGATCAGTTTTTACCTTGAAGTGTCTTCTCATTAGGTAAGTTCTCCATTTCTTTAGTGCATGCAGTATTGCTAACATTTCCTTCTCATAAATAGGTTTCTGTAAATACTTTCCTTTGATTGGACGACTTTCAAAAGCAATGGGTCTTCCTTCCTGAATTAAAACTGCACCAATTCCATTTCCTGAGGCATCACATTCCACAATAAAGGTTTTTGTGAAGTCTGGCGTAGCTAAGACCGGTGCATGGCACATTGCCTCCTTAAGACGTTCAAAGGCCTTAGTTGCTTCCAGAGTCCATGAAAATGCATCTTTCTTCAATAATGTTGTTAGAGGTGCTGCTATTCTCCCATAATTCTTAACAAACTTGCGATAATACCCTGTTAACCCGAGAAATCCTCGTAACTGCTTTATGGTTGTGGGGACTCTCCATTCCTTAATGGCTTTAATTTTGTTAGGGTCTACTTTAACACCCTCGTGAGATACAATATGACCCAGATATTCCACCTCTTGTACTCCAAAGAAACATTTGGATGTTTTTGCATATAATTGTTTCTCTTGCAATAGCTTGAGCACCCTATCAACATGTTCAACATGATCCTTCCAAGACCTGCTGTAGATTAGTATATCATCAAAAAATACTAGCACAAATTTTCTAAGGAAGGGTTTGAAAATGGAATTCATCAACCCTTGAAATGTAGAAGGTGCATTGGTAAGGCCAAAAGGCATGACCAAAAATTCATAATGACCCCATGAGTTCGAAATGCTGTTTTTGGAATATCTTCAGTCTTCATTCTAATTTGATGATATCCTGAACGAAGATCCAACTTGGTAAAATAAATTGCTCCATGTAATTCATCCAATAATTCATCAATCACAGGAATGGGAAATTTGTCCTTAATGGTGAGCTTATTGAGCTCCCTATAATCCGGACACATTCGCCATGATCCATCCTTCTTGTGTACCAACACTACAGGAGCAGAGAAAGAACTTTGACTGGGTTGAATTATACCCGCTTCTAACATTTCTGCAATCATACGTTCAATTTCGCTCTTTTGGAAGTAAGGATATCTATAAGGCCTGATGTTTGGAGGAACACTTCCTGGAATCAAATGAATAGCATGATCATGATCACGAATAGGTGGGAGTCCTTTGGGAGTTTCAAACCCCTTGGAATGATTGTCCAAGACTTGTTGGAGATCTGCAGAAATAGATGATTTTGATGTTGGAACTTCTAGTGAGCATAATTGTGCAATTAAGCCTCGTTGTTCTTTCTTTAGAAGCTTTGTCATGACATTAGAGCTTATTATCCTTCCTGTCTTCCCCGCAATACCCCGTAATTCGACTTCCTTTCCTTCTGAAAAAAATTTCAAGAAAAGTTCTTGAAAATTAAAAGCTACCATCCCCAAAGATTGTAACTATTGTACTCCTAGTACAACATCAGCACCTCCCATAGGAATGGAAAGCATTGGACTAGTCAATACATATTCCCCCATGGTTAGCTTGATATTATGGCATTTTCCAGAGCAATTTATAGTTCCTCCATTTGCAACCATCACTTGACATTCTGGTGCTGGTATAGGAAACAATTTAATTCCTTGGCTACCTTACAATGAATAAAATTATGGGTGCTACCTGAATCAATCAACACTATTACCTTTTCTTCTTGATTTGTCCTGCTATCTTGAGAGTTTGAGGAGTGGTAATTCCTGCCAGTGCATTACACGATATGGTCGGATTCATTTCTTCCTCTTCTAGGGATGGTTCCTGGTGTATATCCTCTTCTTGTTCATTTTCTTCTTCCTCTTCACAATCTATGTAAAATAATTTCTTCTCAGCACACTTATGACCTTTAGTGTATTTGCTATCACAACTCTAGCAAAGCCCTTTTGCTCTTTTTTCTTCCAATTGTTGTGGTGTCAACCTTGTAGGTTGTGGAAATCTAGATGTAGCAACACTTCCTTCTTTATAGAATTGAGTGGTAGGCTTCCTTGTCGCCATAACTTTACATTCAACTTTTCTTGCCAACCCGAATGCCTTCTCCAATGAATCAGGTTCCAGAACGCGAACTTCATGTTGGATGTTATCCTTTAAAGTGCCTATGAAGAGATCAATCCTGTGTTCCTCTGGAATATCAGTTACCCTTATATTCAATTTTTGGAAGTCCTCAATGTGCCGCCCCACTAAACCCTTTTGTTTGAGATTTATCAATTGGCTAAAGAAGGTGTTGCTCTTTGTATCCTCATAATGTGCTATCATTTCCTCCATAAAAATTGACCAAGTGACAATTTTTTTACGGGAGCAAAGCCATCGATACCATACAAATGTATTTTGTTCTAAATGTAAAGTTGCAATGTGTACCTTTTCTGTGTTTTGCACATTATGGAGATCAAAATATTGCTCCATCTGTAGTATCCATGTTACAGGATCCTTTCCATCAAACTTCCTCATATCCATTTTTGGAATATGGTGGTTCTTCCCTCCAATAGTAGAGTTTATGAAATCACGATTAACATTTATTTTTTTCTCATCATGAGTTTCCTCTACTATCTTTTCACCATTAGGAAACATTTCTTGTATCAACTTTGCCAAACCTTCAATGTCTACTTTTAGATCCTTCTTCATGTTTTCCATGTCGTCTTTCATTTTTTTATCGATCTTAGCTTCCATGTCATCCATCTTAGCTTCCATGCCCACTTCCATGCCATCCATCTTAGCTTCCAAACCATTCATCTTAGCTTCCACGCATTTCTTCAAACCATCCATCTTAGTTTCCATGCCTTTCTTCAAAACTTCCATTTCATTTTTTGTTGTTCTTTGTGAGAGCGAAATTTGTTGCACTTGTTCTTGTACTTTTGATATGTCATGTTGCCATTCTTTGTCTTCATGAGTCATAGTAGAGCCTTCTAAAGGCTTAATGGGTGTTGAATTATTTTTAGGGGCCATTTTAGAATCCAATATTGATATCTATTTGTTAGGTCCCTATATCACTAGTATAGCCCCTTATTATTGTTAGTGTAAACCCCTTATTGTTATTAGTGTACCCTTGTAACCCCCATTTTGTTATTATTGTGCCCTTAAATTATTATTGTTAGGTCGGCTAGGATTACATTGTGGCCCACTAGGACTACATTATGGCCCCATGGACTCCTATATATAGAAAGGAGGTTTTGTAAATTGTATCATCCAAGAATTGATCATTCATGTAATGTATTGGAGGTTTCCCCCTCGAAGTGGCTTATTTATAAGGCGTTGATATCTCATTTCTTCTATTTTTGGAGTTGGTTACATAACATTTGGTATCAGAGCTTTGGATTCTAGGGTTTCGCTGCTCCAAACAGGTCATCGTGGCATTTTCGCTATAACTTTTTTTCTACGAAGTTTCAGAAGCTGAAATTTTTAGGGTGCGAAGCCGAAATCCTGAGGAAGCTTGTATAAACATTTCAGACCTTGGTTCGCAATATTTGCGGAGATATCATCTGTGGAAGTCAGGTCTTGTTTCAAGCTCCTAAACAGGTCATCGTGGAATTTTCGCTATAAATATGTTTCTACGAAGGTTAAGAATCTGAAATTCATATGGTGCGAAGCTGAAATCCTGAGGAAATTCGTCAAAAAATTTCAGAGCTTGGTTCGCAATATTTTTGGAGATATGATCTGTGGAAGGTAGTGCTTTTTCAGGCTCCTGAATTTCATCTCAAAGAGGTGATCGTGGGAAAAGTTTAATAACTCTCTCTCTGAAGATTGGATTGGAGTGCCGTCAAAAGTGATCACCAGTACACGGCCTGTAGTTTCTTCGCTATCAATTTCAGAGACAAAAAACAAAACAGTGACACGTGGCAAGTCGTACAACTTCGCTCTACTGAACCAGTCCAGAATTAGGTCATTGTGGGAGATTGGACACAACTTTGTCTTGGAGAATCAAAATCAGGTCAGACCTGTGGCATTTGAAAGAAGCTTCAGAGGGCTACTACAGGGCTGAATTTCAGATATCGAAGATTTTCAATTACAGAGATAATTCAATTTCAATATCGATCTCCTAAAATATAGTAAAAGGTGTGTATTTTTTTTTTCCGAATTGCATAAGTCTTGTTTGAAGAATCAAGTTGAATTGATTCCAAGGGAATATTTTAGAATAGATATCAATAATGGATTCTAAAATGGCCCCTAAAAATAATTCAACACCCATTAAGCCTTCAGAAGGCTCTACTATGACTCATGAAGATGAAGAATGGCAACATGACATATCAAAATTACAAGAGCAAATTTCGCTCTCGCAAAGAACAACAAAAAATGAAATGGAAGTTTTGTAGAAAGGCGTGGAAACTAAGATGGATGGTTTGAAGAAAGGCGTGGAAGCTAAGATGATTGGTTTGGAAGCTAAGATGGATGGCATGGAAGTGGGCATGGAAGCTAAGATGGATGACATAAAAGACAACATGGAAAACATGAAGAGTGATCTAAAAGCATACATGGAAGGCTTGATGACAAGCTTAAAACCATAAATGATTCCTAATGGTGGAAATATAGGAGAAGAACCTCCTGATGAGAACAAAATAAATGTTAATCATGATTTCATAAACTCGAATGTTGGCAGGAAGAACCACCATATTCCAAAAATGGATATGAGGAAGTTTGATGGAAAGGATCCTGTAACATGGATACTACAGATGGAGCAATATTTTGATCTCCATAACGTACAAAAAACACAAAAGGTACGCATTGCAACTTTACATTTAGAACAAAATACATTTGTATGGTATCAATGGCTTTGCTCCCGTAAAAAAATTGTCACTTGGTCAATTTTTACGGAGGAAACGATAGCACATTATGAGGATACAAAGAGCAACACCTTCTTTAGCCAATTGATAAATCTCAAACAAAAGGGTTTAGTGGGGGAGCACATTGAGGACTTCAAAAATTGAATATAAGGGTAACTGATATTCCAGAGGAACACAGGATTGATCTCTTCATAGGTACTTTAAAGGATAACATCCAACATGAAGTTCGCGTTTTGGAACCCGATTCATTGGAGAAGGCATTCAGGTTGGCAAGAAAAATTGAATGTAAAATTATGGCGACAAGGAAGCCTACCACTCACTTCTATAAAGAGGGAAGTGTTGCTACTCCTAGATTTCCACAACCTACAAGGTTGACACCACAAAAATTGGAAGAAAAAAGAGCAAAAGGGCTTTGTTATAGTTGTGATAGCAAATACACTAAAGGTCATAAGTGTGCTGAGAAGAAATTATTTTACATAGATTGTGAAGAAGAAGAAGAAAATGAACAAGAAGAGAATATACACCAGGAACCACCCCTAGAAGAGGAAGAAATGAATCCGACCATATCGTGTAATGCACTGGCAGGAATTACCACTCCTCAAACTCTCAAGATAGAAGGACATATAAAGAAGAAAAGGGTAATAGTGTTGATTGATTTAGGTAGCACCCATAATTTTATTCATTATAAGGTAGCCAAGGAATTAAATTGTTTCCTATACCCAGCACCAGAATGTCAAGTGATGGTTGCAAATGGAGGAACTATAAATTGCTCTCGAAAATGCCATAATATCAAGCTAACCATGGGGGAATATGTATTGATTAGTCCAATGCTTGCCATTCCTATGGGAGGTGCTGATGTTGTACTGGGAGTACAATGGTTACAATCTTTGGGGACGGTAGCTTTTAATTTTCAAGAACTTTTCTTGAAATTTTTTTCAGAAGGAAAGGAAGTCGAATTACGGGGTATTGAAGGGAAGCCAGGAAGGATAATAAGCTCTAATGTCATGACAAAGTTTCTAAAGAAAGAACAACGAGGCGTAATTGCACAATTATGCTCACTAGAAGTTCCGACATCAAAATCATCTATTTCTGCAGATCTCCAACAAGTCTTTGACAATCATTCCAAGGTGTTTGAAACTCCTAAAGGACTCCCACCTATTCGTGATCATGATCATGCTATTCATTTGATTCCAGGAAGTGTTCCTCCAAACATCAGGCCTTATAGATATCCTTACTTCCAAAAGAGCTAAATTGAACGTATGATTGCAGAAATGTTAGAGGCGGGTATAATTCAACCTAGTCAAAGTTCTTTCTCTGCTCCTGTAGTATTGGTACACAAGAAGGATGGATCATGGCGACTGTGTCTGGATTATAGGGAGCTCAATAAGCTCACCATTAAAGATAAATTTCCCATTCCTGTGATTGATGAATTATTGGATGAATTACATGGAGCAATTTATTTTACTAAGTTGGATCTTCGTTCAGGATATCATCAAATTAGAATGAAGACCGAAGATATTCCAAAAACAGCATTTCGAACTCATGAAGGTCATTATGAATTTTTGGTCATGCCTTTTGGCCTTACCAATGCACCTTCTACATTTCAAGGGTTGATGAATTCCATTTTCAAACCCTTCCTTAGAAAATTTGTGCTAGTATATTTTGATGATATACTAATCTACAGCAGGTCTTGGAAGGATCATGTTGAACATTTTGACAGGGTGCTCAAACTATTGCAGGAGAAACAATTATATGCAAAAAAATCCAAATGTTTCTTTGGAGTACAAGAGGTGGAATATTTGGGTCATATTGTATCTCACGAGGGTGTTAAAGTGACCCTAACAAAATTAAAGCCATTAAGGAATGGAAAGTCCCCACAACCATAAAGAATTTGCGAGGATTTCTCGGGTTAACAGGGTATTATCGCAAGTTTGTTAAGAATTATGGGAGAATAGCAGCACCTCTAACAACATTATTGAAAAAAGATGCATTTTCATGGACTCCTGAAGCAACTAAGGCCTTTGAACATCTTAAAGAGGCAATGTGCCTAGCACCGGTCTTAGCTACGCCATACTTCACAAAAACCTTTATTGTGGAATGTGATGCCTCAGGAAATGGAATTGGTGCAGTTTTAATGCAGGAAGGAAGACCCATTGCTTTTGAAAGTCATTCAATCAAAGGAAAGTATTTACAGAAACCTATTTATGAGAAGGAAATGTTAGCAATACTGCATGCACTAAAGAAATGGCGAACTTACCTAATGGGAAGAACACTTCAAGGTAAAAATTGATCATGATAGTCTTAAAAACTTTTTGGAACAAAGACTATCTTCAGAAGAGCAGCAAAAATGGGTCACAAAGATGTTGGGTTATAACTTTGAAATAATCTACAAAAAAGGAAAGCTTAATGTTGTTGCAGATGCACTCTCAAGAAAGAATGAAGAGGTGGAAGCATTGCTTTGTGCCATTTCTATTATCCAACCGTATTGGATAACCGAAGCAAGAGATGAATGGAAGAAGGACAAAGATGTATGGACACTCATTCAGAAGTTGCAGCAAGATCCTAGTACATCTGATACATTTAGTTGGAAAAATGATTCCTTATGGTACAAAGATCGCTTATATCTTTGTAAGAATTCCCAACTAAACAAAAGATTCTTCTGGAATTGCACACTTCTCCTTTAGGAGGACACTCAGGATTTTTAAAAACTTACCACAGGGTGAAGAAAGAATTTTTTTGGGATGGCCTTAAATCTGATATTCTAAAGTTTGTGGCGGAATGTTTGGTTTGCCAGCAGAATAAAGTGGAAACAATTAAGACCCCAGGACTTCTACAACCTTTATCCATTCCAAGTCAACGTTGGGAGGAGATTTCAATGGATTTTATCACAGGTTTACCTAAGTCTGAAGGAAAGAGTGTCATCATGGTGGTAGTTGATAGACTTACCAAATATGCACACTTTTGTGCATTATCTCATCCATTTAAAGCAAGTACAGTTGCTACTACATTTATGGACAGAATTCAAAAGCTACATGGAAGCCCAAGGGTTATTGTGAGTGACAGAGATCCCATTTTTACTGGAAATTTTTGGACAGAGTTATTTTCTTGTTTGGGTACTCAATTAGCTCATATTTCATCTTATCATCCTCAATCTGATGGTCAAAATGAGATAGTAAATAAATGTTTGGAAGGATATCTTCGTTGTTTTGTATCTGATAAACAAACACAATGGGTCAAGTGGTTACCTCTTGCTGAATAGTGGTATAACACTTCCTTCCATCTTCTGTATAAATAATTACGGCCTATAGCTATGAATATCATCCACTGCATGCATCACATCATCTTTAAGGAAAATTATTCATATTAGGAAAAATCACATGTATCAGCAAATATCAACTCTTAAAGATAACATTGCTGCATCAGATAAACAACAATGAGGAATGCTTGCTCATGCTTGAAGTACGATAATAGGAATTAGGTATTTCTGGCTACAACAATACAAACAGATAATCCACCAACAAGGATGTAAAATTTATCCATCAAATACTATGAGTCATCCAGATGCCATAAGATGAGTACTATGGCTACAAAGGTGGAGCTTCACCTTCTTGACGAATACATCGATTTCAATATTTCCTTGAAGGTTATAGTGAATCTTCGATTTCAACCCATTTGAACTTGATGGGGAGGAAGATAATGTGGGAGCACGAAGCGTCATGAAGAAAGGGCTTCGACGGGGCTCGATGATATTGGTAATATAAGGTGAACTGGACTCTTTGAGATTCTACATGGGAGGATGAGAATTTTATACAGAAGCACCCGGAGCTACTCAAGTGTTGAGGACAACACTTTTTTTTTGAAGGAGAGGGGCATGTTAGGTCCCTATATCACTAGTATAGCCCCTTATTATTGTTAGTGTAAACCCCTTATTGTTATTAGTGTACCCTTGTAACCCCCATTTTGTTATTATTGTGCCCTTAAATTATTATTGTTAGGTCGGCTAGAATTACATTGTGGCCCACTAGGATTATATTATGGCCCCATGGACTCCTATATATAGAAAGGAGGTTTTGTGAATTGTATCATCCAAGAATTGATCATTCATGTAATGTATTGGAGGTTGCCCCCTCGAAGTGGCTTATTTCTAAGGCGTTGATATCTCATTTCTTCTATTTTTGGAGTTGGTTACATAACACTATTCAACAATATGCCCTTGGAATCAATTCAACTTGATTCTTCAAACAAGACTTATGCAATTCGTAAAAAAAATACACACCTTTTACTTGCTTTGAGGAGCTCGATATTGAAATTGAATTATCTCTGTAATTGAAAATCTTCAATCCTTGTAGTATCCCTCTGAAGCTTCTTTCAAATTCCACAGATCTGATCTAATTTGGATTCTTCAAGACAAAGTTATGTCCAATCTCCCACAATGACCCAATTTTGGACTGGTTCAGTAGAGCGAACTTGTACGACTTGCCACGTGTCACTGTTTCATCCTTCGGATCTGAAATTGATATCCAAGAAACTAAAGTCTGTTTAATTGAGACCACTTTTTACGGCACTCCAATCCAATGCTCAGAGAGAGAGAGTTATGAATATTTTTCCACGATCACCTCTTTGAGATGAAATTCGAGAGCCTGAAAAGGCACTACCTTCCACAGATCATATCTCCAAACATATTGTGAACCAAGCTCTGAAATTTTTTGAGGAGTTTCCTCAGGATTTCAACTTTGCACCCTAAAAATTTCAGATTCTGAACCTTAGTAGAAAAAAAATTATAGTGCAAATGCAACGATGACCTGTTTAGGAGCCTGAAAACAGACCTAACTTCCATAGATCATATCTCTGAAAATATTGCAAACCAAGCTCTGAAATTTTTAAACAAGCTTCCTTAGGATTTCGGCTTCACACCTTAAAAATTTCAGCTTTTGAAACTTCGTAGAAAAAAAATTATAGCGCAAATTCCACGATGACATGTTTGGAGCAGCGAAACCCTAGAATCCAAACCTCTGATACCAAATGTTGTGTAACCAGCTCCAAAAATAGAAGAAAAGAGACATAAACGCCTTATAAATAATCCACTTCGAGGGGGAAACCTCCAATACATTACATAAATGAAAAATTTTTGGATGATACAATTTACAAAACCTCCTTTCTATATATAGGAGTCCATGGGGCCATAATGTAATCCTAGTGGGCCACAATGTAATCCTAGCCGACCTAACAATAATAATTGAAGGGCACAATAATAACAAAATGGGGGTTACAAGGGTACAATAATAACAATAACGGGGTTACACTAATAACAATAAGGGACTATACTAGTAATATAGGGACCTGACAGTTATCTGTTATGATTTTGTGAGGGCAACCAAAACGAGACAAGATATTTGATTCTAAAAATTGAATAATTACCGTATCTGTAGCATGCCTTGCTGGAACGGCCTTGATCCATTTGTTGAAGTAATTTGTACCTGTCAAGATCCATCAATGCTGCGCTGATGATGCAAGATGGATTTCTCCTATGAAATCAAGTCCCCACTGCCGAAAAGGAGCGTTTATTGCAACTGGTTTCAAGGGAAGAGGAAGAAATTTCCTTTTCCCCTGGAAAATTTGACACTCATGGCAGCTCATAATTGTTTTATACAAATATGAAAATAAAGTTGGCCAATAATATCCTACTCTCAACACTTTATTAGCTGTATTTTTCCAAAAAAAATGACCACCAAAATCACCTTTGTGAAAATCGTGCATCACTTGCTGCGCCTCATCTTCAACCAAACAATTGAGCAGAATACCTACTGGATCTTTCCAATAAAGAGCATTGTTTAAAATACAGTATTTAGTAGACTTGAGTTTCAGTGATCTACCTTTGCTTTTAGACATCCCTGGAGGTGGTGAAAGATGCCGAAGAACATAAAAAATATTTGAATACCATGGGGATTGTAGAAAAAATTCTGAAACTGGAACAAGCAAGCCTTCATCCTCATCCTCTGACATTGTTGTTATGAGATTAATATCCAGGGCATGCAGATTTGATTGAGCCATTATCTTTGCCAGACCTTGTCCTTTGATCAATTTTGTGGGTTTGATCTCCAAATCATACTCTAACATAGTTGCTATCCACTTACCTCTTCGACCTTCTAGATCATTTTACATCAACACATCTTTCACTGCTACATTAGGAACATATGCTATAGTATGTGAATGCAGAATATATACTCTAAAATCCTTCAATGCCTTTATAAGAGCCAATTCTTGTTTCTCAATGATATTATATCGTAAGGTAGCATCTCTAATAGTCCTACTGAAAAAGGCAATTGGATTTTCAATCTAATCTCTCTTTTGCATCAAAACTGCAGCCATAGTATGCTCCGATGCAAATGAAAATATAATGAAATATTGAGTGTACTGAGGACTAATCAAGACTGGGGCATTGGATAGAGCAAAATTTACCAGATTAAATGACTTTATAGCCTCCTCACTCCATTTGAAAGTGCTATCCTTCTTCAACATTTTAGTCATTTCTCTTAAGTGTTCAACCAAATTGGGTATAAATCTGCGCAAGAAGTTCATTTTACCATTGAATGATTGAATCTCCTTTTTGTTCCGTGGAAGGTCTATGTGCTGAATTGCCTCCACTCTTGAAGGATCAATGCAGATACCATATTTAGAGATGATATGCCCCAGCAACTTGCCTTCATCCATAGCAAACAAACTTTTCTTTGGATTGAGAGAAATCCAAAACTTTCTACATCACTGAAAAACAACTCTCAAATGGTGCAAGTGTTCATCATCAGAACCAGAAAACACTGTCAGATCATCCAAATAAACAACAAGAAAAACATACTTTTCATTGGAAAAAGCAATGTCCATTGCTCGCTGGAAAGTAGCTCCAGCGTTCTTCAGTACAAATGGCATTTTGGCATACTGGAAGGTTCCCCAAGGTGTTGTGAAAGCAGTTTTGTCTTGGTCTTTCTCATGTACCAAGATATGATTATAGCCTGAGTAGCCATCGAGTAGTGACATCCTTGATGCTCCAACTACTCTCTGCAGAATATGGTCCATCTTCGGAAGCGGATATTTATCCTTTAAGGATGCTTTATTCAAGTTCTGGAAGTCTATGCACAACCTTATATCTCATGTATTTTTACGTACCGGGTCTAAATTTGAAATCCAATCATAAAATCTAATCAGGACTATGATACCAGTTTTATACAATCTGTTTACCTCTTTTTCAATGGATGGCAGCAGCTTTAGGTTGATTCTTCTCAGCTTCTGTCTAAATGGCTTCTGATCCGACTTGATGGGAATAGTATGCTGAATAATATTTTTGTACACCTTCAAATCTGAATAATCCCATGCAAACACATCAGAAAATTCAGAAAGTAATTTAACATACTTTTCCTTTACCTCAGGGGATAATGCTTTTGATAACTTCACAAGCTTGGGCTTGTCAACTGTTCCAAGATTCACATCTTCAACTCCTTTATCAGTAGGCACCAAGCTTGGTTTCTTTGCAACATCATCTTGATAAAAAATCTCCTCTAAAGGTATGAGTCCTCTAGGAATTACATTGTCTTTCAGCTGCAGTTCGTCCATCTGATGTGCTTCTATTTCTTGATCATCGATCTCATAATCACCTTCTATAGGAGTATCTTTGAATTTTCCTTCACTCTGTAGAAAAGCATTGATTTCATTGTCATCCCAAAACACTTGCCAATACTTAGATTGTCCGGGACAACAGACCTATGTTTGACATAAATTTCAAACTTGTTGCTGGAGTTCATTGGAATCTTCAAGTTTCTTGCAGTAGTGGAAAGAGAATCAGCAATAAGATTCTGCATTCGGGGTATTGTTGTCAAAGTGTACTCAGAAAATGTCCTCAAGATGTCTAGAACTGCATTTTGATATGCCCTCAATTGTGGATTCTTTGCTTGATATTCTCCTTTGACCTGTTTGATTATCAGCTCTGAATGTCCATAGACAAAAATCCTTTTTGCATTCAACTTCTTCAAAATTTTCAAACTTGCAATTAAAGCTTCATACTCTGCTTCATTGTTAGAGCAATCAAAAGTCAATTTGTAAGCACATACTCTAACATTACTAGGAACCTTTTTAGGCTGGAAAACTGGGCTCCGAATCCATATTCTAATACTAGCACTGTCCTTACCAACAACTCCATCAAAATCCAAGCTCCAAAGGCCTTCTTCTTCTTCTTCTAGATGCTGAAATTTTGCTTCTTTCTCTACTTTATCCTAACTGATTTATGCATCTTTTTTCTGTTCGCTGTCTTTTTGCTGCTGGCAAGCAAGAAGCTCAGAAGTGCTTGCTGCTTTATCTTTTTCCTGTTTGATGACTTCCCTAAAATTTTCTGATATTTGAGGTATCTCATCTACTTGTACCAAATGAACATTTTCATCATTCAAACCACCATCTGAATATAATACAAATGACTCTAAATATGTGTGGACTGCATTAATGGGATAATTAACTAGCTTCTCTTTGCTAGAGATCATATATTTCATTTTATTTTCCCTATATAGTTTCCTTAACTAACCAAACATGGGAATGGTGGCATAAGAGAAGTCAAGCTGCATGGTTCCTTTAAGTTTTACACCCCAAGACCTATATAGAAGCATTCCAAATCATGGTGGAACATCGGCAACAACTACATCCATCAAAAAATTCTTGGCTGGGATTTGATCTAAAGATACTACCATGTCTTTGATAAGAAAAATACAATGGACCCTACCAAAGTCAAAGTAATACAAATCATGGTATTTGTGGGTAATATCAAGACCCAGCTTCTCCATAATGGCTTTGGGCATCAAATTATGCGAGGCTCCGGAGTCCAACATAGCATTATGTAAGATGAATTCATGTAATCTAAAACTCAGGTAAAAGGGAGGGACTTCACTTTCTTCAGATTGATCTTCTGTGGCTGGACCAAAGATGAGTTCAGGGTAGTCATCTTCAACATTAACCATATATGATACAGAGTCTATTTGAAAAATTTTGGACACCTGATTTTTATAAGCACAATTTTTCACCAACTCAGTTAAGGGCATAGACACTTTCAGCTTAGAAATTTCATTTTCTAAATTAAAAGAAGGAACTTTTTCTACCTCTTTTATGGGAGGATATTTCTTCTCTACTTGCTCCTTCGCTGCGCTATGCTGGTTTCTTTCATTTGTAGTGTTAATTGCTGAAGGTGCCTTTCTGGGAGAAGGATCCACAGGCTCTTTCCCTTTCCTTTGAGTATTTGAAGAATCATTTTTTGATTGCAGCTCTTTTCTTTTCTGAATGGGACTGATCAGCACATATCTGCTCCTCATAGAATACTGCTTTTGTTGAGTTGATAAAGCATTCATGTATCCTCTTTGATAATCATCAGACTCTTCTTATAACACCACATCATTGGCCAAAATGAAATCTTCTTCCTTTCGAATATCTGTAATCACTGTATATTCCTCGTTTTCTGTAAGAAAGATGGGCGCACCATCAACTGTGAAAAAGTAGTTGGCTTTGACTACAGGATCATCGTCATCATCTGTCTCTATTCCCTGAACATAATTTTTCTATAATGGAGTTCTGATCTGTTGTTGTGGTGGTGCTTGGTCCTACGCTGTTTGTTCTCTTTGTTTAATTCTGAATTGTGGCTGTTGATGTCCTCTAAAATTCAGATTCTTGATTTGAGCTTCAGGCCTATCTGAAATGGTCAATCGATCAACCATTTTCTGCACTGTCCGGATCAAAATGTCCATTTTACTGTCTGAAGGAGAGGCTTCTTCTTTCACAGTGACTCTCTTTTCAGCTTTGGTTTGCGCTCTTTTGGCTAGCAAATTCGCTTCTACACTCATAGCTATCTTTTGCATGTCTTCAAGCGTGGTAGGATCTCTTTCTCGTAGCTAATATTCCATATCAGCATCGAAACCATCTGGAAAATTGAGCAAGGCTAATCCCATAGGAGGTTTTATGTTAGCCGAAATAGCATTATATACAACATTAAATCGTACACAATAATCATGTACAGTTTCACCCACATTTCTTTTAATATTTTCATATTCGAACAAAATTTGGAGTGCATTTTTCTTTACCTCCCACCAGTCTAGGAACTGTTAAACACCATGTTAAACACACACATGGTGTATGAGAAGAATAAACACACACACAAGAGACTCAACACACAATGAAGGATAAGAGTGAGGTTTTCTTATTTTCCATTATACAAAGATGTACATTTATAGTACAATGGTGTGACTCTTGGTTTCATATTCCAAGGTCACTTGGACTCCATTGTGACTTTTCACATTCCACACCTACCCATGTAGGATTAGGTGTTCCAACATCCCCCCTTAATCCGAAGGGGTGTGTGTGAGTCCAAAAAGAGAGTTGTAATACAAATCTGCAAAGTATGCATGGAAGCACTTGGGCTGAATCAACTCTTTGAAATGTTGGAAAAAAGAGGTGGTTTAAGGATGACCACCAACACTGGAATGAAATACTTGTTGCAGTTCCTGGAACTTTTCCAAAACTGGCAAGAAGCTGAAAGCTTCTGCTAGAGGAATTGTCCCTCATAAAAAAGGGAGACCTTCAACCTAAAAGAAGGGAGGTCTACTACCTGTGATGGTTTTAGAATTACCAACAACTCTGGAATGCTTGAAGCATTTCCTGAAACTCAACCAATGCTGGAAAGAAGCTGAAGGCTTCTGCTAGAGGAAGTGTTCCTCATATATGAAAGGGAGACCTTCGACCTAAAAGAAGGGAGGTCTACTACCTGTGATGGTTTTAGGATATCCACCAACCAAAGATGGTTTAAGGTTGTCCACCAACCGAAGGCATGCTCATGGGCATTCGTGTCTCTGGCTACATCTCTGAATTTGGAATGACGAATTGTGGCTCGGGCTCGCTTGAACTGATGTGTCTCTAGCTACAACTCTAAACATGGAATGATAGATTGTGGCTCAGGCTCGCTTGATTTGTCGTCGAATCTTGTACATGACCACCATTTTCCCCCCTGTCAGGGACAAGGTGAGATGATGGTGAAAACTCAACTGCAAGTTTGCTCAATATCTGAGAACAAGTTCTGACATGTGTTTGAAACATCTTCTTGGCTGTTGATGCCCATTTCCAAGAAGCGATGCATCCAAGATGAATCTTGGTTCTTGCAGGAGGCTTGTTTATGAAGCATTTGTCTGAAGAATGGGTGTGCCGACCACAGTGCTTGCATGGATGAAGATCAAAACAGTGATATTTCATATGGCCAACTCGATCAAAGTGTTGGCATTTCACAATATGTTGTTGTTGTTGTGGAGCAGGATCTGGGACAACTGTAGGTGAACCGTCATACATGAATCTGGCACTCTGAAATATGATGGGCTTGGTGTAGTCTATAATATGAAAGGACACATCCTTGTCATATCCGAGACCAGTTCGGTGCTTGTTGTGGACAAGCTCTTCCCAAGGTCTAATGATGGGCTTAGGAAGTGCAGGCTGAGCTGCTGCATATGCATGAAAATCTACTCTTCTACAAGGAACTGAATGGGAATCAACTTCAACTTTACTGACTTGCTGTTGATGGGAGTCTTTCTCAATATTCTGAACAGAAACAGGTTCAGAATGGTGACTCTTTTGTTGAATTTCATCTTGTTGAAGCTGAGATTCCAACTGCAAAAACTCAATATTTTCTTGTGCATTTTGTAAACAAGTCTGAATATTACAAAGAGCATTCTTGCTCATTTTTATCATGTCATCAACATTGGAATGAATGAGGTCATTCAACAACTCTAATGCCTCATTGATTTTAGCCATTTCAACAACTTAGGCTCAAAAAATGAAAGGGTGTCGGCTTCAACCGAAAATGCACCCGTTTACAATGTGATTCAACAAATACAAATGACTGCAAAGAATTTCCAACTATGGAAATCTCAAGTACAAAATGTGCTCCTCAAATGATGGAGGACAATCAAAAATGAGTTACATCAACAACTCAAATTTACTGATTGCAACTATGAAAAAGATGCAAATACAATGTCAATGTAAATGTGTAGTTGAAAACACTATGCAAGAAGCCTTTAAAGCAATTGAATTTTTTCTTCAAAGAGTTGTTTTGCACCAATAACAACTCATCTTCAAATGTCAATTTCTTTAGAAAATCACCCTTATGCCACAAATCACACAATGTAAAATCCGCAATTTTCTCTATGTATTCAGTCCATCTGCTCACATGTCATTTCCTCTTTTTCTGTTGTTCATATTCTCTTTTTCCTCTCTCTCTCTGCTGTTTTTTTCTTTTTTTTAATTAATTAAAAATTAATTAAAAAATAAGGAAAGGGATTGTAATAAAAATGAGAGGGATTTTAATAAATTAAAAAAGGAAAGAGGTGGGAAAAGTAAGGGAAATTTTAAAAAAAATTATTAAAAAAGGGATTATGGGAATTAATTAAAAGGGATTTTAAAAATTAAAAAGAGAAGGGGAAATATTAAAAGTAAAAAAGGTATTATATGGAGGGGATTTTATTAATGGGGGGAGGGGATTTTATAGAAATTAAAATTGAAAAATTGAATTGTGAAAAGTATTATATGAAGGGGGGCGGATATAAAAAAAATTTAAAAACGAAATATGGGGAAGGGTCGGTTATAGCAGGGAGGGGGCGTATATAAATTTAAAAAAAATGAAATATGGGGAATTGTGATTTGGGACGGCCGTGAGAGATGGGGGAGCGGGGTTGAGGAAGAGGAAAGGGTGGGTAGAGCGCACGAAAGGGTTGGGAGGTGAGCTGTAGGACGAGGGGTAAAGGATAGCGGGTAGGGAGATGGGTAGGAGCGGACGCGTGTGGGAGATGAGTGAGAGCTCGAGGGTGAGCGTATGGAACACTATGTGAAGTGTATGGAGCATAGGTTAGCACGTTGGGAAAGGGGGCGTATGATAACAGGTTTGCGTTGGTGTATGAGCTTGAGTGTAGGTCGAGTGGTGAGGAAAGGTCGTAGGTCGTGAGCAAAGGGGAGTGTGTTGGGCTCTTGGGTAGACGCTGAAATTTGTAGAGCGAGGGTAATGTGTATGTAACTCTTACAAAGTGTGGATAGAGCCTGTTGATAAGGCTCTGAACCACTTTTAACTTCACCTCCAAAGCTTTGGAAAAACAACCTTGTGGTTACATTCTCTGCCTCTACCTCATGAAGATAAAAAAATTCATTCATTTTATCAACATGCTGCTGGGCTGTAATGCTTTGAGTGGCATCAAAGATAGGAATTTTACTTTGATAATCAGGAGGCATATCATTTAAGTTCTGAGGTAAAAATAGGGGTGCATACTAGGCAGCCATGACTCGAGGTGGATTTACAACGGTATTGGTGCTACTAGGATTCAAGGGAGGTGTTGATGGAGGAGATGAAAGCTGAGAATTGACTGATGGGAATGTTGATGAATTAAGGGGAGGAAAAGCTTCTTCTGATAACTCTGAAGGCTCAGGGATATTAGTTACAGAGATAGAAGTCTGAGGGGAATTCAAAATATAATCATTAATTGATGTATTTTCCCTTTGAACTTCGATATCTACAAGAAATTCTGGATCTAAAACTATGTCATCAAGTGCAGTTTCAAACTTACTTCTAAACAAAGAAAGTTCAAAACACTCATCAAGAAAGATCTTCTACAAAAAACCACTCACTGGGCCAAGTATGGGATCTGAAAATAGGTCTGGGACTTAGTGATCCCTCTTGTCTTCTGACTATCCTTGGAATGAGATTAGGATTTTCAAACACGGGGGGAGGATTTGGATCTAGATTGGCCCTTGTGTATCTTCTTGAAGCCAGTGTGGTTGAATTTCTACTTTATAATGCTTTATTTCAGCCTATCAAACTATGAATATCGTCATTTAGAGTCCATGAATTTATATTGAAGATATTACTGAGGTGATCAATATTTTGTGTTACAAATTTCCCCAGTGGAGTCGCCAGAAATGTTAGCACCTAATTTGAACCTCAGGCTGAAAAAGGCAACTCAGGGTAACCTCAAACCACACTCAGCTTTGTAGCTAGCCCTACAAGGTCAGGAGAGGGCTCTCTCCATAAAAAATATATTCAATGAAATGTAATAACAAGACTGATATTAGGCTAGGTATAATAATGGGAAATGTTTTTTATAAAATTCAGGGTGTATGGAACAAATGGGGCAGTTTAAATCTGGAGAATTAAATAAGAGATACAAGGTATTTTATGGGGCAAGGTAGGCAGGAATTTTAACAATTCAGTTTAAATAATGATGGGATGGTAAGACTGGTGAGGAGCTGAAAAGGGCATAGGAGATGGTTCCTTTTCAAGCAGAAGAAAACATAGAATATTGAATGATTTCCCAAGGAAGAGCATTAAAAATGGATTCTACCTATCTATCTTGAAAGCATTCAACCATAAATGTTTATGAATGAATGAAAAAACATAACATATTTACAGATGAACACAAAGGAAAGAACAAATGCTAAAATTCATACCACAGGGATCCCACAAATTAGAGCTGCATATCTTTATTAATTCCCTGACAAACTGTTACAAATGGAGCGCAGAACGTCCTCCTTGATTTCCAAACTATTCCACACTTTGTTCCCCTTACTCTCTGTCTTTTAAAAATGACTGAAAATTACATTAAATAGATAGAAATGAAGGGAAGTAGATCCACAGAAAGAGGAGCTGTTATACCAGCTCAAAAACTGAAATCCGATCATAGGAAAGAAACCAACGATATGCCCCTGAAAATAAGGAACAACAATACATTTTTAGACCACTAATGTTTTTGTTGTTACATTGGATGAATGAAAAATAGGAAATCTAAAGAACAGATCCCTATTTTTTAGCTATCGCAGAGGTCTCTGTTTCATAATTAGGTCTCGGCCCTTTGACTGTTTGTTTCTGTTATTACTCTTTGAAGAAAAATCCACCTTTGAAGTGAATGCCTTTGGAACGATTTAAAATGAAATTATGCCTTTTTAGTGAAGGAGAAACTCATTTTGAATGAGGAAGAGCGAAAGGAAAGGAGGTGGGCCCGAATCACAATTGGAAGATCGAAAGGGAGGGAAGATATTTGGGAATAGAGCAATTGAAAAATATGTGATGCGATGGAAACATTGTGATTGCGATTAGTGTAAAGGGAAAGGGGAATCACAATCACAATCGAAGCAGGAGCGGATGTAATACATAGCAGAGTAACAAAATATGCGATGCGATAGTGGAAAATTTGATGCAATGAGAAATGGGAGAAATCCCTTTGAAAATTCATATAAAATGAAATTTTCCATTTAACATAGGGAAAGACCCTTTTCAAGTTGTAAAGGGCGGAAGGGATTAAAGGTGGGACTGGGTGTTGGCCAGATAAATCGTTCTTGCGGACAAGACCGATCTCCCTAGTGTCAGAAGACAATCTAGCAACAAATGAACAACTAAGTTTGTCTTTCTCTAAGTATATTCATTTTACAAATAAATGCTATGAAGGTGTCGATCCTACCTTAGATCCAAATGCTTATTTGCGGTCGCAGTGCTTCCGTTGCATCAATAATCCTTCGTCGTAACAAGGGCCCTTTTGTCACAAGAAAGTATCGTCTTTCGTTGATCTGCAATCACAAACAAGAAAATATCAATAGCACCTGTATAACAAATAATCATAAAACATACCTATCATAGTGATCAAGGAATCTATGAAATAAATAATCAAACGACAGCTTATTGAAATAAACAATCGAACGACAATTTATTGAGAAAAACAGAACTTGATTGTATTAATCTTAAAATATACAGAAGAACCTTACAACCTTAGCCTTGATGTTCGAAAGGCCTTCCCGGGGTCCGAAGCAGGAATCTCCTCTACTTTGATAAGTCTTACACTCTTCCTCCAGGAGCACAAAGAAGTATGTGATCTTTCCTCTCAAAAGCTCAGCAGAAAGAAGTCTAAATCTTAACAGCACTTCAACTCAAAAACACATAAAACTTGAACTCTAATTCTCCATCTCCATAACCTCCATCTCCAATAGTTTTAACTTCTTGAACTTAACCCAAAAGGCTACCCAATGCCTCCTTTTATAGAGGAGATGAGGAGGTTAGGATTCCACCTTTAAAGGGATAGAACCCTCCTTCAAAGGGATAGGCTCCTCACATCAAGGGATTAGTTCCTTAAGGTGTGGGATACATGCACCTTACTAAAGCATACTCATCCCCAAAAAATCTCATCCAGAACCTTCTAGAATTGACCAAAATTCAACTTTTTCAGTTTAATTTCGCGCTTTTTTGACTTTACGGGGGTACCGCAGGCATTAGACTGGAAAAATGCGTTCTAGAACGCAGTTTCTCTTCACATTACCTGCGTACCCTAGCTAAAAACACAAGAAGGTCTCATGTTACCTGCGTACCTTGAGTTTCAGAGATTTTTAGGGTTTTTCTTCCAGTTCTGAGGCTTGGAATGAGGAACAAAGGTTCTAAGACTTGCAAAGGAGGCATGAGTGTTGTGAGGCTCATACGGTCGGCGAAATGTCAAGGTGACATTTTTGGTGTAATAGATTGCCCCCTAAAGTGCGAAGTCTGAAATAGATGAAGATGAAGTCTGTCATATATGAAAAGTGAGAAGTACTTTATCATTTCAAGGATCATCCTGTGGACACCCCGGTCGGAACACCGTAAAAACATTCAATGCAAAATATATATATGTAATCATATCATAACAGAGTGACATATGAGATAAAAACTAACTTTAGAAACTAACTCTAAATTGTTCTGATACAGGAATGATTTTGAATACATCACAGTATAGACATATGTCGACACAGCATGGACGCAACCATCTGTTTATAAATAGTCTATTGTATGAATGATAACAAAATTCCTCGCAGCCTAGATGGTGGAAACTAGATCCAGGGTCTTTATTTCCGCATCTCGAACTAGTATGATTCTATCCATGTGAATAAATGTGTTGAAGTCGAACATGGTAGAAACCACTTGATTACTAGTCAATGATGTGAACTGTTAACAAGTGTGAGAGTAACCACCAGTAATGTCAATGGCTCTCAAAGTACTCAGTACAATCCATGAAATGTGAATAAATGAGCTGAAGTCGAACATGTCACGGAATCTTTCGATCGAAGGTCAATGATGCAACCTGTCGTCGAAGGCGAGAAACCTGCCATTGAGGCATGCAGATTTCAAGGTACCGACTATTTCTGGATCAACTTCCTAGATAATGAGTTGTCGTCGATAGAAAGTGATCCGTCGTAGGCAAGCCCACAACACGAAATCATAGATCAAGTTTTGAAAATATATTGGCAAGGACTGACTCAGGGATGGTCAAAATGGATGACAGATATTTTGCAGATGAATGGTTTATTTGAATTGTCCTCTTGAACACATAACGACACTGCAGATGGCTTGGTGACAATTGACCCAAAGCTAATACCCAGAAACCGGCTGAAGACTTTCAATATGGTTTGATTAACTGTTAGGAAAAGGATTTTCCCAACCCAGGTGGACAAAAAGTGTCGTGTTCAAGAGTGGTTAACGGTTTTCCGAATAATCAAAATGTAACAAATAGGTTCGTTTTTCTCTCTTTTCCCCCACCATTTCTGGCAAGTACCTCTTTATTTTTGACAAGCTTGAGGAGGATAAAATTTGCTTGTTTATAAGCTCATCCTTCGGATGAGTCCAACTTAGTTTAAAATTAGAACCCTAAGAAGGAGTGGTTCGTTCCTGTTTAAAATTGAACAGGTCCTTTACTGTTAAGTTTTAACGAGTCTAGTATAGGAGAAACTCGGTGTTTTTCATTTTTAGGGAGTCAGAAGAAAAACTTAAGAAAACTCCATGGGTGTACTTTTTCGTAAATTTAGTCTCTCGAGCCCGAAAAAGGATAAAATAATGCGAGAGAGAACTCTATTGACCGTATTTAGTCAATGTATACCTTTTTCGTAAATAGTCCATTTCAGTCCGTAAAAGGGGTAAAATTATACTGAAGGGACGATTATTCATTTACTTTAACGAGTTCGAATAATTAAGTGCTCGGCAATCTTTTCATATTTAGGGAGTCTGAAAAGGGCTTAAAAGAGGACTCCAAGGTTTCACTTTTTCAGTAAGTTTTAACGAGTTCGAAAAAGGGATAAAAATGTACTCAGTGGTTTTCACTTTTTCGTAAGTTTTAACGAGTTCGAAAAAGGGATAAAAATGTACTCATATGGCCGACTTTCAATTTAATTTACGAGCAGGAAAAGACGAAAAGAACTCGGCATTTTCATGTGTTTTACGAGAATGAAAGATAGCAAAATAATCTCAATATTTTCATGAGTTTAACGAGTCTCGAAAATAACCGAAATTGACTCAAGATAGGTTTCATTTTTACAAAAGCTTGAAACAGAGAAAAACTATGCTTCAGAGTGGTTTCATTTTTACACAAGCTTGAAACAGAGAGAAAACTGTGCTTGATGCCCCCTAAGCGTAACTGCTAGAGCGCGTGCCCCCCCAGCTTCATTTCATTCAACTAAGTACACTAGTAATAAATAGCTAGATGGAATGAAGGTTCTTTTACGAGATCATATGAAAGACCCGACCTAAAAACTAACCTAAATATATGACTTAACATCTACGAGGTCTATTCAAAGACTCGACTCAATTAGGGGAGGATTTGTTTCATTTTTTAACGAGCTTGACACAGGAAAAGAACTATTCTCATGGCAACATGTTTCATTTTTTGACGAGGTTGACACAGTAAAAGGAACTTTCCTCGTATCTAATCTCTACAATCTACCTATATAACCTACCTCCTGATTCATTTTTTAATGAGGTTGACACAGGAAAAGAACTATCCTCATCAGACTTGTTTCATTTTTTAACGAGGTTGACACAGTAAAAGGAACTATCCTCTGACCAACTGATTCATTTTTTAACGAGGTTGACACAGGAAAAGAATTGTCCTCATACCTGATTCATTTTTTAACGAGGTTGACTCAGTAACACGAACCGTCCTCATAAACTATTTATTCTAATCTACCAATCTACTCTCTACAATCTACCTACTGATTCATTTTTTAATGAGGTTGACACAGGAAAAGAATTGTCCTCATGGAAACTTGTTTAATTTTTTAAACGAGCTTGACACAAGAAAAGGAACTATGCTCTCGACTAACTGATTCATTTTTTAACGAGGTTGACACAGGAAAAGAACTGTCCTCACACTCACTGATTCATTTTTTAACGAGGTTGACACAGTAAAAGGAACTCTCCTCACACTCACTGATTCATTTTTTAACGAGGTTGACACAGTACAAGGAACTCTCCTCACACTCACTCATTCATTTTTTAATGAGTTTGACACAGTACAAGGAAATCTCCTCACACTCACTGATTCATTTTTTAACGAGGTTGACACAGTACAAGGAACTCTCCTCACATCACTTCTAATCTACAGCGTGTTGGAGGTTTCCTCAACACAACTAACATTTACAGCCATGGTTGGTTGGTTGACTTCTTTCTTATCTTGCTTCTTCTTCTTCTTCTTCTTCCCTTTCCTCTTCTTCGCCACCTGGTTACTAGCGTCAAGGCTTTTACCAAGCGCAGAGGAAGAAATGGAGGAAGAAATATTAGACGAAGAAGGTAAAGGGTCAACAGAAGGTTGGTGATGTTGAGATGGTGAACTCTGTTTAGGTGAAACATTCGGTTGAGGTGGAACAATTGGAGTATTCAGGGCCAATGAAGTTGAAAGTAACCATATCGGTAAACCTATTGTAAATCCAGGTAATGACAATGTAGCCATATAAGGAGGACCAACATTTCCAAAGCAAGGAAAAGTACTAGGATTCTCGTTAAGAGGGGTTCCTTGGTTGGTAAATTCCAGAACAGTTGCCATTCTATTCAACTTCAGTGAATTTTATTAACAAATTAAAAACTAAAATTAACAATTAACAATTAACAATTCACACCTAACAATTAAAATTCACAATTCACACCTATGGTCTCTAAAAGTAAAAACAAACAAATTAACATGCGCTATCAAATCTAGGAGTCAAACCACACACAAACAGTAACTTCCCGTACTAAAAACACTAGTTGGTGATGAAATCAAACATCGTAGAATTTAATACAGAAAGGGCGGTTGGAACAGTTACCCCGACAACCTGCTTAATGAAACAGACTGGCACAAGTTTCTTCACAAAACCATCTCAAGTGAAGAGAACCCCCCAGAGAGTCCAAGTGAGTCTAGTCGACGTCTGCTCCAGGTACAGTGGGATCTTCCCTCCACCGTCACCTTAGGAAAGAACCCTATAGATTATGGCCTCTAAGGTTACCAACAGAAACAAATATACCTGGGGGAACAGTCTATGATCCGATACACATGCAAGGGTAGAGTAACAAAGCTCAATCCCCTTGAAGGCTCCTTGACATAATTCAAGGTTTACCGACAAGTGACCCCAGGCTCCTCGACAATGGTCAATCCGAGGTTTACCGTTTTTAATACGTGTATATCTGCTATCGTTCCCAATGAGGAAGGATTGATTACCTCACTGGTTCAGATATGATCTCGTGCTTGACTCCTTTAGGAGGAGCTTCCCAGAGCATACATGCAACAATTGGAATTCTTCCTACCACAAGATCGACTACTTGTTTGTTTTACTGTCTTGGAGAGTTAACTAAAACCTATTCCAAGACACTAGCCTAAGCTAGATTGGTGGAAAGAGACCTAAAAATGTAAAAATTACTAGATGAATTTTATTAAGCGCTGTGTTATTTAGGCTGTTATTACTCAAAAGGGTTAATGGATATGAAACCAATGATGTTATGACCCGACCCAAAATTGAATGCAATCGAATATGATAATGTAATCTTTTCAATTCGATGAATCCTAACTAAAGTAAGGAAAGAGTTTCCATTCACTTCCAACAATGCAAAGATTGATAACTAAGAGAAAATATAACAAATTCTCTAATGCACTAATTTCATCAAGAAAAACTAATGCAAATCAATCCCAAAACGATTTTTTATTTTTTTGTTTTTTTCTTTTAAAACAAGCATAAAAAAATCTAAATTCAAATCAAAGAAAATTGATCTAAATCTACGATTTCTTTTTCAGAATGTAAACTATGCAGTTGTAATCTATGCACAATTCACTTGAAAATTATGCAAATGTAATCTATGCACATTTTTCATTCATATTCTGAAAATGAGAATTCTAATTATGCAAATGTGATCTATGCAAAAGAATTCTCAAACACAAGATGATTCTAATGTAATATAAGAACCAATCAAGTGGAAGTCAAGAAAATCGGGTGAGAGTTCCAAAGATCAAAAAACACTCAAAGGCGATTAACACTCATACACAATTTAGCCCCCCCAAGCAAAAACAAAAGCAAAAAGATGCAAAATTGTGAAAATACTGAGACAAACCTCCAAGTAATGACCAAAGGAAATAAAATTAAGAATTTCTCAAAAAAGAGACTCAAAACACCCAATTAACTTAATGGAGATTGATGAGATGAAGAATTTGCTGAAAGAAACTTAGAAACAAGATATTTTTGACAGAAAAATATAGATCTGGGTAGATGCTAAGAATCCTAAATTAAATCTAAACTAAACTAGAAAAAAGAAATCTAGAGTTTTTCCAAAATTTTAACAGGGTCCGCAGTATCCCAGAAGTAACAGGTGCGGTCCCGCACTGTTTACTTAAGGAAAGTGCGGAAATGCCCGCACTGTGTGTGAAGACAAAGTGCGGTCCCCTGAAAACTTCAAGAAAAACATAAAACATTTCAAAATTTTCAAAAACAAAGAAAACCTAAGCTACCCAGACAGATATCTATCAATCAAAAACCAGAAAAAACTTTTCCTCAAATCAAAATAAAAGAGAACCAAAAACAACAAGTTTCTATCCCCAGTATGGTCACCAATTTGTTGGCCGGATAAATCGTTCTTGCGGACAAGACCGATCTCCCTAGTGTCAGAAGACAATCTAGCAACAAACGAACAACTAAGTTTGTCTTTCTCTAAGTATATTCATTTTACAAATAAATGCTATGAAGGTGTCGATCCTACCTTAGATCCAAATGCTTATTTGTGGTCGCAGTGCTTCCGTTGCATCAATAATCCTTCGTCGCAACAAGGGCCCTTTTGTCACAAGAAAGTATCATCTTTCGTTGATCTGCAATCACAAACAAGAAAATATCAATAGCACCCGTATAACAAATAATCATAAAACATACCTATCATAGTGATCAAGGAATCTATGAAATAAACGATCAAACGACAGCTTATTGAAATAAACAATCGAACGACAATTTATTGAGAAAAACGGAACTTGATTGTATTAATCTTAAAATATACAGAAGAACCTTACAACCTTAGCCTTGATGTTCGAAAGGCCTTCCCGGGGTCCGAAGCAGGAATCTCCTCTACTTTGATAAGTCTTGCACTCTTCCTTCAAGAGCACAAAGAGGTATGTGATCTTTCCTCTCAAAATCTCAGCAGAAAGAAGTCTAAATCTTAACAGTACTTCAACTCGAAAACACATAAGGCTTGAACTCTAATCCTCCATCTCCATAACCTCAATCTCCAATAGTTTAACTTTTTCTTCACCCTTTGAGGCTACCCAATGCCTCCTTTTATAGAGCAGATGAGGAGGTTAGGATTCCACCTTTAAAGGGATAGAACCCTCCTTCAAAGGGATAGGCTCCTGACATCAAGGGATTAGTTCCTTAAGGTGTGGGATACATGCACCTTACCAAAGCGTACTCATCCCCAAAAAATCTCATCCAGAACCTTCCAGAATTGACCAAAAATCAACTTTTTCAGTTTAATTCCGCGCTTTTTTGACTTTACAGGGGTACCGCAGGCATTACACTGGAAAAATGCATTCTAGAACGCAATTTCTCTTCACATTACCTGCGTACCCTAGCTAAAAACGCAAGAAGGTATCATGTTACCTGCGTACCCTGAGTTTCAGAGATTTTTAGGGTTTTTCTTCCAGTTCTGAGGCTTGGAATGAGGAACAAAGGTTGTAAGACTTACAAAGGAGCATGTATGAGTGTTTACTGAGCTCATACAGTCAGCAAAATGTCAAGGTGACATTTTTTAGTGTAACACTGGGAACTAAATCGCAATCACAAATCAGGGCTCGGGGCGGGTGAATCACACATTGGGATTTCGTCGATTGCGATTGGGAATAAACGATGGGGGGAAAGTTTTTATAAAATGAAATAAAATGACTTTTGGGTTTTACAAAGGGAAAAGGAATTTTTATTTTAAATGGGCGGAAAATGTTAAGGTGGGGCCCAAAGGTCAATCACAATCGCAAATCAGGGGGTGGACAGAGCGGGAGTTGGAACAGCGGAAATGGCTGATTCCGATGGTGTGACGACTTATGAGCTGTTCGACTGGATGGGAGGATCGACGACGGAGATGTAATCGGGCGGAGTTAATTGCAATTGGAGTAATCGGGGAAGGGTCAATCGGAGGGGATTTATAGGGACGTGCAATTGCGATGATGCCATTAGCTGTGGGCCGTCGGATCTTTAAGGAGATCGACGGTCGGGATGAGATCGGGCGGGGTTAATCGCAGTTGAGATTTATATGGTGCGATTGGATCGGAAGAGGGGATTATCCAATCGCATCGGAGTTTTATGGTTTAAAAGACTTTTGTAATGCGATTTATGCCATCGGATAGGGGAAAAGGGGGTTTATGATGAAAAAGCTTTAAAATTACATGAAATAAAGTGTAAGGAAGAAATGGGAAAAGGGGAAGGGTTAGGCTTTGGGAACTTTTGTTCACTTAGGCATAAATTTCAATCCAGGAGTTAGTTTTGAGAGTATAATATATCGTTGGAAAGCTCTTTCCAGCCTCTTTCTGATGAACACACTTAGAACATGGTTTTACACTGAAAATGTTGTGGAAAAATTCTCTGAAAGGAAGGGTGACTTTGTGGAGATAACAGCTTCTGAAGTGCATCTTATTACATATGAAGACATGAAATTACATGAAAGATGAAAATAAAAGAAAAATACCATGTTTTCACCTCAAAACATGGTTTTGAGGTGAAAATTACATCAAGCTCAATAAAACATTTCTTTGATTTTCCTGGATGCTGTGACTTAGAGTTTATTTGACCTCCTCATGACTTTGCTGATATTTATTGACACTTGACTCATTAATTTGACCATGATGAGACCCTAGAACCTAATGAGATCAACCCTATGACCTAATAATATGGATTTGGGAGTGAAAGTGAATCATGACTAAAGACCATAGAGAGGAGAGTCAGCAAGTATTAAATGAGGGAAAACTAATGAAAGAACACTACCATCAATGAATTCATGACCTAATGGAATGATGAAATTTATGGTATAGGACTCCTAATATGAAAATTCAAAAGAGCGATTTTGATCACTGATGGCAGTATGACTAGACTGACACTAACATTGGATCCAATGGGGATGGTAGCTCCTTGGAGGTGCCAAGAACACTGTAGACCAATTAGGCTTATCAGTTGGGCATGGAGTCAGAAAATACTGAAAACTGACAAAATGTAGACTGACTCTGACTCAAGGCTAAGACTAAAAACTAAAACAAAACCAAACTTTACACATATCATTCAAGTTTTATAGCCTTCACCTTGGGCCCCAAACTTCAGTGACTGTGTGCTTGAAATATGACCAAAAATAACACAGTATATACAATGATTATGAAATATTTTCTGATCCATTGTCTTCAACAGTGGTAGTGCTTCAAAAGCCTACCATTCATTGGTCCTTTAGGGAAATCTTGGCCATCCATCTCTGAAAGTAAGAAAGTGTTTTGTCCTCTATATGCTGAAATATTGTATGGTCCTTTCCATAGGTTGTCGAACTTACCATGATTCCCTTTGTCCTCATCTCGTGCATCCCATCTCAACACCACATCGTCCAACTGAAACTTTTCTCCTTTGGTCTTACGGTCATAGATTTTTTTATCTTCTCCTACAACTAAATAGCGTTCTGAGACACTTCCTCCCTTGTTTTCTGAAGGTGGATCATTTGATTGATCCTTCGCTGATTATCATCTTCTTCGTTGCCAACCTCTTGCAATAATCTCATGATCAGAACTGTAAGCAAAGTAGGAAAAGCCGCATCAATACCATAAACCAATTCAAATGGTGACATACCTATGGATTTCTTGTTGTTGACTCTATCTGCCCACAACACGTTGATGAGCTTTCGATGCCAGTTCCTTTTATTTGCCTCCAACATTTTCTTGATTATGTTTATCAGAGTCTTATTCGATGATTCTTCCAGGTCGTTGCCTTGTGGGTAGTACGCTGTTGAATGGCCCAACACAATATTGTATTTGTCGTAGAAATCCACCATCTTCTTAGATTTGAACGCTGCTACGTTATCTGTTATGATTTTGTGAGGGCAACCAAAATGAGACAAGATACTTGATTCTAAAAATTGAATAATTACCGTATCTGTAGCCTGCCTTGCTGGAATGACCTTGATCCATTTGGTGAAGTAATCTGTACCTATCAAGATCCATCGATGCTGCGCTGATGATGCAGGATGGATTTCTCCTATGAAATCAAGTCCCCACTGCTGAAAAGGAGAGTTTACTGCAACTGGTTTCAAGGGAATAGGGAGCAATTTCCTTTTCCCCTGGAAAATTTGACACTCATGGCAGCTCATAACCATTTTATACAAATCTGAAAATAAAGTTGGCCAATTATAGAAGGTTGATTTCCTTTGTTTTGATTCGGAGCTACAATCTCTTTACCCTTACTTTGATTGTCTTGAGAAACTTGCTTCCGTGGTACTTCTTTCTGATGAATTGTCTTCTTCGGAGGTGTATTGATTGGAACATCTCATCTCCTCAAGGAGTATTGCCTTTTCTGGGTACTCAATGCATTCAGGTATCCTCTTTGATAGTCATCAGATTCTGCTTCTAACTCATGATCATTTTCCATTATGTAGTCTGTGTCTTTCGGTAAACTTTTTTCTTCTACATACTCTTCACCTTCGTTCAGAAAGATGGTTTAACCATTAGCTGTAAAAAGAGGGTTCTCCTCTACTTTTGTTTCTTCCTCTTCATCACTCTGAGCATAGTTCTGTTGTAGTGGTGTTTGAATTTTCTGTTGTTGTTTTGTTTAGGGAGCTCTTTTCTCTCTTTTCTTTATCCATAAATGAGGCTGCTTCTACTGGCCTCAAAAGTTTGGATTTCTGATTTGTGGCTCTATTTGTCTATCTGAAATAGACATTCTATCAACCATCCTTTCTGATGCAGGGGCATTCGACACTAGCTAGCAATGTAGGAAGTTTGTCCACATGTTGTGGCTAGGAGGGTTCAAAATATTTGAATTGTAACAGCTAGGTGTCAATACCTCAGCTGATTGTATTGTTTAGATTGGTTAGAGTCATAGAAGTTGAATAGCTCAGTTACTCTAGCTGTCATATTTCAGTTAGTTGAGTTATTTTAATTAGGTTGTTGATTTTCTAAAACGGTCCTCATAGAGGAACCGAACAGACAAATGTTCATGTATATAAATGTAATCCCTCGGATGTATATAGAGAGAGTAGAGGAGAAGAAAGGAGAAATTTCTGCAATAAAACTCTGTGTATTGAGAAATTGCTTTCGGTTGAATAGACTTCGAGTCCTGTTGATTTCCAAACTGTCTGGATTGATAATTGTGAAGAATTGTTTAATTGTGAGGCGATTGTGCGTTGTAAATTCTGTTTCTCGGTCTTTGAATTCCCGTAAATTGTTTGGATAACCTTGCGAATTCACCCAACCGCAGGCGAGGTCTGTGTAGATAAATATGGGTGTGAACACTGTTCAAATATAAAATTCCCGCTTAATAAAGAGAGACAGAGTTGTTTCTTTCGGAACTTGACCCGAAGATTAGACGTGAGTTAAAAACAAAAAGGAATAACATAACCCCGGATAAACCCTAGTAAGGCACTGTACAAAGTCACGAGCAGATTTGAGGAGGCGGATTGCCCATATCGCACTGCTTTTGGTGAGCAAGTGGTATTTCCCGGTTGTGGATCGATTCCATAGAGCTGTCGACACGTGGCCAGGTGGACCCCTGGAAAACCATCGTTCAGAGTGTGCCATCGCGCGTTAAAGTTCGTACTAGGATGCCGAGCGATATGCGTATGAGCCGTTGATTTAGGAGAGGGCCATCGGATGGTGATCGTTGGATAAAGATGCGCGGAAGATAACTGGTACGGTGTGTGCGGTTGATTGGGCCATCGAGCATAGAGGTGGGGTCGGTGCGAGGGTTATTACACAGTGAATGGGTTTAATATAAAGTTTCGAAGATTAAACATTGGTTATAAGGTTGGCGGTATAATATAAAGCCGAGAGGTTTAATTAAAATTGCAAAGGTTGTGCATAAAGTTTATTTATCAAATTCCACGAATTTGATAAATAAATTTCCGAGGAAATGTAAGTAGCCCACGGGGAGTCAAGAATGGAGTTTGACTAGGAAAACGCTAACAGGGTCACGACTACAGTGACCATCTCTCCTTAGAAGGGTCCGATTTCAGCCTTGTTGCATCATTTGTGGTATCAGAGCCATTGTTTTAAGGTTGTTTTTGCAGAAGAGTTGACATGGCAATCCAAGTTGGTAGAGGTGCTGGCAGAAGAAGACCTGTTGCCAAAGCTGAGGTGTTGGGGATGTTACAGAGGGTCGAAGCCAGAATGGATGCCATGGAGCGAAGATAGCCCAGAGATCCGGAAGACATCAGTGAACCTGAAATAGAAGAAGCTGAAGAAAATGTTGAGATTCCTCCTGACATGAGGCTCCTTAGAACTGTTCTAGGGTCTGCAGTTAAGCCCAGAATTGAAGTGTCGAGTTATGCAAGGGGACTGAATCCAGAGGAACTGGTGGATTGGATAAATGAAATGAATAAATACTTCAATTATGAAGAAATAAGTGAAGATAAAAAGGTCAAGTTTGCAGTGACAAAGCTGAAAGGACATGCTGCACTTTGGTGGGATGGAGTGCAGGTAGAAAGAAGGAGAGTTGGCAAGCAACCTATCAAGAGCTGGACCAGAATGATGGCTAAATTAAAAGGTAAATTCTTTCCTAGTGATTATCAGCTGACATTGTATAAGCAAATGCAGAACCTGAGACAGAGGTTGCTGACAGTAAAAGAATACAAAGAGGAATTCTACGGAGTAAGCATAAGGGCTGGGCAATTCCAAGACACACCAGAGAAGACAGCCAGAGATGTGAATGATCTCAAGCTGGAGATCCAAGATGAGATTGCTCTCCTGTCTCCTAAGACAGTGGAAGAGGCCTATCATATGGCCTTGAAAGTAGAGGAGAAACTCCTGAGGAAACAATCTACCAAGAAGAGAGGTACTTTCCGCGGAAAGGGAAGTCAGGGTGGTAGAGGAAAGCCTACTACACCCAGGGATGGAGCTAACAGTAGCTCACCTCAGAATGCATCTACAGAGGATGATGCAAGGGGCAGAAGGGGTTCTTACAGAGGAAAGGGAATAGGAGGCAGAGACAGAGGCAGAGGTAGAGAATTAAGGTGCTATAGATGTCAGCAAGTGGGACATAAGCACTATGAGTGTCCAGATAATGTGGGTGCTGGTCCAAGAAATGCAGTTGTTGCCCAGGCTGGAGAAGAGGCAAAAATTGAAGAAGAAAATCTTCCAGAGAGGGGAGACTCCTTGGAGGTAAATAAGGTCCTGTTGAAGCAAGCCAAAGAGGTCACTGAGCCTGCAAAAAGGAAGAATTTGTTTAGGAGAATATGCAAGGTCCAAGGGAAATGCTGCCAGCTAGTCATTGATAGTGGCAGCACAAACAATCTGGTTTCCACTGAGGTGATAGAGAAGCTGAAGTTGAAGGCAAGGGAGCATTCAACTCCCTACAGGGTGTCCTGGCTGCATAAAGGGCATCAGCTGGTTGTAAAGGAACAGTGAGAGATAGAGCTGAAAATGGGAAAATACAAAGATAAGGTCCTGTGTGATGTAATGCCCATGGATGTGTGTCATATACTGCTGGGTAGACCTTGGCAGTTTGACAGAGTAGCAGTGCATGATGGCAAGAAGAACACTTACAAGTTCTTCAAGGATGGGGTACATCATACATTGATACCCATGGAAGAAGGAGAGCCATCCAACAGAGTGATTGATCCAAAGACCTTGTTGTTGAGCGGGAAGGAATATCTGCAGCAGATAGAAGAAGAAGAGGTAAGCTTTGCTTTAGTTTGCAAGCCTAAAGTAGTTCTTACTTCTACAAAGATTTCTGATTTTCCAGTAGAAATCCAAGAAATGTTAGATGATTATTGTGACATTATTGTGGATGATTTACCTGATGAGATGCCACCTGTGAGAAATATCAGCCATCAGATATATTTTATCCCTGGTTAAAATTTGCCAAATAAGGCGGCCTATAGAATGACTCCCAAGGAAAATGAGGAAATCAGGAGACAAGTACAGGAGTTGGTGGACAAGGGGTTGATCAGAGAAAGTTTGAGTCCATGTGTTGTACCAGCAATTTTGAGCCCAAAGAAAGATGGAGGCTCGAGGATGTGTACTGATTCCAGAGCAATCAATAAGATCACAATCAGGTATAGATTCCCTTTGCCCAGAATTGAGGATTTAATGGACTGTTTGAGTGGTGCTAAATATTTCTCAAAGATAGATTTGAAGAGTGGATACCACCAGATTAGAATAAGAGAGGGTGATGAATGGAAAACTGCCTTTAAAACAAATGAAGGATTATATGAATGGATGGTAATGCCTTTTGGATTTTCAAATGCACCTAGCACTTTTATGAGACTTATGAATGAAGTATTGAAAGAATTCATTGGTAAATTTGTGATAGTGTATCTGGATGATATATTAGTTTTCAGCAGAACTAAATAAGAACATTTAAGGCATCTTAATCATGTCTTGAAGAAGCTGCACCAAGAGAAACTGTTGATAAATCTAAAGAAATGCTCATTCATGAAGGAAGAGTTGGTGTATTTGGGTTTTGTTGTTTCTGCAGAAGGATTGAAGATGGACCCAGAAAAGGTTAAGGCAATTGTAGAGTGGCCTTCACCCAGGAATGTCTTTGAGGTAAGAAGTTTCCATGGACTTGCCAGTTTTTATAGAAATTTTATAAGAAACTTCAGTAAGATTAATGCACCCATAATTGAGACAATAAAGAAGAGCAAACAACCATTTAAGTGGACTGCTGAAGTAGAAAGAAACTTTAAAGTTTTGAAGCAAAAGATAACGAAGAAGTCTGTTCTGATTCTGCTTGATTTTACTAAACCATTTCAAGTAAAGTGTGATGCCAGTGGAGAGGCCATTGGAGCTGTGTTGAGTCAAGATGATAGACCTGTGGCATATTTCAGTGAAAAGCTGAATGACACCAGAAGAAAGTATTCCTCTTATGAGAAGGAATTCTATGCAATTGTTCAGGCACTGAAGAAATGGAGACATTACTTGATGTCCAGGGAATTTGTATTGTATTCTGACAATCATGCTTTGCAGTATATTGTACATCAGCCCAAGTTGAAACATAAGCATGCTAAATGGGTTGAGTATCTCCAAAGTTTTAATTTTGTTTTGAAACATATAAGTGGCCAAGCCAATAAAGTAGCTAATGCTTTGAGTAGGAGGCACATGCTTGTTCAAGAAACAAATTTTGAAGTTGTAGGATTTGATTTTCTCAAAGAATTGTATAAAACAAATCCAGATTTTAAAGAAGCATTTGAGGCATGTAGTAACCCTGTACTAACAGATAGAAGCCAGTGGCTGAATTATTTCCTGCAGGAGGACTTGTTATTCAGAAGAAGCCAACTGTGTGTACCAAGATGTTCCATGAGGGAAAATTTTATCAAAGAGAAGCATAGTGGTGGACTTGCTGGACACTTTGGTACTGATAAGACTTATGAGCAGCTGAGTCACTTTTATTTCTGGCCCAGGATGAGAACAGAAGTAGATAAGTTTGTGAAGAATTGCAAGATATTTCAATATGATAAAGGAAGGAGCCAGAATGCAGGATTGTACACTCCCTTTCCTATTCCAGACAGGACTTGGGACATGGTGAGTATGGATTTTGTTCTAGGATTACCCAAGACTCAGAGAGGGAATGATGCAGTCTTTGTTGTAGTGGACAGATTCTCCAAAATGGCACATTTTATTCCATGTTATAAAACTAGTGATGCCACCCATATTGCTAACTTGTTTTTCAAGGAAGTTGTTAGATTGCATGGGTTGCCCAAGAGTATTGTTTCAGACAGAGATACCAGATTTGTGGGTCATTTTTGGAGGACACTGTGGAAGAAACTTGGTACCAAACTGAGTTTCAGCTTAGCTTATCATCCCCAGACTGATGGAAAAACTGAGGTAGTGAATAGGAGTCTAGGAAATTTGTTAAGAAGTCTTGCAGGAGAGCATCCCAATCAGTGGGATCATATTTTTCCCCATGAAGAATATGCATATAATGACTCACCAAACAGGAGCACAGGGCAGAGCCCATTCCATGTTGTTTATGAAATGCACCCCAGGGGAATATCAGAATTAATAAATTTGGGAAAGGCAGAGCTAAGGAGTGCAGATGGTGAGGAATTTGCTTCAGAGATCCAGGCCATACATGAACAAGTGAAACATCAACTACAAGGAATTAGCATCAAATACAAAAAAAGAGCAGACTTGAGCACAAGGAAGTTCATTTTGAAGTAGGAGATCTGGTTTTGGCACACTTGAGAAAGGAGAGATTCCCAAAGAAGCAGTATAACAAATTGAAGTTCAAAAAGATTAGGCCATGCAAGATACTTAGGAAGTTTTATGCAAATTCTTATGAGATTGAATTACCTCCTGATGTTGGAATATCTCCTATTTTTGATGTTGCAAATTTGTACAAGTATGAAGATGATGGTGAAGAAGAAAGATCAGCAGAAAAGGAACAGATTGAGTGGAATGAGCATCTACCTCCATCACAACCATTGCAACCAGAGAAGATATTGGACAAAAGAGTATCCAGGAAGACCATAGGACAAGAGTACTTTCATTACTTAATCAAATGGAAGGATAAGCCAGAGGAAGATGCCACTTGGATGACAGAAGAAAGGTTGCAAAAGATAGGCAGATCAGTGGAAGAGCTCATGGACAGGAGCCCATGAAGAAGATTTCCCTCGGGAGTCTGATGCAGGGGCATTCAACACTAGCCAACAATGTAGGAAGTTTTTCCACATGTTGTGGCTAGGAGGGTTCAAAATATTTGAATTGTAACAGCTAGGTGTCAATACCTCGGCTGATTGTATTGTTTAGATCAGTTAGATTCGTAGAAGTCGAATAGCTTAGTTAGTCTAGCTGCAATATTTCAGTTAGTTGAGTTGTTTTAATTAGGCTGTTGATTTTCTAAAACGATCTTCATAGAGGAACTGAATAGACAAATGTTCATGTATATAAATGTAATCCCTCGGATGTATATAGAGAGAGCGGAGGAGAAGAAAGGAGAAATTTTTGCAATAAAACTCTGTGTATTGAGCAATTGCTTCCGGTTGAATAGACTTTGAGTCCTGTTGATTTCCAAACTGTCTGGATTGATAATTGTGAAGAATTGTTTAATTGTGAGGCGATTGTGCGCTGTAAATTCCATTTCTCGGTCTTTGAATTTCCGTAAATTTTTTGGATAACCCTGCGAATTCACCCAACCGCAAGCGAGGTCTGTGTAGAGAACTATGGGCGTGAACACTGTTCAAATATAAAATTCTCGCTTAATAAAGAGAGATAGAGTTGTTTGCTTTCAGAACCTGACCTGAAGATTAGACGTGAGTTAAAAACCAAAAGGAATAACGTAACCCTGGATAAACCCTGGTAAGGCACTGTAAAAAACCACGAGCGGATTTGAGGAGGCGGATTGCCCATATCGCACCGCTTTTGGTGAGCAAGTGGTATTTCCCGGTCGCGAAGTGATTCCATAGAGCTATCAACGCGTGGCGAGGTGGACCCCCGGAAAACCACCATTCAGAGCGCGCCATCGTGCATTAACATTCGTACCAGGATGTCGAGCGATATGTGTACGAGCCATTGATTTAGGAGAGGGCCATCGGAAGGTGATCATTGGATAAAGACGCGCGGAAGATAACTGGTACGTTGTGTGCGGTTGATTGGGCCATCGAGCGTAGAGGTGGGGCCGGTGCGAGGGTTATTACATAGCAAATGGGTTTAATATAAAGTTTCAAAGATTAAACATTGGTTATAAGGTTTGCGGTATAATATAAAGCCGAGAGGTTTAATTAAAATTGCAAAAGTTGTGCATAAAGTTTATTTATCAAATTCCACGAATTTGATAAATAAATTTCCGAGGAAATGTAAGTAGACCACGGGGAGTCAAGGACGGAGTTTGACTAGGAAAACACTGACAGGGTCACGATTACAGTGACCATATCTCCTTATAAGGGTCCAATTTCAGCCTTGTTGCGTCACTTTCCATGGTCCTAAGAAAAGAATCAAATTTTGTATCGAATGAAGTGGAAGGTTCCTCTTTAATGGTCACTTTACGTTCAGTTTTAGTTTTTGAATTTTTAATCAAGAGGTTGGACTCAAGACTCACTGAATTTCGAATCATCTCTTCTAGAGTAGTGGGATTTATTTCTCTCAATGAGTAGGCTATATATGGGTCAAAAGCATCGGGATAACGCAAAAGAGCCAAACCAGGAGGTGGTTTCATTTCATTTGGGATGGAGTTATATATTTTGAGGTATCGGGCATAATATTCAGGAAAAAATTCATTAGGATTGTGTTTCAAGGAGTCATACCCAGGAAGGATTTGTAAAGGGTTTTTATTCTCATCCCACCTAGATAAGAAAGATTCAGTTAGTTCATCAGGGTTCCTAATAGAATTAACTTCTAGGGCACATAACCAAACTTTAACTTCACCAAAAAAAAATTGTATGATGATTCGCATCTTGGCATCATCTTCATCTAACTCCTCAATATCTATGAAGGTTGTGATTTTGGCCATGTGATGACGGGCAGTGATTTAAGATTTTTTATCAAAGAGAGGAACTCTTTGTCCATATCCTTGAGTTATATTAGCATGATTACCAAGGAGAACTAAAGGTCCAAAATGAGCCATAATTCCTGCTAAATGTGGTGGAGGGGGAGGAACGAGGGATGGATTGGTCTGAGGAGGTCCTTGAGGGGGAAGTTGAGATGATGATGGGATGGATGATGAAACAGTAAATGTTTGGGAAACTTTGGGGATATGAAGGGTTTCTTGTTGGTATTGAATAAGGGCTTTTTCAACAGTGTAACTTAGGGTATTGGCTAAATTTTCTAGCTTGTAATTTTCTCTAGATTTTAACATCAATCTGATTTGCAGCTTCAACTAATGATTGATTTAAATCTAATCTCCAAGGTTCAGGAACTATTGTATTCAAATCAGCCTCGTATTTGGTTCTAAACATTGACAACTTAAATTTGGTATCAAATACTAAATTTTTTATGGCTACCAAATCATAAGGTAATGAGAAAGATCTTACCAAATTTTGAGGAGGAGATTCTGAAGAACTTGAAGTTGGTTGATCTTTACCTCCTTAGGATACCTTCAGGATATTCGATGGGAGAAAATGGATCTGGATCAAGATTATACCTGGTATACCTTCTTCGAGAAGCCATATATGCTTTTGAGGAATTGCAATTATGAAATCAGCCTTATGAAAATTTATCCCATAATCCAAGGGATCAGTTTCCAATAGACCTTTGTAGTACACCCAAGGAAAATTTTGTCTTTTCGTTCCCCAGAAATGGTGCCAAGATTTTATCACTTCGCCAAATTCCCAAGGCTGAAGAAGGAATCCCAACAGAGGTAACCACATACCAAGCTTTTGACTTGGTAGCTAGCCTACCAAGTCGAAGAGGGCTCTCTCCACAAAGGTCATAGCCAGGAGGGCTAGAGGAATTAGGGTTTTTAGGCTAGATAATGAGAGAAGGGGTTGTTTTGATTTGATTTGGTTGGGTTATCACTGGATGAAGAAATTAGGTCAAGGAAATCTAGGTCAAGGAAAATGAGATATGGTTGCAGGGATCACTGGTAAAGGTAGGCAAAAGGCTTATCACTTAAAGATGATTTTGATGATATGGATTTAAGATTGATGAGAAAATAGGAAGAGCATGGGAGATGTATTCTTCCTAAATAGAGGAAAATGGAAAAACTATGATCAATTCCCCAAAACAGAGCATGAGCTAGCATGTGTTCCGATTATCAAACTTGAAAGAGATCATACCATAGAGATGAAGTGAACATGAATACAATACATTATAGCATATGAAACTAAAGAAAAAATAATGATAAACATCATACCACAAGTATCCCAAAAAAATAGCTACAACTCCTCTTTATTAGCTGGCCAAACTGAGTATAATAGTTTCCTTGATCAATAAGCAAACATACAAACTGATTCCAACCCTTGCTAAGAGTCAAGTGATGGACTAAATAAACATCAAAACAAACCTCACTCATCCTCAGGGATCAAATCCATGAGGTGAGGAAGAGATCCACAAAATACTGAACTACAAACTGAAGTGTAGGATGGTCCAAGTGACTCAATCCTCATTACATTCAACTGATTCATTATGACTCAATGATGAATTTTACCCAATGAATCTACCCTAGATAACTAATATCAAACATAATTACATTTACTAGCATTAATTACATGAGTAGAAACATGATTTCTTGTAGAAAAGTCAAAATTTTAGAGAAACTTGGAAAAAAATCAGCAAATTTGTCATTTGCACCCTCCACTGTGCATTTGCGCCATGGCAGTGTCGTTTGTGCCCTCCATGTTCAGGGCCACTTTTGATTGACCTACATGTGTCCAAATCAGGCCCAACATGGCTTGGTGGAAATCCATGCCTATCCTCTTTCTGAATATGCCTCAAGTTATAAAAATGGAGGTAATTTTCCCCTTCAAAAAGTCATTCTCCCAAGACTGGTATTTACACAGCGCCTAGGTCAAAAAAGGGACAAAAAGGTGATTTTTTGATGGTTTTTTGAGATTTTCACCAATAAAAATTGCAAACAAATTCTGCAACACATGTTTTAATGAGATTCATGGTTCATTAGGAATCCAATGATGCCTTTCTTCTCCTCAAAAAGTGTCCCAATTATTTGCATAGCGCCTAGGGCGCTACGCAAATGCCCAATTTTCTGCTAAATGCCTTTTCAAAAAAACACAGAGATTTCCAGATTTTGAAAAAAAGTTACAAAATGCCTTAAAATTTTTGGAATGGCTGATGACGATGTGTCTAAGCTTGGAGTGAAGCCTTAGCAAGGATGTCCAACTTCTTTTTCTCCTTCATGGTCAAATCGTCAATTTTGGCATTGGCTCTTTTGAGCTTGGCCAATGAAATTTTCTCCTTCTGTGCTTGATGTTTGACTTTCCTCCTCAACAAGTCATTATCCTTATTTTCCTTTGCTAGCAGATTCTCCAAGTGTTGATTGGCTCTATTAAGACATGGCTCCCTATTCTCATTGATCACAATAGTAAGCTGCTCATTTAGGGTTAGCTGATCAGCAAGCTCAGCTTCCCTTTGCCTCTCTAGAGTTAGAGATATTTTTAGCCCTCTAGTTCTAGGTCTCTGTCTTGGTACGTGTTCTTCTTCATCATCAACTAAGCCATACTTCTTCAGTGTTTCATCTAGCATGACTTTGGCCTTTTGAGCCTCTCTTTGAGCAATGTAATACTTAACTGCATCAATGGCCTGTTTGGTTTTCAATTCTTCATTATCTTGCTCAAGAACGTTTATGACATATATAGCCCTGTCAAGATTAGCTTGGAGCTCACTAATATTGGCATCCTTACCTTTAATGGCTGCATTTGTGAATTTATCATTGTCATCCTCATCTAGATCAACCAGTAGAAATTCCTGCTCTATTTCGTGAATGTACTCCTCATCATGAATGACTGGCTCAATGACCTTCTCTTTACCTTTTTCCACCTGTTGTGTTGATGTAGAAGGAATGGCCCCTTCCACTTCAAGTGAAAAAAACACATGCTAATAGCCTCTATGGTAGGTTTTTGGCAATGGCTCAACCTCAACTGTACTAGCCCATTTAGACTCAATCTTGCTAGGTGACCCAAAATCATGATGAGAAGGAGATGAAGGAGGTGAAGGGGAGTGATCTGATGATGATGAATGTGCTATGGGCTGAGAAAAATGGATGTAAGTAGATGACTGGGACGATGAAGGGACATTTTTTACATGCTGAGTGGATGGCTCATTGAAAATTCCATTAGCTATGAAGGTGCTCCATGCAATGTTTAGCTGATTGAGATGGTGGAGGACTATGATTTTATTGAGGGAATGATGAAATAGGATTTTCATTTGTAGTTCATATTCTTTTTTATGGTCAATGTATGCCATCTTATCTATACTTCGAAAAATATAATAAGGTATTTTAAGAATCCTTACCCTAGTGAAATTCATTAGGATCCAGATGTGATAGGAATAGATCCTTGAAAATCTACCTTCACATGAAAAATTCTTCATGATTATTTTCATCATTAAGGCATATCTATCTAGGAGGTGAGAAAAAGGAAATAAATTCTTTGTTTGATTTTGGTGTCTTGGCTTTAGAAAGAAGTAAAAGTCCCATTTCTTCAACATACCTTTCTTGAACCACTTCTCCCCTACATTTGGGATTCCTGTAGCATCTAAAATAATAGTAGTGGATAGAGTAAAAGTGACACCAGCTAATTTGAATTGGTTGTTATGGAGTTCGGATATGAAGAGTCTAGTCAACATGGGATGGTGTTTGACCTTTTGCACTTTCTCATAAAAATCATAACAACCAACATGTTTGAATCAATTCATGGACAATGGGGAAAGCAAGAGTTCCCTAGTGTTGTCAGGTTCAAGTCTAAGCACTCTTCCTCCTTTATGTGGCCTCCTTATCTTTGTTTCCTCTCCTTTAATAAATGTTGTGTTTTCTTCTTCGGTTTCCATGGTGTTTTTTTCAAAACCCTAGGGTTAGGTAAAGGGATATGATAAAGGTACAATGATGGAAATATTTCCTAAGGATGTGTGAAATGGGGGAGGGAATAGGGAGTAGCAGTAATGATATATTTAGGATAGCGATTTAGGGATTGGGAACCTAGGTAGATTTAGCACCTGGGGCTTAGGGTTTAGGGAGAAAGTTATAAGAATAGGGAATTCTAAAAATGAGAGGTTTGGGAATGGGTTTTTATAATTGTGGGAAGGATGCAAAGGGTAAATGAGTGAAATTTTAGTGCTTTCACAAATAAAATGAGATTCTAGGGTTTTTCCTCAAATTAAACACCATTTTACAACTTCAATTGACAATATTTCAACACAGAAACTTACGAAAACTAATTTTTTCATGGCATGGACATATTACTGTTTGCAGGAGGTAAATGAATAAGTTGGTGGAGCTTTGAAGACAATTTTTTATCACTTAAAAACTTTATAGGGCTTGCTAGTCATTTGCGCCATTGACAGAGCATTTATGCCCTTGACTGAGAATTTGTGCCCTTCTCTATGCATTTGCACCCTCTTGAACATATTTGTGCCCTCCTGAATGTATTTGCGCCCTATCTTCAGGATTTTTGACCTCATTTTAGCGTTTGCACCATGCCTTCAGGATTTGTGCCGTAAACTTAGCTTCTTTTGCCATTTTTTCTCAAACATTCGAGAATTTGGTCTCTTAGAGTGCAGGCTTGATATTTGGAGGAGGAAAATGAATTTGAATTGATGTTTGTTAGTCATAAATAGTTAAGTGAATTTGAATTTGAATTAAAAAACCCACTTTTCTAATGTCTTTTTTCACTTTTTTGAAAACTTTTGTTGATTATCATTTGATTTTTCTTTCTTGCAAGATGGTGTTGTTGAAGTTTGACACTTTTCTCTTACATTTTGGCATGTGTGTTTTGAGTTGGCAGCTAAGGACCAAACTTATTACATATAGGAAGCATAAAATTACATAAAAATTGAAATAAATTAAAACTCTGTTTTTTTGAATAAAATTACATATTATTATGAAAACCATACTTGAAAATCAAAATTACAAATTTAAAAATGATATTTACATGTTGATAATCCTCTACAGCTGATAATGAAATGTTTATTGAGTCACCCTCGCACGTTTTGTTGACATTATTAAGATGAAATGGTGTGTTATGAACCTTGAAAAATGAAACCTAATGCCCTAGTGGGACCTTGAATGGCCTGACTTCCATGATTGACTTTGACTGACATAAGACATAGTGAAATGAGATTTTCAAAAGTGTTTTTATTCTCAGCAAGACATGAAGGTGGGCCAACAAATGAAAATTTGTGAGAGAGAATGAGATTTTATGACTAGGACTACCATCAGTGAAACAATTTTTAGCATGACCTAACAGAATGATATAAAAATTTCAGAGTGGGAGACCTAAAATGAGAATGAAAATAGTGATTTTGATCACTGATGGCAGTATGAAAATACTGACACTAACAGTGCGGAGGAGCCTTTTATGGAGGGCGTGGCCACAATATTCTCCTGACCCTTAGGGTGAATCATACGAAAAACAAATTTCTCAGTCTGGGAGATGATCTTATTTCATTTCTTCACAATTATTAGAGAGATGGCAGTAGGAAGTGCTACCTTCGGTGTCCTGTACAAATTATTGCCAAAATTAATAATAATAGTGCGAGTCCTAGAGTCATACATATTATTTCTCTTCCACAAGTATGGCTTGCCTAACAATACATCTAAAACTTCGAGAGGAGTAACATCACACAAAACCTCATCCGTGAAGGGCTTGATGTTGTAGGGGAGGCAACAATGTTCACTAATGGAGAGATCCTGTCCTTAGTGAAGCCACTTGATGATGTAAGTTGTGGGCGTGATGTGGTAGATAGACCAATCTACTTCACAAACTCTATTGAAATGAGTTTTTTTGGATCCCGCTCTCGACAATGAACTACAAAAGAGAACACTTCACCAACACATGTGAGTCATTGAAAATTTTAGGGGTGAATTTTCACCCATGGGCGAAATTAAAGGGTTTTAAATTTTTATTGGGTGAATTTTTTGTATCATAGTATATTATTTCATTATTTTAAATTTTCCCAAATTTATTTTATAAAAAAATTACATCTAGAGGTTAGCCCACCTTATTTTAAGAGAGAGGGTAAAAAAAATAAATTTATATTTCAAATCGCCCCAAATTTATTTTATAAAAAAATTAGGTCTAGAGGTTAGCCTGCCTTATTTTACACATCCTAACTCTAAATCTACTGGATCAAATCTCCTTTCACTCTAAATAGGTTTGCATCTTAATAGATTTTATCCCTCTTGGCATAAAAAAATAAAAAAATAACATTAAAATAAAAATAATTTCATGGTATTTACCCATGGTATTGACACATGGTATGAGAAACCATGGTATTTACCCATGGTATTCATGTGGAACATAACATATTTAAAGTGTAAAATCAAACCAACCTAGATCCATCTTAACTTAGGATTCTACCAAGCCGAGAGAGATATCAAATAGCTTGTGATGCAAACCTATTTTCGTTGAGTGAAAAAAAAATTGAACCCTTTTGAGGTTTAGTGGATCCAAAGTTAAAATGGATTTACACTACTCACATTTTGTAAGCCTAGATGATGCTTTAGAAGTGGGTATTTTTTTTATGTTATACATTCCTAGATGAGGCTTTAGAAGTGGGTATGTTTTTTATGTTATACATTTTATTTTAAAATATTCTTAGGAGGGGTAAATAATTTATTTCCCTATTAAGCTAGAGATTTAAAGATAATAGGGCGATTGACATTATGGATTGTGTGAATTTGAAGATGATGTTTATATAACTAATTGTTTTCTTTATCTAAGTGAGTTATAACTTAGTGAGAACATTTTAATATTTTTCTGTATCAATGCTTCAAATTAAAAATCTCTTGGACTATTTTTCCAACACTAATATGTGGAAAATTATGATATCTCCAGGGTAGACATTTTTTTAACAAAATCTTCTTGTAATTTTCTCAAAATGTTCGATTTCATGGAATATTTTCTTTCATGGAATTCCTGCAAGACAAGACTCCTCCTTTAACTGAGCCACATGAGTAGCAGACTCTTCTCTGGGAAAGGATTCATATTAACTTCAGTAAATTCAAGTAAGCTTTACTTTCATTTTAATACCTTTATTGAAAATATCTAATATCAACACATTCAACATAATTTTAGCAAAATCTTATTGAAGATTTAAACTAAAATGTTATATTTTCTAAAAAATAAATCTAATTAAAAATGAAACTTTGGAAATTTATTTTTAGCAATGGCACATTGTTTTTCACCCTAATCTCTTCAAAGTTTAAGTGCATTGGCTTCAATATTTGTAGGTATACATTGTGTGTTTTTTTTTTTTTAACTTCTAACTTAGATGAAAATCATAAAAAGAAATGTTAAAAGTGATATGAAGGTTTGTTTAAAAATGAGATCATCATAAAAAAGTTCTATTATGGGTAGGAGGACCCGTCAAATTTAACCCCTGAAGCCATGTATTTTAAAACTTCACTATTTACAACCTTCACAATTTCGGAATAAGTCTAGGTGGTGTTATTAATTTTTTTTAATTTATTCGCAATTTTGTTTTATTAAGTATGAAAAACTTTTCTTGAGAAGCAAGTAAATGATCTCTAATTATTTTATATTTTATATTTTTTTTATGAAAATTATGAAAACATTTCCTTAGAAAGTAAGGAAATGATGATTCTACATATGTATATTTTTTTTTTTAATGAAAATTATGAAATACAATTCTAGCTATTTTTCGTTTCTTGAAATGTATCTTTAAATACATACAAAGCTATATTCTACAATTCCAAAAAAATTACTCAAAAACTAAAAAGTGATTTTATCATAAATAATAAAAAACAAACAATTTTTTTTTGGGTTCTAATTAACACACGGGTTACTTTTAATTCAAATAAAATATAACCTCAATCCCACACATAAAGTTATCTGAAAATTTTCAAAAAAAAATATATATTAAAATATTTTAACCAATTCCAATAAAATTTTTAAATAAAATATAATAATTTTAACACATAACCTTAATCTTATAAAAAAATAAAATAATAACATCACAAAAGAACACTGAGTTTCAAAAAAATAACCCTATTTGAAGTTTTCACCACTTCTACCTAATTTGATAACCAACATGGGAGGGAATCCCACATTGTTCTTCCAATAAAACACATCCAATACCATTGTAAAGTCTGTTACTAATAATTTTAGAGGTTATTAAATTAAGAAGCATGAATTTTTAAGAAATAATCTTCCAATTCCAACGACAGTCTTATCATTCATATTGACACATTATTAAATTTAAAAGAATTACTTGACAAATGTTTCAAGGGTGCATACAAAACTTCCCAATTACTCTAGGATCAAACGTAGGCCTAAAATCAGTATTGAAGTTGTCGAATTACACAAGAGATCCAAGTTATTACAGAATCAAATGTAGGCATCAATTTAGTAATGTAGTTGTCCAATTACACAAGAGATCTATGATAATACATAATATCTGAATAGCCACATACTAAAGATTCACTGAATAAGGTAAAAATGAGATAGCTTTAATTATCTGAGTCTTCACTACCTTCCTTGTATCTGAATATCTGCGGTAAGAAGAGTGAGTTATCCATCACCTCCCTTTCCTTTTAGCGTTGGTGGCCTTAGGTTCCCATTTGGGTGCAGAGGGAACAATTGGAGCAGTTCTCCCCTCTTTTCATATTCTATTGAAATTGCTAGTCCCTGCTCATTAAATAAAATGTAACTTAAATTAGAATTTGAACAACGAATTTGAGAACCTTGAAAACTAGAATATGAGCAACGTATTTGAAAATTGGTTGCTGAATGGGGAAAATTGATGTGCATATATGTTTGAAATCAATAATAAAAGTGAAGGAATTTGGATATAAATGTAATATTTGACAGCTGAAGAGGAAAAGTATGTAACAAAAGAAAATATTTGATTTAAATTTTAATACTGAAGTCTCATTGCAATTCTTGAATAGGTTGGAAATCTAATAAAGAAGAACTAGCCTAGCCAATTATTTGACTGGGCTTTTCATTTTAATTGTAGTTTTCTCAATATTTTGGTAATCCAATAGATATGAACAAAGTTAATTGTTTATTGTTTAACTTTGTGCATATCCATCAAAATTTCGAGAACATTTCGAAACCTAAAATGAGTTATGCTCAAATCCCTTTGAAAAAAACTTCGATTGCTTTCTTATGCATTTAAAAAAACATTTCCCTATTAATATCCAAATCATAGAAATTGAGAATCGATAATATACTTACTTGAGATAAAAATGTAGCTATAGTCATGGAAGTCTCACAAATAATGTTGCAGGTTGGGGCTGAACACAGACAATGCCGCAAAATAAGAATTTTTTAGGAAAATAGTTAAAATTATTGAAAAACATAAACAAATAATGTAGAGTTTACTAGGGGTTGAAGGGGTGCAGGGTGGCCCCAAAGAGAGCTCTGTGATTTCCTTCTCATATTGCGAAGACTCCTTCATGGAAATTTTTTGTTCTTTCCATATATTTCTACATCGAGTGTTTTTAAATCAATAAAAACACTCTTTTCTTCCACATCTCTATAGGGTTTGAGTAAACTCACAATATCTGTGACCTCATCTAGAGTAGGGTTAGTACAGACAAATTCTGCGCATAATTATTCCTGAAGCTTCTTATGCTTTTATGTTGGATTCTTCCAGAAGCTTCTTATGCTTTTGGGTTGGATTCTTGCAGGAGCTTCTTATGCTTTTGGGTTGGTCTCTAGCGAGGAAATACATTTTCATAATTTCTTCACTCTAAATTTCTAATATGTGGACATCCAGTATTAAGAAATCCTGACCAATTTTGTTGTGAGGAACTTCGATATTTGACATCTATGGGTGGAGGGAAGGAATGAGGTGCCATAATTCTTTATATTTCCTTACTGAAATATAAGAAAAACCCCAAATCAACCAAAATTAACTTGCTATTGACTTATATCATATAGTCAATATATATAAGAAGTCTCAATAGCTATATGAGTGGGAAGTGGATGATTTTAAATGATTTTTTTGGGGAAACATTAAGAATCTGAAATTGGACTCATGATAAATTCTTTAATTAATGAGGATATGTGGTAAGAAAGTCGTGTATCAATGTACTTTCCTTTCAATTAATTTTATTTTTCTACTAACTTGTATAACCAATGAAATGTTTTAAAACATTTTCTTCCTTATTTTAAAATTGATAATTATTGTATTTAAAAAAAAAAATTCTACAATTTTTTATAACCATGCAAGGTTTTAAAACATTTTTTTCTTATTTTAAAATTGATATTAGGTTTTTTCATTTTCAAATTAATATTAGAGTAAATTATTTGATTATGATTTTAATAATATAATTTAATATGTACATTGAGTGAGATTCACAATATCCACTTGTTTGTAATTATAAAAAATAAAATAAAAGCGTAATTTATTTATATTTATATTTATAATTAATCCAAAAAAATTATTATCGATATACATCTATTTATATATGAGATAATGTAATAAGAACTTTCTTTTTTCTCTATATTCTCAATCAAATATATATATATATATATATATATATATATATATGTATGTATATATATATATGTATGTAAATGTATATATATGTATATGTATATGTATATATATATATATATATATATATATATTCCAAGTCTAATTCATAAATTTCATAAGTATGAGATTCCTTCTCATGGTGTTTGGCTCTTAGCGTAGTACCTAATATTTCTTACAAAATTACACTCATTTTTATATTTGAAACCATTCTACCTACAACCTAAATTTTTTAATCAACAAAAAAAAAGTGATTATCTATGCCTATAATCCTTTCTTGTAATATTTACTACCATCCATGAGGTGTTCTCAGAATAATACTAATAAACTAATAATTCAATCACTTTTAGCTGTTAATCATACTCAATTATATGGAACTACGTTTTAATGTACATGTGTTACTTGGCATACCTACCATTACAAGATGAAACTAAACATTTATTCCAATAAATCGATGTGTCAATACTCATGATCACATCTACTCAAGCCATCCGTGTCGCTTGATTTCAAAATCAAACATTTCTATATCATGTATTCCACCATCATCAATTGGAAGGTCTAAACAATACCTCAACACATCATCTAATCACCCCCCATATGTACCTCAAACATACTATAAGGAAATTAATTTATCTACTATATATTACCTTAGGAATCCTCTCCTTTATAGGTGCTCCTCAGTATTTGCGAGAAGGTTATAGTCTACAATGGAAATATAAGTAGGGAGACAAGTGGACATTTGTGTAGAACTATATCCTTCCATATCCATCAACAATATGGTCTCACAAATTAGCTCTATTGGAATTCACTATCATGTGTTATACAAATTCATAACATGATTTTGTTACCCATTCACTTATTATAAGTGAATCAATCATGAGATACTAATTCATGGTTGAATCAAAAGGATTATAAAAATCTTGCCATACCAAAAGATTCTTCATTTATCATATCCAACCTAGGTATCATTATCATACATGCATTTAATCATAAACAAATAAATGAATATATAAAGTATGCATAAAGGAATTATTACTCCAATCATTACAAGTCATATATATTGGCATAATTAATTTTCATATTTGGATAGTTTCCTTCAGCATTCCTGATGTTAATTGATCATTTTATGTCTCATGGGAACTTAGATGATCCCTTAATCAACCTCTTGACAATCATCCTATCATATTTTTCCCTTTCACAAGGTTTTATATCATAGGCTACTTCATCATCAACATTTTCAACCATCGTCGAGATTTTTTTTTGGAATAAACTATGTGTCAATATTTGAAATGTCCAATGTTTCGGGTGGACACTCCACCCATCATCGAGGAAAAAAAAAAGAAATAAAATAATGAAAAGAGAATATAAAGGTTTAAAAAAGGAGTTAACCATGAAATACGAAAATGGGTTCTAAAGAATGGAAAAGATCTTTAAATAGTATAAAGAATAAAATATACCTTCGGACAAATTTGAGGCATAAATTATTAAGAAGTCAACGAAGACAAATATTTATAAACTAATTAAAGGTTTCAAAAAAATATTAAAATATGGATTAAAATATTAAAATTATTATTTTTTAAATTCAAGGTATTTTGGATTCATCAAAATTGTTTCAACAAGCCATGCACTTTGCTGAAACAATGTGGAAACAATTTCATGTTTTGGAGAATCCACTAGAATATGGTGCAATAACAAGATTATGGAATATTTTAGATGCTAGCTAATACTTACAAGAAAACATATCCTAATATTTCAAATTAGAATATTTGTGTCAAACCATGATTTTGTGATCAGTAGAGGAGGAGAGGATGTTTAGTGCACTATCATATTTGCAGTCAAATTTGAGGAACAAACTTGATAAACATATGGATATATGCCTAAAATTATATGTAACAAAGTATGACATTAACTATTTTCCATATGAAAGAGAACTAGCTCTTTGGCGATCATATTGTGATAGAAGGGGTGAAGACAATACAACTAAATTCTCTAATAAAATTGATATGGAACATGATATTTTGGAGGATCAAAATTACAATTCATGTGGAAAAGATTTTGTTCAGAATGAAGTAAATGATGATGAAATTGAGAAGTGGAAAATTGATATACCACAGTATTTTATCTATTCCAATATATATGAAGTCCCAAAGGACACTTATTTTGGTACACATGTTCCATAGGTTGTGTAAGAAAAATTGAATGGAATAGTACAAATGAGGTGATTCCTTTTATTTGATTAAAAATGTTGTTCCTCTATTTTTGGTGCAGGTTCTAAATTAGTTATCACAACAACATTACTAATAATATATGCCAATTTTACATTTCATTTGAGGTAATAAAATGTTGTATACTTTCTATTATTTATTGTAACATTGAATCCAAATTTCCTTGCTGCAATGTTTTTTAAGATTGATGTCTTGATAATTAGCTATTACTTTATGTTGTGTAACCAGCTCCAAAAATAGAAGAAAAGAGATATCAACGCCTTAGAAATAAGCCACTTCGAGGGAGCAACCTCAAGTACATTACATGAATGAACAATTCTTGGATGATACAATTTACAAAACCTCCCTTCTATATATAGGAGTCCATGGGGCCATAATGTAATCCTAGTGGGCCACAATGTAATCCTAGCTGACCTAACAATAATAGTTTAAGGGCACAATAATAACAAAATGGGGGTTACAAGGGTACAATAATAACAATAAGGGGGTTAAAATAACAAAAATAAGGGACTATACTAGTAATATAGGGACCTAACATGCTCCTCTCCTCCAAAAAATTGTTTTCCTCAACGCTTGAGTAGCTCTGGGTGCTTCTGTATAAAATTCTCATCCTCCCATGTAGAATCTTCAGTGGGTAAGTTCTTCCACTTGATGAGATACTCTGAAATTGATCGATTCCGTAGCTATTGAGTTCTTGTTTCTGTGACCGCTTCAGGTTCCAATATGATTTTTCCTTCCTCATCAAGTTCTGGCAATATTGTTTGAACTGGAATATTTTCACCTATAACCTTCTTTAAGCATGAAACATGGAAAACCGGATGCACTCGCGAAGAAGCAGGAAGCTCCAATTTGTATGCCATAGTACCAATCTTTTGCAACACCTTGTAAGGACCATAGTACTTTGGTGATAATTTATTATCCTTCTTAGCTTGCTTGAGGGACATTTGTTTGTATGGTTGTAGCCGTAAAAATACACAATCTCCTACATCAAAACTTCTCTCGCTGCGATGTTGATCTGCCTGTTGTTTCATTCGATTTTGTGCCAAATTCAGGTTATCCTTTAAGAGTTGGAGAACTTCTTGCTGATGCTCGATGTGATCTTCCACCGCTTGAACCTTCGAATTTTCCCTTAAAGATGATGTGATGGATGGTGGATGATATCCATAAAGTGCCATAAATGGGGTCATTTTTGCTACAATATGGAAGGAAGTGTTATACCACCATTCAGCAAGAGGTAACCACTTGACCCATTGTGTTTGTTTATCAGATACAAAACAACGAAGATATCCTTCAAAACATTTATTTACTATCTCAGTTTGACCATCAGATTGAGGATGATAAGATGAGCTATGAGCTAATTGAGTACCCAAACAAGAAAATAACTCCGTCCAAAAATTTCCAGTAAAAATGGGATCTCTGCCGCTCACAATAACCCTTGGGCTTCCATGTAGCTTTTGAATTCTGTCCATAAATGTAGTAGCAACTGTACTTGCTTTAAATGGATGAGATAATGCACAAAAGTGTGCATACTTGGTAAGTCTATCAACTACCACCATGATGACACTCTTTCCTTCAGACTTAGGTAAACCCGTGATAAAATCCATTGAAATCTCCTCCCAACGTTGACCTGGAATGGATAAAGGTTGTAGAAGTCCTGGGGTCTTAATTGTTTCCACTTTATTCTGTTGGCAAACCAAACATTCCGCCACAAACTTTCGAATATCCGATTTAAGGCCATCCCAAAAAAATTCTTTCTTCACCCTGTGGTAAGTTTTTAAAAATCCTGAGTGTCCTCCTAAAGGAGAAGTGTGCAATTCCAGAAGAATCTTTTGTTTTAGTTGGGAATTCTTACAAAGATATAAATGATATTTGTACCATAAGGAATCATTTTTCCAACTAAATGTATCAGATGTACTAGGATCTTGCTGCAACTTTTGAATGAGTGTCCATACATCTTTGTCCTTCTTCCATTCATCTCTTGCTTCAGTTATCCAATCTGGTTGGATAATAGAAATGGCACAAAGCAATGCTTCCACCTCTTCATTCTTTCTTGAGAGTGCATCCGCAACAACATTAAGCTTTCCTTTTTTGTAGATTATTTCAAAGTCATAACCCAACATCTTTGTGACCCATTTTTGCTGCTCTTCTGAAGATAGTCTTTGTTTCAAAAAGTGTTTAAGACTATCATGATCATTTTTTACCTTGAAGTGTCTTCCCATTAGGTAAGTTCACCATTTCTTTAGTGCATACAGTATTGCTAACATTTCCTTCTCATAAATAGGTTTCTGTAAATACTTTCCTTTGATTGGACGACTTTCAAAAGCAATGGGTCTTCCCTCCTGCATTAGAACATCACCAATTCCACTTCCTGAGGCATCACATTCCACAATAAAGGTTTTTGTGAAGTCTGGCGTAGCTAAGACTGGTGCTCGACACATTGCCTCTTTAAGATGTTCAAAGGCCTTAGTTGCTTCAGGAGTCCATGAAAATGCATCTTTCTTCAATAATGTTGTTAGAGGTGCTGCTATTCTCCCATAATTCTTAACAAACTTGCGATAATACCCCGTTAACCCGAGAAATCCTTGCAACTGTTTTATTGTTGTGGGGACTTTCCATTGCTTAATGGCTTTAATTTTGTTATGGTCTACCTTAACGCCCTCGTGAGATACAATATGACCCAGATATTCCACCTCTTGTACTCCAAAGAAACATTTGGATGTTTTTGCATATAATTGTTTCTCCCGCAATAGTTTGAGCACCCTGTCAACATGTTCAACATGATCCTTCCAAGACCTGCTATAGATTAGTATATCATCAAAAAATACTAGCACAAATTTTCTAAGGAAGGGTTTGGAAATGGAATTCATCAACCCTTGAAATGTAGAAGGTGCATTGGTAAGGCCAAAAAGCATGACCAAAAATTCATAATGACCCTCATGAGTTCGAAATGTTGTTTTCGGAATATCTTCAGTCTTCATTCTAATTTGATGATATCCTGAACGAAGATCCAACTTGGTAAAATAAATTGCTCCATGTAATTCATCCAATAATTCATTAATCACAGGAATGGGAAATTTATCTTTAATGGTGAGCTTATTGAGCTCCCTATAATCTGGACACATTTGCCATGATCCATCCTTCTTGTGTACCAATACTACAAGAGCAGAGAAAGAACTTTGACTAGGTTGAATTATACCCGCCTCTAACATTTCTGCAATCATACATTCAATTTCGCTCTTTTGGACATAAGGATATCTATAAGGCCTGATGTTTGGAGGAACACTTCCTAGAATAAAATGAATAGAATTATCATGATCACGAATAGGTGGGAGTCCTTTGGGAGTTTCAAACACCTTGGAATGATTGTCCAAGACTTGTTGGAGATCTGCAGAAATAGATGATTTTGATGTTGGAACTTCTAGTGATCATAATTGTGCAATTACGCCTCGTTGCTCTTTCTTTAGAAGCTTTGTCATGACATTAGAGCTTATTATCTTTCCCGGCTTCTCGGAAATACCCCGTAATTCGACTTCCTTTCCTTCTGAAAAAAATTTCAAGAAAAGTTCTTGAAAATTAAAAGCTACCGTCCCCAAAGATTGTAACCATTGTACTCCCAGTACAACATCAGCACCTCCCATAGGAATGAAAAGCATTGGACTAGTCAATACATATTCCCCCATGGTTAGCTTGATATTATGGCATTTTCCAGAGCAATTTATAGTTCCTCCATTTGCAACCATCACTTGACATTCTGGTGCCGGGTATAGGAAACAATTTAATTCCTTGGCTACCTTATAATGAATAAAATTATGGGTGCTACCTGAATCAATCAACACTATTACCTTTTTCTTCTTGATTTGTCCTTCTATCTTGAGAGTTTGAGGAGTGGTAATTCTTGCCAGTGCATTACATGATATGGTCGGATTCATTTCTTCCTCTTCTAGGGCTGGTTCCTGGTGTATATCCTCTTCTTGTTCATTTTCTTCTTCCTCTCCACAATCGATGTAAAATAATTTCTTCTCAAAACACTTATGACATTTAGTGTATTTTCTATCAAAACTGTAGCAAAGCCCTTTTGCTCTTTTTTCTTCCAATTATTATGGTGTCAACCTTGTAGGTTGTGGAAATCTAGGTGTAGCAACACTTCCTTCTTTATAGAATTGAGTGGTAGGCTTCTTTGTCGCCGTAATTTTACATTGAACTTTTCTTGCCAACCTGAATGACTTCTCCAATGAATCAGGTTCCAAAATGCGAACTTCATGTTGGATGTTATCCTTTAAAGTGCCTATGAAGAGGTCAATCCTGTGTTCCTCTGGAATATCAGTTACCCTTATATTCAATTTTTGGAAGTCCTCAATGTGCTGCCCCACTAAACCCTTTTGTTTGAGATTTATCAATTGGCTAAAGAAGGTGTTGCTCTTTGTATCCTCATAATGTGCTATCATTTCCTCCGTAAAATTGACCAAGTGACAATTTTTTTACGGGAGCAAAGCCATCGATACCATACAAATGTATTTTGTTCTAAATGTAAAGTTGCAATGCGTACCTTTTGTGTGTTTTTCATGTTATGGAGATCAAAATATTGCTCCATCTGTAGTATCCATGTTACAGGATCCTTTCCATCAAACTTCCTCATATCCATTTTTGGAATATGGTGGTTCTTCCCGCCAACATTAGAATTTATGAAATCACGATTGACATTTATTTTGTTCTCATCATGAGGTTCTTCTACTATCTTTTCACCATTAGGAAACATTTCTTGTATCAACTTTGTCAAACCTTCGATGTCTGCTTTTAGATCATTCTTCATGTTTTCCATGTTGTCTTTCATGTCCGCTTCCATGCCATCCATCTTAGCTTCCACGCCTTTCTTCAAACCATCCATATTCGCTTCCATACCTTTCTTCAAAACTTCCATTTCATTTTTTGTTGCTCTTTGCGAAAGTGAAATTTGTTGCACTTGCTCTTGTAATTTTGATAGATCATGTTGCAATTATTCATCTTCATGAGTCATAGTAGAGCCTTTTGAAGGCTTAATGGGTGTTGAATTATTTTTATAGGGAATCTTTTAGAACCCAATACTGATATATACTCTACAATATGCCCTTGGAATCAATTCAAATTGATTCTTCAAACAAAATTATGCAATTCGGAAAAAAAAAAATACACACATTTTTCTTGCTTTTGAGGAGCTCGATATTGAAATTGGAATATCTCTGTGATTGCAGCACTTCAATATTTTAATTTCTGTACCAACGTAGCCCTCTGAATTCTCTTTCTAATGCCACAGGTCTGACCAAATTTGGATTCCCCAAGACAAAGTTGTGTCCAATCTCCCACAATGATCTAATTATGGACTAGTTCAGTAGAGCGAACTTGTACGACTTTCCACGTGTCACTGTTTCATCATTCAGCTCTAAAATTTATAGCAAAGAAACTACAGTCCGTCTTCTTGCAACCACTTTTTACGGCACTCCAATCCGATGCTCAAAGAGAGAGTTATGAATCTTTTCCCACGATCACCTCTTTGAGATGAAATTCGGGAGCCTGAAAAAGCACTACCTTCCACAGATCATATCTCCGAAAATATTGTGAACCAAGCTCTAAAATATTTTCACAAGTTTCCTCAGGATTTCGGCTTTGTACCCTAAAAATTTCAAATTCTTAACCTTCGTATAAAAAGCGTTATAGCGCAAATTCCACGATGACCAGTTTAGGAGCCTGAACAAAGACCTAACTTCCACAGATCATATCTCCGAAAATATTGCGAACCAAGATCTGAAATTTTGAGATGATCTTCCTCAGTATTTCAGCTTCGCACCCTAAAAATTTCAGCTTCTGAAACTTCGTAGAAAAAAATTTATAGCTAAAATTCCACGATGACCTATTTAGAGCAGCGAAACCCTAGAATCCAAAGCTCTGATACCAAATGTTGTGTAACCAGCTCCAAAAATAGAAGAAAAGAGATATCAACACCTTAGAAATAAGACACTTTGAGGGGGCAACCTCCAGTACATTACATGAATGAACAATTCTTGGATGATACAATTTACAAAACCTCCTTTCTATATATAGGAGTCCATGGGGCCATAATGTAATCCTAGTGGGCCACAATGTAATCCTAGCCGACCTAACAATAATAATTTAAGGGCACAATAATAACAAAATGGGGGTTAAAAGGGTACAATAATAACAATAAGGGGGTTACAATAACAAAAGTAAGGGACTATACTAGTAATATAGGGACCTAACACTTTATCCCTTTCTTGTATGTGATAGAAAATGAAGCAATAATTTTATGAGGTGAGGATCTATATTTTGACATAGGTAGTGTCCTTGTATTAAAAGATAAATAATTACTTTAACAAGGCTTTTAATAAGCAAGAATGGGTTCATTTCAATTAGATGAGTTTTTTTTTTGTAGCTCTAATATCTTGGTCACTCTTAATGGTTTGTTTGTTTGTTGCATTTGGATCATTTTTCCAAGTTTGAAAATTTTGGGTTTATTTTGGTTAAAAATTATGATCTCTTAAATTCTTCTAGTTTTTATTTGATGTTTAATTAATCTTTTTGTTAGGGCATGATTTGTTTCATCTTATTTTATTGATTTAAGGGGTTCGGTTAAAGTTAAAAACCTTTGTTGAGTAAAAATATATTTTGTTTATTTTTTTTTCATGTTCTTTTGAGACTGATATGGTATTAGGATTAATATATGACTTCACTTATTATCTAGGCATTCAATATGTTTTCCATAATTATTATTATTTTATTTATGTATTTGGTTATCGAAGTATATGTTTTATTTTATTTTTATTTTTATTTCTTCTCATGTTGTGGTGTCACAAAAGAATATTCACCTTTTAGAATCTACTATTTTATTTTATATTCTCTTTAAAAATACTTATTGTTTGTTAAGAGAGGAAAATGAGCTCTGCTTAGTTAAGTGAAGAAAAAAATGGTCTATGCACTAGGATCTTATCTGTTCATCATAGAAGTCATATTATCATGAGAAGGACATTCATCTAATGAAATTATACTTTGATACCAATATAAAAAAAAAATCACATGTAATTAGTTGAGAACGATAGATTGTTTAGTGTAGTACTATTCTTGAAATGAAAAGCCCCTTGATGATCATTGTTTTCTACACATTATTCCAAGTAATGAACATCCATAGACTATTTTTTATATTTGTGTTAGATTTGTTAACTCACTCATTGTATATTTCTAATGAGTTTGTGTTATTACCTTTTTTTCATCGTGCAGGAAATTAAGTTTCAATGCATATTCGTCTTCCATTCATTCTCTTTTTTTATTTTCTGTGATTTCAAATAATTTTTTACCAAGTCAACATTATTAGAGTTGTTAACTGTAGAATAAATTGCAACAACGACTACAATAGTTATGATCCAAAATTAGGTGAAAAACCTACATATTATGATGAAACACAATATTTTAAAGTTGTTGGTTTATTTGAACTTGAGGAATTAGAGAAGTATCTACCTTTTAGAAAAGTGATGTATAAGAAAACAAAAGAATTTTATGTAAATATTCATGATTTTGATATAGCTATTCATAGACCTTATTTTCATGTGAAGCCTATAGAATATGAATTACATAGAATATTGCAGGGTTATCTAGATGCGTAAAGACCAAGTTTGAGCAAAATAATTTATTTGGTTCATCATTACATGCCTTTGGGGGTGCTTTTCCAATCAATTTCTCCTTGGGATGTGATAAAACGTTTTTGGTAAAACATAATAAAAACATGGAAAAAGATTTCCAATAGTGTATAACAAGAACCTAGAGCAACATTACCCGTGATTTTTCTTTTCCAAAACATGGAAAATTGTATATCATAGTTTTTACATAAATATTTTTCTTATCATTACATATGTTTCTATACATTGGTAGCAAATCACTAATATTTTACAATGTTTTCTAATTTTTTAGAAGATTAATCAATAATTTTCAATACTTTATAACCAAGTGAAAAATTCGCCAATATTTAAGAAAATTTTATAATTTAGTGAAAGATTCTCAAAAAAATTATATATTTATATTATATTAATGAAAAAATAGCCTATACATTTTTCTATATACATTGGGGATTTTCCCATTTATTATACATATAAATTTGGGGGGTTTCTTAAAATTTTCCTTAATGAAACTTAGCAATCTCTTTGTTACAAAGGTCATGCATTTAGAGTCTCCATACAAGCTAAATCTGTTATAACCTCCCTGGAGAGCCAATAAAATGCCTTAAATAAGACCATTTGTCTTGGATGAGTTGTGAGAGAATTTTCCTAAGAAACCAACTTGGCTTGATCGCATTATCATCATTTAATAAACAAGCAACCCTTGATACCCTAGGATTGTTTCTAGATGCCCAATCAAAATTTATATTTACCTCTGAGGTGGGGGAATCCTAAGGAATGGTGACTGCTTTGATAAGGGAGTTTGATTGGTAGGGTGTTTTAAAAGGCTTCAAAAGATTTGTCTCCTTTGGTTCTTTGCATATTTTAGCTAGAGACATTTTAACTGATTCAACCAAGGCTGATTTTATCTGGACCCAAACATGTTCAACGATGTAGATTTTTCCTTCAAAATTTCTGGCAATTTGGTTTTCCACAAGAACTTGAAGACATTAGCAGGGGCCATTTGATAAAAGGAAATCATGTTTGAGTATTTCCAATGGCCCTTTTGTCATTCTAAGTAACAGGAGTCACATTCACCATAGGACTCAGGAGTACTTTTCCCCAGGAAAATTTCCAAACACTTCCAACCTTGTCTTGCAAATGGGCATTGGAGGAGGATATGAGTGTTGTCTCGTTTATCAAGTAGGCCTCCGCTGGGCTATATCCATCAGGGACACTTTCTTTTAACTCTATTTTCTTATGAGTCTCTTGAATATGTAGGACTATGGATACCTGTGTGCCTTAGAGGTTCTCTTGAAAATGATTTTTCTCTCTCATGTTGCAGTGGAAGGTTTTCACCTAATCCAACACTTTGTATGCCAAATTTTTTGACTGAAGACTATTTTTTTGGATATTTGCTTCTTCTAAAAGGGCTGTTTAAAATAAAAACTATTATAACAAATAAAAAGTTAAAAATAAAAATAGTTAAAATAAAAAAGAAAAGTAAAAAATAAAAAAAAATAAAAAAAATCCTAAAATAAAATTAAACACAAACACTGTTAAAAAAATCCAAACCAAAATATAATGAAAAAAAAAACATTTAAAAATTATAAATAAAATTTAACTTTATAAAAAAAATTATAATTTTATAATTAAAAATAATTTAAAGAAAACAATTAAAAATTTTAAATAAAATAAAATTTAATATATTTATATACAGTCAACCTTCCTAGAATTGGTCAGACATGGTTGAGGGCCGTTATTTTTTTTTATTTTCATATATATATATATATATATATATATATATATATATATATATATTCTTTTTTTTAATGTTTTAATGTTTTTTATAGTCTTGATGATGAATCGCACTTAGTGGTTTGAAACACGTTGATTGAAAAAATTGAAATGTGATTTACCAGAAGAACTATCTTGAAAAAATACTATGAATCTTAGAAGTTTGCATTCCAGGTATATTCTAATGCTTTATTTTTTATATTGTTTAATTTTTTTATTATGTTTTAATGTTTGAATGTTTTTAATTTTATCATGTTTTAATGCTTTTTTAAAATATTGTTTAATTTAATGTTTTTATTTGTTGTTTTTTATTGTTTTAAAAAAAAAAAAAATTATTTTAACATTGTTGTTTTTGTTTTTTTATATGATTTTTTAATTTCAATTTGTTTTTAATTTAATTGTATTGTTTTATTTTTTATTTCTAAGGATTTTTTTTCCTTATTAATTTTTTTTTAATTTGTATGTTTTATTTTTTTTGCTTTTTTATTATTTTTACTTAAAAAATTATGTAAACCATTTTTTTTGGAAAAAAAAAAACCTTGAATTGACATCATCTTTGGATATAAAATTCATACAAATTTAATAAAATTTGTTATTTTTCCAATTTATTTTATTCAAAATTTTCATAAAAAATTAATTATTTAAAATATCATTTTAATGAAAAGTTCATCAAATAAATATTTTTTTAATTACTTCTATATGAGTTCCTTAAAATTTGTATATTTTAGTGACAATGATTTTATGTGTATTGAACTACTAATTAACGATATATAAATTTATTAAAAATCTTAACATGAAAATATTAACATTATTATTATTTTTTTAACTTTGCAAAATCAATCAAAATTTTCATTATAAAAAAAAAAAATGCAAATAAAAAAAAACACATGTTTGGAAAAACCTCAAAAAACAAACATCTTAAAATGAAAAATAAGAAGATAAATAAGAAAAATTGAAAAATTGTTAAATAATCAACATTTATAAAAAATTGGGCATACTTAGGATATCAGAAAATTTGAAGTGTAAAAAATATGCCTTAGAAAAAAATGTTGATGATTTTCAAAATCCGCATGAACATCATAGACATTTAAAAAAAATATCTACCCTTAATACATTAGAAAAAAGGGAATTTGAATATATTTTTCCCCCTCGAGCTCTGCAACTCTACTCAACCCTGAGTGTCCAGCCAATGGAAACCTTGGGAGGTGGGGCTCCCAACCCGTATGCCTCTCTACAGACACTAGAGCAACTAACTGTAGACAATCCTCCTCATCACGATCTGACATCCCAACCTTTGTAATCCATGCGATATGGTGATCTCGCCCTCCTCTCGCCTTCAGAAACATCACAACTCACTATGCACACTTGTATAGCTAAGTCCATTGTGATACCAAAGTTCCATATCTCACCTACTTGTTTAGCCAGCAACATTCAATTCATGCAGGACCACACTTTGATTGGAAAATCCATAGGTATTTGGCCATCTGAAACCACCCTCCTCAACTGGATCGTGAAATGATGGAAGCCCAAAGCTCACTATGAAGTTAAGCTAGGCCCAAAAGGCTTTTTCACAATTGTTTTTGACTACCATGAGGATCAGAAAGTTGTCATGGAAGGAGGCCCGTATTTAATTTCTCATCTCTGCAGGCCTATTTCTAAAACACTCGACACCCAAATTCAAACTAGACAAGGAGGACTGCTCTTGGGCTCCATTCTGGATCCGGTTGTATTATCTCTCGTTTGAATACTAGGACACTGAAACCTTAAAGGATTTTGGCAATAAATTGGGTCAGTTTTTTTGCATGTTAGAGCAAACAAAGAATGGTTTCTACTCCTCTTAAGCAAGATTTGTGCTTACCTGAACATCTCAAGCTCGCTTCTTTAAGTAATAGCTCTAGAATCTAAAGAAAATACCTAGCCTCAAGTTCTAGACTACAAGAATTGATCTAGGTGGATATTAGTGGCCACCTACCTATTCCACTTGGGGCCCCACCATTGTTTCTTTCATTTTTTCAGTTTCCTTAATTGTAGCAAAGTTTCCCCAAAATGATGTTTTTGGGGAAAACCAGGAGAAACATGGTTCATTTACCGATGTTTCTCCCTCAAAAGTTATAGTCCTCAAATAGATATTTCTAACGAGGTATTTTGCGCATCAAACGAAGATTGTATGCCAAAGTTACGTCCCCAAGAAGGTGATGTACCAATTTACCCAAACAGGGCCCATAGTTTTGGCACTTCATCTCCTAGGGTTAGGTTTTTGGATGTTTAGGGCGTTCCATTGTTTCTCAATAATAAATAGGCCTTCAAGCCTCATTGCAACACAGTTCAGAGGTATGTCGCCACCACATCTCTTCTCAGAGATAAGCTACCATCACCCTAGCTAGTTTATTTACATTCTATCCATAAACATATTTCAGTTCTTCGATATTTATGAAATAAAGTGTTATTTCCACTAAATATTTGTATTTATGGTTATATGAGTATTTGGTTACGTTACTGCGGAAATTTGGATCTGTGGTATCATATTAGTCTGCTCTTTCTCTGTTTTTATTTGTATGTCCCTAACGAGGTCAGGGTATAAGGAGTTAGGGCTAGATCTAGTTGAACCCTTGCAAGATCAGCCTTGCAAACCTTAACAAAATCCCATGGCGGAAGAAAAGAAATATGAAGGAGCAGTAGATCCTATCAAATTATTGCTCGAAGAGGCCCTCGAGAAACAAAGGAACACGATGATGGATACATTTTCTCAGATCCTTCAACAGCTACCCACCGGTGACACATCTGCATCCACCAACCACTCTAGAGGTTCCACTCCTTTCATGGTACATGTCAACTTCGACATTCCTATATTTGAAGGCTAGATATATGTAGACGCCATAGATAGATGGTTGAATTTTCTGGAAGGGTACTTATCAGTCCATGATTTCTCCGACCGAGAAAATATTACTTTTGCACTCCTCAAAGTCGCTGTCCATGTCAAAGACTGGTGGGAAACCTACTATGAGAAAAAGGACGCAAGGGAACCCTCTTTGTTCTCGGCTACACCCACTTGGAATTCATTCTAAGACAACATCAAGGAACAATATTACCCCATTGGAAGCTATGAGGAAAAGTACATCCAATGGACCATGCTGTGGCAACAAAGGGATTAAGATGTGCACGAGATGACGAATTTTTTCCATAACTTGTACACAAAGTTTGGTATTAAAGATTCAGAGAAATATTTGGTGCTCAAGTAATGCAGCTATTGGCACAGATACATTCATGACGAAATGGAGTTCCTTGAAATTACCTTTCTTGGCAAAACATATCGATATGATGCCAATATCGAGCAGAAATTTAAGCAGAAGAAGCGATACTTTGGATCCGCAAATCTGAAGTGAGGGAAAGGCACCCCCAAACCGTAGAATAAGGGGAAAAGCCAAAGTGGGGTGACTCAAAATAAAACCACAAAGCCAAAGAAGGACATGGGGAAGTGGTGTGAATTTCATAACAACTCCACTCACAACACAAGCGAGTGTCAGGCCAAACAGTCGCTAGTGGCCGAACTAAAGGCATCTAAATCGGATACATGTTCTCATTCTGAGTCAGAACCAGACAATGGGAATTTCAAATGGAAGAATACCATTGATTCAAAACCCAGTGCCACCGTTTCCACCACCAAGCTCCAAAGGGAGGATCCCGAGGATCTAGAGGAGGGGGGGCGCCTCTTCCATTCATAGATGTGGGTGAAGGGTTCTCCATTGAAATTCCTTGTCAATAGTAGAAGCCAAAATAACCTCATTTCAGCAGAGGTCATGAAGTGGCTCGGCCTACCGACCACAACACACCCGCATCCGTATGCCATTTGGTGGCTTCACCAAGGAATATATCTCCACGCCCACATACAATATCGCCTTTTGTACAACATCAAGCCACTCACGGATGAGGTATTGTGTGATGTTTCTCCTCTTGACGTGTCTGATGTATTCTTAGGCCAAACATACTTGTGGAAGCGACATGCTATGTATGAGTCTAGGCCTCATTCTATTATTATTACTCTAGGAAATAAGTTGTACATGATACTAGAGGTAGTATCGCCTTCCAACATATCTTTGAGTACTGCAAAGAAATGCAGTAAAATTATTTCCCAAACCAGGAAATATGTTTTCATTAAAATTTTCCCACGGGCCAAGAAGAATACTATGGAACCAAACTCCAAACAGGGCTCCCTAGCACGGCAACAACAGATGGACAAAGTTGTGTAGGAATACAAGAACATTTTCTCCTCACCCACAAAGGTTCCTCTACATTGTCAGGTCAAGCACACCATTGATTTGACCCCAGGCATGCCGCTACCTGATGTTGCCATACCTCATGTGACCACACAGATAGAATGCACACGTGTACTCTCTGAGGTTGATAAAGAAACTAGATTTATTGAATGCATCTAGCACATCTGCCAGTAGGTCCACAACATCTTAGATAAATCCAATTCCAAGTGCAAGCAGTGCCATGATCAACATCGGGTGCAACACAAGTTCCAGGTGGGTGACATAGTTTGGCTACATTTGCAAAAGGAGTGCCTTGTTGGGCCCCACAACAAGATTCACCCACTTTGTTATGGGCCATACAACATCACCAAGGTGGTAGGGGACAATGCCTTCGAGCTCAACATTCCCCCATTCCTTGGCCTGCACCCAATGTTCAATGAGGACCACCTTCAGCCATACTTTCCACCTATACTAGACACATCCGACATGACAGAACAAATCACACCAACAGATTTAAACCCGGACTACATGGAAAAAGTTAGAACTGATCAGATCATGGACACATAGACCAAAAACACATGCCAACAGAGGATCCATCTATATAGAGTTGTCAAAGCAGGCAAACTCCTTCACCAGGGACCAAGTTCAACAGAAGTTTCCTCATCTCATGGGGGAACACAACGCAATGGGGACCATTGATTCCTAAGGGGGGGGAATCATCCAGGTGGATATTGGTGGCCACCTGCCTATTCCACTTGAGGCGTGACCATTGTTTCTTTCAGTTTTTCAATTTTCTTAATTGTAGCACAGTTTACTATTTTTAATAGTTTGTTCGGGTCCTGAACTTCCAGAGCTGTTTTGAGGCCCTAAACGACGTTTTTTGAGAAAAACATGAAAAATATGGGGCTTCGACTAATGTTTCTCACTCAAAATTTATAGTCCTTGGATAGATATTTCTAATGAGGTATTGTGTGCATCAAACGGAGATCGTATGCCAAAGTTACTTCCCCAGGAAGTTGATGTACCAATTTACCCAAATGGGGCCCACAGTTTTGGCGCTTCATCTCCTAGGGTTAGGTTTTTGGATGTTTAGGGTTTTCCATTATTTCTCAATAATAAATAGGCCTTCGAGCTTCATTGTAACATAGTTCAAAGGCATGTAGCCGCCATATCTCTTCTCAGAGATAAGCTACCATCTCCCTAGCTAGTTTATTTCCATTCTATCTATAAACATATTTAAGTTCTTTGATATTAATGAAATGAAGTGTTATCTCCGCTTCACCCACTTGGAATTCGTTCCGAGGGAGAATCAAGGAACAATATTACCTTGTGGGAAGCTATGAGGACAAGTACATCCAATGGACCATGTTACAGCAACAAAGGGATCAAGATGTGCACGAGCTGACGAATTTATTCCATACCTTGTGCACAAAGTTGGATATTAAAGATTCAGAGAAACATTTGGTGCTCAAGTACCACAGCTGTTTGCACAGATACATTCAGGAGGAAAAGGAGTTCCTTGACATTACCTCGCTTGGCATGAAATATCGCTATGCCACCAAGATCGAGCAAAAATTTAAGCAGAAGAAGCGATACTTTGGATCCATGAATATGAAGCCATAGAAATGCACCCTCAAACCACAGAACAAGGGGAAAATCCAATGCAGGGCGACTCAGAACAAAAAAGAAAAGAAAAAGGACACAAGAAAGTGGTGTGAATTTAAAATTAGCTCCACTCACAACACAAGTGAGTGTCGGGCCAAACAGTCGTTGGTGGCTGAACTGAAGGCATCCTAGTGAGATGCATGTTCTCATTCTGAGTTAGAACCAAACAATGGGAATGTCAAAGGGAAACAGATCATTGGTGAAAAACCTAGTTCCACTGTTACCCCCACCAAGCTCTAGAGGGAGGATCCCGAGGATCCAGAGGAGAGGGAGCACCTCTTCCATTCGTAGATTTGGGTGAAGGGTTCTCTACTGCAATTCCTTGTCGATAGCAGAAGCCAAAAGAACCTCATTTCAGAAGAGGTTGTGAAGCAGCTCAGCCTACCGACCACAACACACCCGCATCTGTATACCATTGGGTGGATTCACCAAGGAAGAGATCTTCGCGTCCGCTAGTAGTGCTACCTTCTGTACAACATCAAGCCATTCATGGATGAGGTATTGTGTGAAGTTTCTCCTCTTGACGTGTCTGATGTATTATTAGGCCAACCATACTTATGGAAGTGACATGTTGTGTATGAGTCTAGGCATCCTTCTGTTATTATTACTTTGGGAAATCAGTTGTACAAGATACCAAAGGTAGTACCACCTTTTGCCATATCTTTGAGTACTACAAAGCATTGCATTAAAATTATTTCCCAAACCAAGAAATTTATTTTCATTACAATTCGCCCATAGGGAAAGAAGAATATTGTGGTAACAACCTCCAAACAGGGCTCCCTTGCTGATCCAGGTGGCTCTAGAGACACCCTCAGGAGACCAAGAGGGCTGATGATATGTCAAAATTCAAAGTGTTCAAAACACTCTCGAACTAATTTCAAGTCATAGATCTTGGCGAGAGCTCTCTGGTGGCGTAGATGACACTCAAAACTGAGCCCATATGATCAACTTATGGCTCTTTAAAGTTTCATAAGACCGAAAAAAACAGGGGCCAAGTATGCCACATGACATCCTAGTGAGCACATGGGACCCATAGGAAATCCCATTAGAAATTGACACATGGAATCCTTTCATTCGCCTCTTTTCTCGTACAAAAAGGAAAAACAAATATATTTCATTAAAAATGCATATAAAACAAAAAAAAAATATTTTTAATGATTATTATGTTTATATGGTTTATTATTAATAAACCAACCCATCCATATTAAAATTTAAAACGTTACCATGGATATAAATAAAATATATATATTTAAATGGTTATGATATGGTTTTTATAACCATACGTTGGCCACCCAAAAACTTTGACCATCCCAACCAATACCACATTTAATGCTCCATGACAAGGCAACGGAAATGGTGGGGCGGGCCGCCCCATGCGGATCCGACCCCCCATAACTTGGCTTTTCCATTTAATGCGGGGTTAAAAGCGGATTTGTTTAAAAAACAATACTTTTGTTGCATGCGTCTAATTATAGAGGGGTCAGGATTTGACCCCCCGACCTTCCTCCAACAAACTTCAAACTTTACCAATGCGCCCCAACTATTTATGTTGGTAAGTCCGCTCAGAATTTATTACTTAAACATGTCATTTACAAGTGCGCCCAGGCCATAAAGGATCAGAGTGCGCACGTATTTCAAGGTAAGCACATATTTCGATGCAGTTAGAACCATGAGCAGGCCCAAAAATAGGGAGCGGAACAATGAGCCTTGAAATTTTCTCGATGAAGTAATTTTTCTCCATGTGGGAATATAGTCATGTTTACAGCATAGAAAATTTTCGCCCATGGGCGAAATTAAAGGGTTTTAAATTTTTATTGGGTGAATTTTTTGTATCATAGTATATTATTTCATTATTTCAAATCACCCCAAATTTATTTTATATAAAGTGGGTCTAGGGGTTAATAAATATATTTTAGGATGGAGGGAGAATTAAAACAACTTATATACATCTTAAGTCTAAATCTACTAGATCAAATCTCCTTTCACTCTAAAGAGGTTTGCATCTTAAGAGATTTGATCCCTCTCGGAAAAATAAAAATAATAAAAAAATAACATAAAAATAAAATTAATTTCATGGTATTTACCCATGGTATTGACACAGAGAGATATCAAATAGCTTGTGACGCAAACCTATTTTCATTGAGTGAACAAAATTTGAATCCTTTTGAGGTTTGGTGGATCCAAAGTTAAAATGGATTTACACTAGTCACATTTTGTAAGCCTAGATGATGCTTCAGAAGTGGGTATGTTTTTTATGTTATACATTCCTAGATGAGGCTTTAGTAGTGGGTATGTTTTTTATGTTATACATTTTATTTTAAAATATTGTTAGGAGGGGTAAATAATTTATTTCCCCATTAAGCTAGAGATTTAAAGATAATAAGGCAATTGACATTATGGATTGTGTGAATTTTAAGATGATGTTTATCTAATAGTTGTTTTCTTTATTTAAGTGAGTTATAGCTTAGTGAGAATATTTTAGTATTTTTCTGTATCAATGCTTCAAATTAAAAATGACTTGGACTATTTTTCCAACATTATAATGTGTGGCAAATTATGATATCTCGAGGGTAGACATTTAAAAAAAAAATCTTCTTGTAATTTGCTCAGAATGTTCGATTTCATGGAATATTTTCCTTCCTACATGGAATTCCTGCAAGACGATACTCCTCTTTTAACTGAGCCTCATGAGTAGGAGACTCTTCTCTGGGAAAGGATTCATCTTAACTTTAGTAAGTTCAAGTGACATTTACTTTCATTTTAATACCTTTATTGACAATATCTAATATCAACATGTTCAACATCATTTTAGCAAAATCTTATTTAATTTTACACTAGAATGTTATATTTTCTAAAAAATAAATCTAATTAAAAATGAAACTTTGGAAATTTATTTTTAGCAATGGCATGTTGTTTTTCACCCTAATCTCTTCAAAGTTTAAGTGCATTGGCTTCAATATTTGAAGGTATACATTGTGTGTGTGTTTTTTTTTAAACTTAGATGAAACTCTTAAAAGGAAATGCTAAAAGTTATATGAAGGGTTGTTTAAAAATGAGATCATCATAAAAAAGTTCGATGATGGGTAGGAGGACCTGTCAAATTTAACCCCTGAAGCCATGGATTTTAAACCTTCACAATTTCGGAATAAGTCTAGGTGGTGTTATTAACTTTTTTTTACTTGATTCTTAGTTTCTTTTAATTAAGTATGAAAACATTTTCTTAAGAAGTAAGTAAATGATCTCTAATTATTTTATATTTTTATTTGTTTTATGAAAATTATGAAAACATTTTCTTAGAAAGTAAGAAAATGATGATTCTACATATGTATTTTTTTTATGAAAATTATGAAATACAATTCTAGCTATTTTTCATTTCTTGAAATGTATCTTAAAATACATACAAAGCTAGATTCTACAATTCCAAAAAAATTACTCAAAAACTAAAAAGTGATTTTATCATAAATAATAAAAAAAGAAACAAAAAAAAATTATGGGTTCAAAATTAACACACGGGTTACTTTTAATTCAAATAAAATATAACCTCAATCCAACACATAAAGTTATCTGAAAAAATTTCAAAAATAAAATAAAATATTTTAACCAATTCCACTAAAATTTGTAAGGAAAATATCTAATACTTTTAACACATAACCTTAATCTTATAAAAAAAACAAAATAATACAATCACAAAAGAACACCGAGTTTCAAAAAACTAACCCTATTTGAGGTTTTGGCCACTTCTACCTAATTTGATAACCAACATGGGAGGGAATGCCACATTGTCCTTCCAATAAAAAAACATCCAATACCATCGAAAATTCTGTTATTAATAGTTTTAGAGGTTATTACATTAACAAGCATGAATTTTTAAGGAATAATATTCCAAATACAACGACAATCTTATCATTCATACAGACACATTCTTAAATTTAAAGGAATTACTGGACAAACGTTTCAAGATTGCATACAAAACTTCCCAGTTACTGCAGGATCAAACGTAGGCATAAACTTAGTAATGAAGTTGTTCAGTTACACAAGAGATATAAGTTATTACAAAATCAAACGTAGGCATAAATTCAATAACGAAGTTGTCAAGTTACATAAGAGATCTATGATAATACATAATCTTTGAATAGCCGCATACTAAAGATTCACTGAATAAGGAAAAAATGAGATAGCTTTAATTATCCGAGTCTTCACCACCTTCCTTGTATCTGAATATCTGTAGTATGAAGAGTGAGTTACCCATCACCTCCCTTTCTTTTTAGCGTTGGTGGCCTTAGGTTCCCATCTGGGTGCAGAGGGAACAATTCGAGCAATTCTCCCCTCTTTTCATATTCTGTTGGAATTGCAAGTCCCTGCTCATTAAATAAAATGTAACTTAAATTAGAATTTGAACAACGTATTTGAGAACTTTGAAAACCAGAATATGAACAACGCATTTGAAAATTTTGAAAATTGGTTGCTGAATGGGGAAAATTCATGTGCATATATGTTTGAAATCAATAATAAAAGCGAAGGAATTTGGATGTAAATGTAATATCTGACAGTTGAAGAGGAAAAATATGTAACAAAAGAAAATATTTGATTTAACTTTTAACACTGAAGGCTCATTGCATTTCTTGAATAGGTTGGAAATCTAATAAAGAAGAACTAGCCTAGCCAATTATTTGACTTGGATTTTCATTTTAATTGTAGTTTTCTCAATATTTTGGTAATCTGATAGATATGAACAAAGCTAATTGTTAACTATTTAACTTTGTGCATATCCATCAAAATTTTGAGAACATTTCGAAACCTGAAATGAGTTATGTTCAAATCCCTTTGAAAACAACTTGGATAGCTTTCTTATGCATTTAAAAAAATATTTCCCTATTAATATCCAAATCATAGAAATTGAGAATCGATAATATACTTACTTGAGATAAAAATGTAGCTATATTCATCGAAGTCTCACAAGTAATGTTGCAGGTTGGGGCTGAACATAGACAACGCCACAAAATAAGAATTTGTTAGGAAAATAGTTAAAATTATTGAAAAACATAAACAAACAATGTAGAGTTTACGAGGGGTTGAAGGGGTGCACGGTGGCCCCAAAGAGAGCTCTGTGATTTCCTTCTCATATTGAGAAGACTCCTGCATGGAAATTTTTTGTTCTTTCTATCTCTTGTTGCAGTGAGTGTTTTGAAATCAATAAGAAACACTCTTTTCTTCCACATCTCTGTAGGGTTTGAGTAAACTCACAATATCTATGACCTCATCTTGAGTAGGGTTAGTACAGATGCATTTTGTGCATAATTCTTCCTGAAGCTTCTTATGCTTTTGGTTTGGATTCTTCCAAAAGCTTCTTATGCTTTTGGGTTGGCCTCCAGCGAGGCAATACATTTGCTTCATTTATTCACTCTGAACTTCTAATATGTTGAGATCCAGTATTAAGAAAGCCTAACCAATTTTGTTGTGACGAACTTCGAGATTTGACATCTATGGGTGGAGGGAAGGAACTAGGTGCCATACTTCTTTATATTTCGTTACTGAAAGATAATAAAAACCCCAAATCAACCAAAATTAACTTTCTATTGAATTATATCATATAGTCAATATATATAAGAAGTTTCAATAGCTATATGAGCAGGAAGTGGATGATTTTAAATTATTTTTTTGGGGCAAAATTAAGAATCTGAAATTGAACTCATGATAAATTCTTTAATTAATGACGGTATGTGGTAAGAAAATCGTGTATCAATGTACTTTCCTTTCAATTATTTATTTATTTTTTTCTAGTAACTTGTATAACCAACGAAATGTTTTAAAACATTTTTTTCCTTATTTTAAAATTGATAATTATTGTATTTTTTTAAATTGTTTTTCTAGAAATTTGTATAACCATGCAATGTTTTAAAACATTTTTTTCTTATTTTAAAATTGATATTAGGTTTTTTCATTTTAAAATTGATATTAGAGTAAATTATTTGATTGTAATTTTGATAATATAATTTAATAAATACATTGAGTGAGATTCATAATATCCACTTATTTATAATTATAAAAAATAAAATAAAAGAATAATTTATTTATATTTATATTTATATTTAATCCAAAAAAATTATTGTCAATATACTCTATTTATATATGAGATAATGTAATAATAATTTTTTTTTTCTCTATATTCTCAATCAAATATGAAAATATATATATATATGTATATATATCATGTTATAACAATACAGGGTTCCTTTGTCATAACAATGACCTTCCTTCAAGGCTTTCCATCTTCAATAGCCATCATCTATCATGTATCATACACATACAGTTACAATATATATATATATATATATATATCCAACTTATAAATTCCAAGTCTAATTCATAAATTTCATAAGTATGCGATTCCTTCTCATGGTGTTTGGCTCTTAGCATAGTACCTAATATTTCTTATAGAATTACACTCATTTTCATATTTAAAACCATTCCACCTACAACCTAAATTTTTTAATCAACCAAATAAAAGTGATTATTTATGCCTATAATGCTTTCTTTCAATATTTACTACCATCATGAGGTGTTCTAGAATATTAACAAACTAATAGTTTAATCATTTTTAGTTGTTAATCATACTAAATTAAATGGAACTGCATTTCAATGCATGTGTTACTTAGCATACTTACCATTACAGATGAAGCTAAATATTTATTCAATAAACATATATGTCGATATATGATCACATTCTCAATCCCATTGTTGTGATTTCAAAATGTACATTTCTATATCATGTGTTCCACAATCATCAATTGGAAGGTCTAACCAATACCGCAACACATCATCTAGTCACCCCCCATATGTACCTCAAGCATACTACAAGGAAATTCCCTTCTCTACTATATATAACCTTAGGAATCCTCTCCTTTATAAGTGTTCCTCACTATTTGCAAGAAGGTTATAGTCTACAATGCCAATATAAGCAGGGAAACAAGTGGACATTTGTGTAGTACTATATCCTTCCATATCCATCAACAACATGGTCTCACACATTAGCTCTATTGGAATTCACTATCATGTGTTATACTGTAGTAGTAGAAATTTGAATAACTGATATGTTATCCACCGATATTCTCTTGATCACACACTATTTAACTTCATGCACAATACATAATCTCTTCTACCATTAATCATTAATTGCGGAAATAAAAACAATCGCATGCGCACATTAAAACTATAAACAATCACACATATAAACACAATACTTCATGGGAAAGCTTAAAACTGAAAACCCCCAACTATATATATATATTATATGTCATATAGATCATGTAAAAATCATTATACAAATCTCCTCACAAGCTCTCAGTACAATCTCCAATTGCTACACACTAATCAAGCCCAATCTAGCAAATCACATGCTCCAATCTCTGCCACCTGATAGTCTGCCTCTACTGCGCAATCACTGCTAAAGAATGGCTCTGAATGAACTCGAATTGGTCCAGCCTTTCTCATGCAATCCTAATTGGCATCTCCAATCACTGGTTGTTGCAAATCATGCAACAGTATAGTCACAACTGATAGTCACACTTGCTCTTTCACCTACCTCTCCACTGGTCTCCACTGAAACTGTCCATGCACTGTAGTTAACTGATGTATTCTTCAATTGATTAATGAGTTAATATTTAGTGAATTAATTATTAATTAATTCACACCACTCTCACTAGTGTATCAATCAGTTAGACTAGATACAACTAGCTCAACTGTGTCTAACTGAGTTAAACTGAACACAACTCCACCAACTACTTCTACAACTCCACCAAACTCTGTCACATGAGTTCTAACTGAAGTCCTCATGCATTAGCTCTAGTAAACCCTCATGAATAGGGTAATTCCTTCTGTCAGCTGCTGTGCCACATCTACACACTTAACTGAAGTGCTCCAAGAGAATAAGATAATGTTTAGAGTCCAAATATTATTAAGAGCTAATAATATTCGACATATCTCTTTTTAGACTGAAAATATAAAAATAGATTCTGCCCAATATGTCTAAAAATATAAGTCCATATATTTTTCCAACTTGACCAACCATCCACAAATAGCATCCTGCAACTCATAGAATATGATGGACATGTCTAAAAATAGACATAGTCTAAAAATAGACTTGCGCCAAAAATAGCCTGCGGGCCCACTTAGTGAAGGCGACTTCTTTCCACTAAGCTCATCATCTTGTTGCAATCTCAACATTATAAAAATTCATAACATGATTTTGTTACCCTTTCACTCATTATAAGTGAATCAGTTATGAGATACTAATTCATGGTTGAATCAAAAGGATTATAACAATCTTGTCATACCAAAAGCTTCTTCATTCATCATATCCAACCTAGGTATCATTATCATACATGCATTCAATAATAAACAAATAAATGAATATATAAAGTATGCATAAAGGAATTCTTACTCCAATCATTACAAGTCATATATATTTGTATGATTAATTTTCATATTTGGATAGTTTCCTTCAGCATTCTTGATGTTAACTGATCATTTAATGTCTCGTGGGAACTTAGATGATCCCTTAATCAAGCTCTTGACAATCATCCTATCATCTTTATCCCTTTCACAAGGTTTTATATCATAGGCTACTTGATCATCAACATTTTCAACCATCGTTGAGATTTTTTTTTGGAATAAACTATGTGTCAATATTTGAAATGTCCAATGTTTCGGGTGGACACTCCACCCATCATCAAGGAAGAAAAAAAAAAAATATATGAGGTGGGTTTAGTAATGAAAAAAGAATATAAAGGTTAAAAAAAGGAGTTAACCATGAAATAAGAAAATGGGTTCCAAGGAATGGAAAAGATCTTTAAATAATATAAAGAATAAAATATACCTTCGGAAAAAATTGAGGCATAGATTATTAAGAAGCCAACGAAGACAAATATTTATAAACTAATTAAAGGTTTCAAAAAAATATTAAAATATGGATTAAAATATTAAAATTATTATTTTTAAATTCAAGGTATTTTAGATTCATCAAAATTGTTTCAACAATCCATGCGATTTACTAAAACAATGTGGAAACAATTTCATGTTTTGGAGAATCCACTAGAATATGGTGCGATAACAAGATTATGGAATATTTTAGATGCTAGCTAATACTTACAAGAAAACATATCCTAATATTTCAAATTAGAATATTTGTGTCAAACCATGATTTTGTGATCAGTAGAGGATGAGAGGATGTTTAGTGCACTATCATATTTGAAGTCAAATTTGAGGAACAAAATTGATAAACATATGGATATATGCCTAAAATTATATGTAACAAAGTATGACATTAACTATTTTCCATATGAAAGAGCACTAGCTCTTTGGCAATCATATTGTGATAGAAGGGGCAAAGACAATACAACTAAATTCTCTAATAAAATTGATATGCAACATGATATTTTGGAGGATCAAAATTACAGTTCATGTGAAAAAAATTTTGTTCAGAATGAAGCAAATGATGACGAAATTGAGAAGTGGAAAATTGATATACCAAAATATTTTATCTATTCCAATATATATGAAGTCCCAAAGGACACTTATTTTGGTATACATGTTCCATAAGTTGTGTAAGAAAAATTGAATGAAATAGTACAAATGAGGTGATTCCTTTTATTTGATTAAATTTGTTGTTCCTCTATTTTTGGTGCAGTTTCTAAATTATTTATCACAACAACATTACTAGTAATATATGCCAATTTGACATTGCATTTGAGGTAATAAAATGTTATAAACTTTCTATTATTTATTGTAATATTGAATTCATATTTCCTTGCTGCAATGTTTTTTAAGATTGATGTCTTGATAATTAACTATTACTTTATCCCTTTCTTGTATGTGATAGAAAATGAAGCAATAAATTTATGAGGTGAGGATCTATATTTTGACATAGGTAGTGTCCTTGTATTGAAGGATAAATAATTACTTTAACGAGGCTTTTACTAAGTAAGAATGAATTCATTTCAATTAGATGAGTTTTTTTTGTAGCTCTAATATCTTGGTCACTCTTAATGGTTTGTTTGTTTGTTGCATTTGGATCATTTTTCCAATTTTGAAAATTTTGGGTTTATTTTGATTAAAAATTATGATCTCTTAAATTCTTCTAGTTTTTATTTGATGTTTAATTAATCCTTTTGTTAAGGCATGATTTGTTTCATCTTATTTTATTGATTTAAGGGGTTTTGTTAAAGTTAAATACCTTTGTTGAGTAAAAGTATATTTTGTTTGTTTTTTTGTGATGTTCATTTGAGATTAATATGGTATTAGGATTAATACATGAATTCACTTATTATCTAGGCATTCAATATGTTTTCCATAATTATTATTATTTTCTTTATATATTTGATTATCAAAGTATATGTTTTATTTTATTTTTATTTTTATTTCATCTCACGTTGTGGTGTCACAAAAGAATATTGACCTTTTAGAATCTACTATTTTATTTTATATTTTCTTTAAAAATACTTATTTTTTGTTAAGAGAGGAAAATGAGCTCTTTAGTTAAGTGAAGAAAAAAATGGTCTATGCACTAGGATCCTATGTGTTCATTATAGAAGTCATATTATCATGAGAAGGACATTCATCTAATGCAATTATACTTTGATACCAATAGAAAAAAACATCACATGTAATTAGTTGAGAACGATAGATTGTTTAGTGTAGTACTATTCTTGAAATGAAAAGCCCCTTGATGATCATTGTTTTGTGACATATTATTCCAGGTAATGAACATGCATAGTCTATTTTTTATATTTGTGTTAATTTTTTAAGTCACCCATTGTATATTTTTAATGAGTTTGTGTTATTACCTTTTTTTTCATCGTGTAGGAAATTAAGTTTCAATGCATATTCATCTTCCATTCATTCTCATTTTTTCTTTTGTGCAATTTCAAATAAATTTTTACCAATTCAACATTATTAGAGTTGTTAATTGTAGAATAAATTGCAACAACGACTACAATAGTTATGATCCAAAAGTAGGTGAAAAACCTACATATTATGATGAAACATAATATTTTAAAGTTGTTGGTTTATTTGAGCTTGAGGAATTAGAGAAGTATCTACCTTTTAGAAAAGTGACGTATAAGAAAACAAAAGAATTTTATGTAAATATTCATGATTTTGATATAGCTATTCATAGACTTTATTTTCATGTGAAGCCTACAGAATATGAATTACATAGAATATGGCAGGGTTATCTCGATGCGTAAAGACCAATTTTGAGAAAATGAATTTATTTGGTTCAACATCACATGCCTTTGGGGGTGCCTTTCCAATTAATTTCCCCTTGGGATGTGATAAGACATTTGTGGTAAAACATAATAAAGACATGAAAAAATATTTTCAATAGTGTATAACAAGAACCTAGAGCAACATTACCCATGATTTTTCTTTTCCAAAACATGGAAAATTGTATATCATAGTTTTTACATAAATATTTTTCTTATTATTACATATGTTTCTATACATTGGTAGCGAATCACTAATATTTTACAATGTTTTCTAATTTTTTAGAAGATTAATCAATAATTTTGAATACTTTATAACCTAGCGAAAAATTCGCCAATATTCAACAAAATTTTATAATTTAGTGAAAGATTCGCCAAAAAATTATATATGTATGTTATATTAATGAAAAAATAGCCTATAAATTTTTCTGTATACATTGGGGATTCGCCCATTTATTATACATATAAATTTAGGGGGTTTCTTAAAATTTTCTTTTATGTGAGTGTAAGAGGCACTCCCCCTCCTCTAGATCTTTGGGCTCATTCTTTTGGATCTTGGTGGTGGCAATGGTGGAACTAGGCTCTGCATAAATAATATACTTCCCTTTTTCATTCCCCTTATCAGGTTCTGACTCAAATTCGGAGCATGCATCCAATTCAGAAGCCTTCATCTCGACCATGAGTGTCTGCTTGGCCCAAAACTCACTTGTGTTTTGAGTGGAGCTATTATGGCACTCACACAACTTTTCCATATCCTTCTTTGTATTCATGATGTTGTTATTTGCTTTCGACTTCGATGGGTTGCCTTGGATTTCTCGCCTTGTATTTTCCCTTTGTTCTGCAATTTGGGAGCGCCTTTTCCTTGCTTCAGATTCGTAGATCCAAATTCTTGCTTCTTCTATTTCTCGAGGACCTCCTAAAGAAATATTTTGAAAGGATATCCTAATACACCGTCTTTATTTTCTTCCACCATGGGAGTCCTTCATGGTTTTTGAGGTAGATCTTGCAAAGGTTCAACTAGATTGAGCCCTAACTCCTTATACCCTAACCTCGTTGGGGACATGCAAATAAAAACCGAGAAATAGAAAATTAATTTGATACCACTGATACGAAATTATGCAGAAACATGATAGAATACATATATAAACACAAACACATAAGTTCAGCATAAATAAAAATTCATTTCATTAATATCAAAGAACTGAAATACGCTTACATACATAATGGAAATAAACTAGCTCAGGGGATGGTTGCTTATCTCTAAGAAGAGATGTGGTGGATACATGCCTTTGAACTATGTTACAATGATTCTCAAGGGCCTTTTTATTATTTAACAACAATGGAAAACCTTAAACAACCAAAACCCTCACCCTAGGAGATGGAACGCCAAGAGTTTGTGGGCCCCGTTGGGGTTAGTCGGGCACCCAACTTCTCGAGGTCGTAACTTGGTCATATTATCTCTGTTTGACAGATACGATGCATTTTATGAAATATATCTATAAGTAATACATGATTTTATGCAAGCCCCTCCCTACAGCTATGGTCCCACTGTGGACCTTAAAAAAATTATGTTTAGGGAGAAAAAATGTTCCAGAAGTTTAGGACCCAAAAAACTGCTAAAAATAGTAAATGTTGTTATAAATAAGGAAACTAATGAAAACGGTTGGTGGTATAGGTGGAATAGGTGGGTGGCCACCAATATCCACCTGGATCACATCCCATGGCTGGAATTTTTCACTGAGTTTCCAAATTAACACGAATGTCCCCAAAAAAACCATAAAGGGAAAACTGGCGCGACATATGAGGGTTTATTTGACTATGATGCAAAATATTCTAGAAATATGAGAATATGGACTCATAATGGGATATCCTACAGAAATAATATGACAAAATATCTAGGAGAAATTTTCTACCTTTTGCAATCAATTCGACCTCCCTCTGGCTTGCTCGAACCCTCTCACTAGAAACTCAGAGTGCTAGAATTCGCACTACCTAGCATGGGAAATTTGTACATCCTACTACTTAGCTAAAAATAAGTCGCATTTCCTCCCTCTACCTTTTTAAATTACTTGCTATTCTCTCTGGGTGATCTCCCTACCTTCAGAAACTCAAAAACCCTCTTTTTGGTACTTGCACTAGGTTTTCTAGTTGCTCACACTGGCTATTCAACCTCTTTGTAGAACAATTTTGACCTCCCTTTTCCTACTTCTCGGCCACTAGAAAAATATTGGGAAACTCTATAGAAATCTCTTATCTTTCTCCCTTAATCACTGATGCTCTCCTTCTCTATCTCGAACTCTCTTCCTTGTTGGATCATGACAACTAGATAGCTTTATCTTGCAAGGTAACTCGATCCCCTCTTGTGTCTTTCTTCATCCCATCAACTCGCTCTTATAATCTCTCATTGGAGCTTCAACGACCATAACTATATCCTCAGCAATGGATAATGTCATATTAGACTTGATCCAAGTCATTTTCCAAAAGTCTCTAGAGCATAAGTCTATCTCCTTAGTTAATTCACTTTAATTAACCATTTTTCCTAAGTTAGACCTACAAAATATTTAAATGATGGAAAATTAATTTAATTAAGGTGTTTCACAAGCTTATTTCATGAAACATTTCCTGGGTTTTGGATTTCTCATGTTCATTATCCTCTTAGACACAAATTGAGACTAGACCACCTTGTTGGAAACTAGGACAATACCAAGGGGGGTGGGGGTGAATCAATATTGTGGATATTTTACCAATTTAAAACTTGCTTCCACTTATTCAATAATATTATAACACCATAAATAATTTATTCACACAAGCATGACATGAAACAATATTAGTAACAGAAGGAACAAACAAATTATTCAACCTTCTCTTCAATTCCTTCACAAGGAAAGCTACAACTTGTTGTTACAAATTTCTCTAACTACAACTAGCAAGAAGCTACAAATCCCTTATTTATCAACTACAATTGAATGGAGCTACAACACCAAATATTTACCAGCTCCTATTGGTAAATATGTGATTACTAAGAAATACATCATCACACCAACACCCTCAAACCAACTCGCACTATGCTATGACACACTTGCATAATTCCTTAATTGATTTTTCTTATAAAGAATTTGGCTTGATAATTTTGGCCTCTTTGCTTTTATCTTCACTTTTATCTTTGCATGAGCCCTTAAATTTGTCTTTCTTATATTCATAATGTATTCTACATTTGTTCTTTAAGTTATCATACCCTGATCACATATTTTTGCAAGTTAAACTGATCAAAACTGCTTATTCTAGCAATATAGAACTTTTACAAGGCTTAGCTACAGTTTTAATTCCAGTTCCAACTTTAGTTTTCCACTATATTTGGGAAAAATGCCAAATATTCCGCTTAGCTTGTCCATGTCGCCAAAAATTTCCTTTATCCCCTTTTGTGTTGGCTCCTTGTCTCATTTTTTCCATAAAGCCTCGTGTCGTGACCTATTCTTTAGTCTTCTAGGTGCTTAACCAATTTTAAGCCTCAGAGGGACAATTTTCTTTATAAATTACTCTACACCATTGGTCATTATTACTGCATAAAACCCGTGCCTCAACACTTGGCCCCCAATACCTTTATCCTGATGCAAATAGCTTGTCCCAATTTTAAAACTTTTGGGCTCCATTGAGTAGGATGAACTGTCAGTGGGATCCTCCCAGATCCTTTTTCATTGGTTGTGATTTACAATCACACCTTCCTTGTCATTCCGACGCCTGTCTCCCAATGCCTCTACTTTGTGCCTTCAAAATTCCTTCGGCTTGTACCTTGCGGGATTAGTTGCCTTATGGGGTCCTCCCGTTGCACTTGTAAGCCAATCACTGCACACGTGGGATGAGTTGGTTTTGTCAACAACAACATTAGCCTGATGCCTAATCAGCGACATAAACTTCTATGCACTGCTTCAAATTCTTTAGAGGTCCTGCCAATGAGATGATGCCATACTAGCATCACTCATGTCATGTGTCACTTCCAGAGTGGTCCACGTGTCACCTGGAAATGACCCACTTAGGTATTTTAAAATGCCAAAAACACCTTCCATGTGTCCATCTCTCATTAGGCCACGTCATTGCTAATGCCATCATCCACCTGTGCACCTTCATCATCCCTGTGAGCCAATCGAATTGTGCCACCTGTCTGCTGCCAGAGGAGAGAGAAAGGGTCCATGAAACCTTGGCTTTTCACGATTTTCCCTTTATAAAAAAATACAAGTACTAACTTGTCACCTGCTGCCATGTTGCCCGACGCATTCAGAAAATTGCCTATGGTTTGTGCAGGCCCCCTCAGGTTTTTTATGGTTTTAAAAAGGGGGATGTGTAGTTAACCTCCACTACTGATCTCCATAGAAGGTCTGGGAAAAAACACCCATTGTGTGACCCCCATGTACATTAATGCTCGGACTTGCTGACCCCCACACACTTCTCTTGATGCCTTGATGGGGACACATGGGGCTCAATCTACCATAGAACATGCACACAATTTAAATTTTAGCTTACGTCATCCTGATTGTTCCCTTAAGTGGTCCTCAATATTTCTCTAGGGTGCACTCGTCGGGATACCTCTGTCAGGCTAAGCTGTGAGGTGAGCTTCACCTTTAGTTAATGACCATGCTCCTCACTAATGTGTTGTCACTCCAAGTTAGCTTGATCCTTTGGATAGAAGCTCTGTTGTGTTTGGCTATGTGACAAAACTAAACGTGCTCCAGAAGGTTCTTTAAACACTTTATATTTACAAGTTTTTACTTTTGGGGTCCTTATCTTTGACTGAGCATAAATTTTGATCCAGGAGGCCATTTCTAGACTTCCACTTCCACATACCACTGGAAAAATATTTCAGAGATATATCCATATAATTGAGTTAAACTAGTGTTTGAGGCTATTTTCTATAGAAGAAATAGCTCCAAATAGTTTGCACCATTATTGCTTGCCTCACCATTCTCCTTGCAACCCCTTTTCCCCCATATTCTTTTCCTTGGCCACCAATGATTTTATTTTGCTATTAATGACAACGCATTTCTAAAATTCTCCCCTTTTTCATTGATGGCAACACCATTATCATACAAAAAATCTTCATGAAGATATACCACCTATGGTTGTCCCAAAATTTTCCTTTGGATGCATATCACTCCTTTTACTGATGCTCCCCCTAAATTGCACTTCTCTTATGCTGATTTGTTGTTGTTAATCATGCACCATGACATCTCCTTGATTTTTTTTTATCAATAAGACCTAACCCCTTTTGATATCAATGGCAAATACATTGACATGCTCTCCCTGCAACCTTACTCCCCCTGTCAATGATCTTCCTTTGTCTTGTTGAGCTTGTGGACCTAACAACTCCTTCTGATATGCTAAAGGTGTATCAACTTCCTTTATTCCTCTTGAAGGAAGAGCTAGTGCAAGGAGGCAAAAGGAATAATCCCCAGTATTTTCCTCAAGTACTCAAATTGTTCTCTAGGGAGAGTTTTGGTGAAAATATCAGCAACTTGTTCTTTAGTAGGTACATACTCTAGCTCAGAGAAAATTTTAAGACACCCCCCACACCCCCCCCGAAATTATATGTATAATAAATGGGTGAATCCCCATGGTACATATAAAAATGTATAGGCTATTTTTTCAATTATATAATATCTATATATAAATTTTTGGCGAATCTTTTATTGAATTATAATTTTTTGTTAAATATTGGCAATTTTTTCACTAAATTATAAAACATTGTAAAGTCATTACAAATAGTGTTACTTCTCAACATAGTGTTTTGGTGGCTAAGTTAGTGATGCTATGTTCAAAGTGTTCAACACCTTCACAAGTTATATTTTGTCACTGGGAGAGATCAACGCAACATCTTGGAAAAGTTCAAAGGACCATTAATTTATGTGACATCGTTTCCCTACCCACTTGTTTCAAGTTTTGGGCTTGCTCATTTTTCGGGGCATTTTCTCCACTTATTGAGTTGTAGTAGGGCTGGTTTGGTGACATTTGGGTGGAAATTAGGTTGATTAGGAGTTATTTTTTTAGATATCAAACCCTTATTGTGACTAGTACTAAAAATTAGTGTAGGGGTCAAATTATTCCACCAAATAACCATTGATAATTAAATTAAAATTTTAAAAACCCTATTCTAAAAAATACATTTATAAAGATAATAATTAACACATAATATTAAAAATATTTATTATTATTCTGTAGATAATAATAAATAAATAATAAAAAACATTTGTTATTTTTTTTTTTTTTTTAATATTTACAACAATAGATAGAATGCTATATGGTGTATGTAATTTTTTCAATAAACCATATATTAAAAAAAATAATCTTTCCTATATAAACATTTTTAATTAAAATTTAATAATAATTATTATAATTGTATAATTTTTTTTTATTAATTATATAAAGTATTACTTATATTTTGTATGTTTTTATTTATATTCTATTTTATATTGAGTTATATAAATAATATGGTTATAATGTCAAAATAATATTTTGAGTTATATAAAAATACCATTTTAATAATACTTAATGTATTTAGGTAAAAATTTGGGCAAGGCACGAGCAGGAGGGGTGATCTACAACTTCAATGGAATAATTGAAACAATGTATGCATGGAGCTTCGGGAAGACAAACAAGTTGAGGTCTTATCACTCTGTTAAGGTCTCAAGATAGCTTTAACCCAAGGTATACGTCAACTAAGTATTGTTGAAGATTCAATGATCACCATTCATAGATGCTCCAAGATCAGGGAACAAATAGAGTCGGATCTATCCCCTATGTTCCTTTAGATAGGGATTATTCTAAGTCAGCTCGAGGATTATAACCTTTTCCATGTGATTATAACCTTAAGTCGATGGATGAATCAGTTAATGCTAAGAGTCCATTAGGGGAATTTTGAGGTCTAAAATGGGCCTCCTAAGGAAAATGTACGATCAAAATTCACTTTATGAGAACCAATCACATTTTAGGGGATGACATCATCCCTAATGGTTGAGATGGCATTGATTGAGTTAAATGTGCTTACTTGTCACATTCTCCATGGCGGATAAAAACTCATGGTTAACCATAGTAGTGCTCTAAGTACTTTTAAAGTCAAAGTAAAGTACTCATAATAAATGTCATTTCACACTTTTGAATAAAAATATATTATTGTCATTTCATATTTCTTGAAAGAAACAATGCATATCCCTATACATTTATTATATTATATTATATTATTTTATTTTATTTTTATATAGTATATTAATTACATGTTATTATACAATTTAAATAATATAAATTTTAATTAATAGCATATAATATAATTAAGAATTTATAAATTTATATTTATATTTTAATTTAATTTATTTAAATACAATGGACAAATGCATTAGTTGTTCAATGATAATGGCTTTTTCTTGAAAATCTCATTCTTATTTATAGACACATCAATACAACTTTTTTATTAATTTTATTTTGGTACAACTTTTGAATTGAATTTAACTATGGTTACATGGATTGTGGTGCAAAAAGTGAATTTCAGATTTATAAATATTATTTTATTGGTTTAGCTATTATTTTATTATTTCCTTAGGAAGCCCATTTTAAACCTCAAAATTCCCCTAATGATTCATATTCAGGGGATGATAGTGCTAAAAATAGTGTGTTCCAACATCAACAACAGTGGAGATAATGTGGAGGAACAAAGGAAACAAGCTACATGAGAGATTGCAGCCATGGTTGAACAACTGGGGAAATGGTTAGTGCAGGAGGTAAACAATCATCTTGTGGTAGCAATGAATCACCTTTTTAGCATTGAGAAATACGTGGATTTGTTGTAGAAGAAAATGGAGCACTTGAATACCAAGCTGATAAAATTACACTTCAAGGGCGGCAACATTGAGGTCAATGTGGAATCTGCGACAGTGGGCATGGTTAAGGAAGTTTCAAGATTGGAGAAATTTAACTTTCCAGAATTCAACCAGTTGGGGATGAAGGATAGACACATTGTGAGCTAGAAATGAGCACAGATCTCGAACGCCTTGAAAATTTGGTCCAAGAGGACCTCCCTCTAGAAGAAATGGAAGGCATTGGGTAGATTTTTCTGTTTTTTATATATGGTGATATGATATGTCGTTCTGTGAAACTCTCTGAGACTTTTTGGCGGAGTTATAGTTTAAATGATGTATGCAGAATAGTGGAAAATAAGATGGGTAGCAATACGCTCTATTATGAAACCACTCTAAAAATTTGTGAAGAAAAGTAAACTTTGAATGTAAGGAACCTAGTCAGTTTCTAGTTTTGATATACAAAATTTACCAGTTTCTTTAAAAGAAAATTGCATTTTATATTATTAGATTTTATTAAGCTGTAAAGCGTTACTATTTGAAAACAACTTTCCTAAACTCCTACTTGTATCATTGTGCATCCTTGATTAGCATCATTGTGCACCCTTGATTGATTTTGATGTTAGACGATTGAAATAATTAAATTCTGTTATTTTTAATCAGTTATAGAGGAAAATTTTAAATTATGCTATTTTTAATTAGTTACAAAGGAAAATTAAGATGGTAAATATGGTAGTTACAATGGATGAGAGCCAGGGGAGTGGCGTGCAAACATCTCTTGGTAGCTCAAACAGAAATCCAATAGTCTTATAACTTCATACCCCTCCATGTTCAGCCAACTGCTTGTGTTTCCATGGGTCTTGGTAATTGCCTGCTTCCTTTCATCTAATTGTATTGTTTAAATATCAAGAAAAGTTACATCCATTTTTCTTTTGGATTCCTCTGTTTTCTAGAATATCCAGATATAGTGCTCTGCAACCTATGTTTTCCTCTTTGAATGTCTGGATGGAGCACTTGTTAACCTATGGTCTCCTCTTAACAAGATGCTTTCAGCTAATAATTTAATTGATTCTTGAAAACCCTTGATCAGTGATATCCATTTCTAATATTAGTCTATATATATTATGCAGCATATATTCCTAGCGAGTTCTCAATATCTGTGATCGATATGGTGTAAAAGCAGAAACCCATGTCGTCATTGGCGAGGCCAAGGAGAGGATATGTGAAGTCGTGGCTAGATTGAGGGCACATTTTCTGGTTGTGGGTACCCATGGACATGGCACTTTCATCAGGTATTTAATCACACTTGTCCTCAACATGTATGTTGTTCGGCCTAATTTTGATGATGAATTGCGTGTTTAATTAACTCGGTGGCAGTGTGATTAAAAATTTGCAGAGCAATCAAGGGAAGTGTGAGTGATCACTGTAGTCGGAACGCTACGTGCCCTGTCGTGGTAGTCAACAAAAAAGTGGTTGAAGGGTAGAGAGGAGCGATTCGATGGATGGAGGAAGGATTCTGAGCTTTTGGCACGCGGAAGGTTTTGTGAAGCTTGAGATTAAGAAGGAGAGGATCTGTGATGTCGCGGCCCTTTAAAAAACGTTTTCATTCTATAAATTCAACAATATTAATCTTTTTATGATGAGTTGGAGTATAGTTTGGTCTCACTTGCTTAATTGCAGGTAAGAATAATTGCTTCGCAAGGTGGAAAACCTCTGGTCAAATGTGAAATGATATATTTTGTGTTAAAATCTATATTTTATAAGTTCCCACAGATATGACTACTATGGAGAATTTGTCATTCCTCATTATCATTATCATTGCAGGAAGATTACGGAAATAAAGCTGTTGAATTAATCACCCTCTAGTTACAAGGTACAAGTAACTCCTCCAATTGGTGTGTAACTTCTCCTTAATCTCGGCAAGTATCATTGTCTCGGCTTTAACTATGGGGAATGGTTATTGATCCTTGATTCCAAGGTAGGTGAAATATAGACACCTGAAGGTTAGAAAGCTTGCAATTAATAATAATAATATAAAAATGAATAAAATTGGAAACTTGGAATATTTTACCAAATACATTCCATTTGTTTTTGGTTTTGTTGGAATGCATGGCATAACTATTCTCATCGGTTGAGAAATCATCTAATCACGTTGGGATGTTAATGATAATCTAATTATGCCGATGAATATCATCTAATTATGTTGGGATATTAGTGATAATCTATTTTGTAGCTATCTCCATTTTACTATTAGATTATAATATAAAATTTCACTTTTTATGAAATTTAGATTACACATATAATAATATAAATTCTCATCTTACATTGGGATTTATGGGTTTATTGAGTTTTTTTGGTTTACATATATAATACATATATTTTGTTTTTTTTAAATTGTTTTCTTTTAAACATTAATATTATTTTATAAAAAGATAATTGATTAAAAAAAGGAATGCAAGTTCTAATATATTATGTTATTCTTACTAATAAAATGTGATACTTCTATCGATAAAAGATAATTAATTAATTTTTTGAATCTTTTTATTTAAAATTTATATTTATTCAAAATGTAAAATATAAGATAAAGATTAACTTGATTGAATTTAGCAATGTTACTGAAAATTTGAGATCTCAGTTTTAACAAATATTATGTTATCACAATGAAAAAAGATATTAAGCTAAATATACAAGGTTTTGATGTATATGATGATGGTCGTTTAGAGTTATTGTGACATTTTTTGGGGTTATACTTAATTTTGCAAATCGGTTCCATGGTGCAATTGCTAGCTAAATTCATTTTTATATCACTTGTCATTTTAATTATAAAAATAATTAAATAATTATGTGCAAATACATCTTTTATCGAATGATATAATACAAAGAAAATTAGACATATCAATTTAGAACATGACATTGAAAAATATTTAGATATATAATTTTTTTTAAATAAATTGGAAAATCACTAAAAAAAATTGAGATTTTTTAATTAATATGTTAAAAAAGAAAACTTACCTTACTAAGTGTTTTCAAATTTATAAAATTATTAATTTTAAATGAGAAAATTAGTGAAACGCTTCTTTGCTCATTATAAAATTATTAATTTTAAATGAGAAAATTAGTGAAACACTTCTTTTCTCAAAGTAGTGTAGATAATAATAATAATATCAAAATTAATAAAATAAAGCACTAATATTATTACTATGAGCAATAATTTTTTTTTTCTCCAAATACAATGTAATAAAATGAAATGGAACAAGTGAATTGATTAATAGTTTTGAATCAAAACTAGTTTAAAATTTTTACATCAAAATGCGTTTAAAAACATTCCAACACAAGACTACAACCTTTTAATTATATATATATGGTTATTGGGCTCAAAATGCATTTAAAAACATTCAAACACACGACTGCAACCTTTTAATTATATATATGGTTATAGGGCACATGTGTAGATTTAATGTAAGAAAAATTGTAAACATTTGTAATATCGACTCCATTGTAATCTATATATTTGTAACAATTTATATATTTGTAATAATTATACTTGCCTCTTAAAGAGGAGTTATATTTACTAAAAGAGGTATGATAAATAAATAAAACCTTTTTTATATTTACTCCATAAACCTCTTTATATTTACGAAAAATAAAAATAAAAAAGGTTTTATTTAGGTAAAGCCTATGGACAAATTATTATTAATACCATGGGCTAAATACCATGGGCCAAATACCATATTTATAAAATAAGTTACCATATTTATAAAAGAGGTATGATGAATAAATAAATATAAAAGAGGTAATAATAGGTATGGTAAATAAATAAAAATATATCAAATATGTTTTGAAATCAACATCTAATTATATACCAAGCCTATGGGCCAAATACCATGGTAAATAAAAGAGGTATGGTAAATAAATAAAACCTCTTTTTATATTTACTCCACAATCCTCTTTATATTTAGGAACACTCAAAAAAGAGGTTTTATTTAGGTGAAGCCTCTGGTCCAAATAGCGTGGGCCAAACTACTATTAATACCATGAAAAAAACATTATTGAGCTTAATACTAATATTAAAATATTAATATTATTAAATATAATATTCATATTAATATATTATAGTATTAATATTATTAAATTTAATAACTTTGGATTAATACAATATTAAATTTGTTATATTATAATATATATTAATACATCATGATATATATTAACTATAGATATATATAGGAGGGAAGAACAAAGACATAGAGTGATTGTTGGGTATGTGTTATATTATTTCCACGACTAATCACGTGCGGGGCTAGGAGGGGGGACGATAGCCCCCTTTGTCGGGGTCCGAGGCAGCGCCCCAGAGAAAAATTTTTGGTCCTTAATTTCCGGTGGGCGGTCCGCGCCCATTGTTTTGTGCATGGTTTTGCACATGGTTTTGGGGTACGATGGTTTTCGGCCCCTGGTATTTTTGTAGATCCGGTCAAGGGAACTATGGTTATGTTCTAATCCAGGGTTAATGGATTAGGGTTTATGTATTCTTCGGCATGTATATATATGTGTTTTAACACTAAAAGGAATATAATGAAATATCGAGCTGGTCATCCAGATTTGGGATCTAGAGGAAAATATCTGTGTTTATCTGTTTTATGTTTTATGCTCTCGCTATTGTTTATTTTCTATTATAAGATTCATGTGTAGATAATTTTTGTTCAGGGTTAAAACCTACATTTGGTATCAGAGAAATTTCAGCTTCAAGGGGATGCCTTTTTTGCCGAGGGATTTTTTGCTCAGACCTGAGGTAGACCCTATTCAATGGGAGATCTGCGAGATCGATTCTTGTGGTGAAAGAAGATGGCGAGCGGCGGAAAGATAGAGATCGAGAAATTTAATGGTCAGAGTTTTGAGTTGTGGAAGCTCAAGATGGAGGATCTGTTGGTGGATAAATATTAGTGGATCGCGGTAGATCCAGGTACTAAACCAAGGCAATGTCAGATGAAGACTGGAAGAAACTGGATCGAAAGGCTAAGAGCACAATACGGTTGTGTGTCTCGGATTCAGTATTGTTGAATGTATCTGGGGAAGCTACGACAAAGAATTTGTGGGAAAAACTTGGGACTTTGTACCAATCTAAGTCTCTGGTGAATAAGTTGTTCCTGCGGAAAAAGCTGTATAACCTGAGGATGAAGGATGGAGACTCGGTGATAGAGCATCTGGATGGCTTCAATACTGTGGTAAGTTAGCTATCATCTGTTGATATTAAAATATCAGATGAAGATAAGTGCATCAGTTTGTTGTGTTCTCTACCAGACTCGTGGGACAGTCTGTTTATTGCAATAGGTAGCAATACAACTACCTTGAATTTTGATGACATTGTCTCAGCCTTGCATTAAGAGGAAATGAGACGGAAAACTATGGAGGGAAAGAATGGAAATGCCTTATCTGTACGAGGAAGGTCCCAAAACAGAAACACGAATAAGGTTTTGAGTGGGAGATCTAAATCTAGAGGGAGATCTAAATCTCCTGGAAAGTTTGTAAAGGTATGCTGGAAATGCAAAAAGGAAGGGCACTACAAAAGGGAGTGCAGATCTAAAGCTCCTGAGAAAGGAAAGGGATCTGATGATGCTCCTTCTGGAGAGGAAAAAACCACCTCGGATGAAGGTGGGGATGTGTATTTGGCTTCTTCTTCAAATACACATGTAGATCATGAGTCATGGTTGATTGACTCAGGTGCATCCTTTCACTTCACTCCCCATAGGGAGTGGTTCTGCGAGTATGAGGAATATGATGGTGGTGATATCTTCCTAGGGGATGATAGGAAGGCCATAATCGTCGGATGTGGAAAGGTCAAGCTGAAGCTGCAAGGTGGAAGGATTAGAACACTTCATGGTGTTTTGCATATTCCTGCATTGGCCAGAAATCTGATTTCTGTAAGCAAGATGGATGATGCAGGTGTAAGAACAGTGTTCGAGAAATATGCCTGCAAGATGGTTCGAGGAGCACTGGTATTAATGTAGGGAGTTCGGACTGGAACTCTGTACAAGCTACAAGGTAGCACTGTTATTAATGGGTGTAACAGTTCTATGGTTCCTGAAAGTGAAGCAGAAAGCCTAGCTGTCTCTGGAGAAAATACCATGCTATGGCATCAAAGGCTTGGACATATTGGAGAGAAGGGCCTTCAGATACTGCATAGAAATGGTATGGTAGAAGGTATGTCTAATTTCTCTTTGGATTTTGATTTTTGTGAACATTGTGTATATGGGAAGCAGAATCGGGTGAGTTTTCCTTCTGGTCCTAAGAGGGCGAACAAGATATTAGAACTTGTGCACAATGATGTGTTTGGACCTGTGTCAATTCCATCACTAGGAAATTCTATGTACTATGTCTCATTCATAGATGAATTCTCAAGGAATACATGGATATATTTCTTGAGGAAGAAATCTGAAGTCTTTGACAGATTTAAAGAATTTAAGGCTCTGGTGGAAAACCAGACAAAGAAGAAGATAAAGGTGCTGAGGACAGATAATGGTGGAGAGTTCTGCAAGAAGGAATTTGAAGAGTTCTATAATAAGTGTGGTATAGCATGGCAGAAGACTACTCCATACACACGTCAGAAAAATGGAGTTGCAGAAAGAATGAACAAAACACTAATGGAAAAGGTAAGAAGCATGCTCAGTGGTACCGGGTTAGGACAAGAATTTTGGGCAGAGGCAGTGGAGACTGCATGCTATCTGGTTAACAGATCACCTTCATCAGCGTTAGAGGATAAGACTCCACATGAGGTATGGAATGGTAATAAACCCTCTCTTTCACATCTAAGGGTATTTAGATGTGATTCATGTGTACATGTTCCAAAGCAGAAAAGGACCAAGTTGGATAAAAAATCTGAAAGGTGCATCTTTATTGGGTATAAGGATGGTTTAAAAGGTTACAAGCTTTGGAACCCGGAAACAAGGAAGGTTGTGTACAGCCGAGATGTGGTGTTTAGTGTTGAGAATGCAGCAAGATGATGGAGCTTAGTGAAATGAAGTCGCCTTCACTAAGTGGGCCCGCAGGCAAATTCTGGCGCAAAGTCTATTTTTAGACTATGTCTATTTTTAGACATACGGAGCATAATTTGGGAATTCTACTTGGAGATTATTAAAGTATGCGACATGTCGGTAAAAATAGATGAGACCCTAATTTTTAGGACCCAGGCTATTTTTAGACTGATCTCCTAAAAATATGGAAGTCAAATATTATTTACCCTAGTATGCGACATGTCGATAAAAATAGATGAGACCCTTATTTTTAGGACCCGGGCTATTTTTAGACTGATCTCCTAAAAATATGGAAGTCAAATATTATTTACCCTTAATAATATTTTGACTATAAGCAGCAGTTTACTCTCTTGGCGCACTTCAGTTTGAGTCATGGAGGTGGCTCATGCAACTGACACAAGGAATCACGTGGTTCCTAGGGTTTGATGGCATCTTGCATGGTTGGCTTCGGTTAGACTTCAGTGGCAGGAGTTTTGGAGGAGTTAACGGGACAGATAGTGGAGTTGTGTTCTGTTTGTTTTAGTTGAACTAGTTGGGATTAGTTAACTAACTAATCAAATAGATATGAGTGGAGTAAATTAAATAATATTTAATTTACTAAATATTAACTCATTAGTCAACTCAAGAACACTTCAGTTCACTACAGTGCATGATCAGTTCAGTGGAGACCCGTGGAAGAGGTAGATGAAAGGGTGAGTAAAGCTATCAGTTGGTAGATTTGTTTTGCATGAGATTTGCATTACACTTGGAGGAATTGTCCATGACAATTACGCAATCAAGGGAAGGGGATTCGAACCTTGAACCTCTTCATATACAGGCCATGATTGCGCAATAGAGGCAAAGGCAATTGGCGGGGAGTTTTAAACCTCAGACTTGTTCAAAACTGAGTCAGATTGTGAGTAACTTCATGAGAGAGTACTGAGTACTTGTGAGGAGTATTGTACTTGTTTGGTTACTTGATTTCTCCATTATAATATACACAATAGCTGCGGGGTTTTCAGCTATAGGCTTTTCCCCATACATACTGAGTTAATGTGTGATTGAATTGATGTGAGATTGCTTCTGTTATTTCCGCATGTGACAATTAATTGTAGAAGAAGGTTATGTGTTATGTATGCAATTCGAAATTGATATATGACTAGGTTAATCTTTAGTGAATAAGTGATTTATTCAGCTAATTTCTACATGGTATCAGAGCGAGATTAATTGTCGAAGTCTATTACGGTGATTGTAAACTTATTTCCTCGGACAGAGTCTGCATGCGGGCCAGGTAGCCTCCGGAATATTCATCCTTCTTTGTAAGGTGAAAGATCTGGTGAATGCCCTTGCAGTCAATCTCTGATTTGGAAATAATTTGTTTTCAATTATAGATCGGAAGTGATAGAGCTTGGAGTTTGGAATTCGAATTTTGCAGAAGGTTGTTTTTCTTGGTGCCGGTGTTGAAGATGTCTTCTTTCAACGGTTTGCGACTCGAATATGCTCTTGAAGGCAGTTCGAATTATGTTGCATGGAAGGATCGCATGGAAGCAGTGTTAGAAGATAATGGTCTGAAGGAGTTCGTGGATGCGGATGTCCCAAAGCCAACTGATGCAGCTTTGGTCGATGCATGGCAAAAGAAGATCGCGAAATGTCGAAGGATCCTGTTGGAGGGCGTCAAGGATCATATTGTATCCAGCCTGCATGGAAAGGATACTCCATATTTAATGTGGAAAGCTTTGACGGATCTATTCCAGAGTAAGAGTGACCAAAGGAGGCTGGCACTCAAATATAAGCTCAGGAACATCAAGATGGAGAAAGGCGACAGTATCGCCAAATACCTCACGAAGTTCACTCAATGCAGAGATGAGCTGGGAAGTGTGGGGGTGACTGTCGAAGACGAGGACATGGTCGACCTGGCTCTCCTTGGTCTTTTGAAGGCTTGGCACTCATATCAAGATAGTGTCAATGGTCGGGAGAAGCTGCCGGGATGGGAGCGCCTTTGGGCGGATCTCATGCAGGAGGAGATAGGGAGGACTACTCGAGATGGATCTTCATCAAAGGGAGCTGATGAAGAAAACTGCGCTTTGATGTCCAAAGCTAAGAAAGGGAAGGGTAAGAAAACCTCTCATTCTGGAGCTAAGGGCAAGAAGCAGGATATGGCGAAAGTGAAGTGTTTTCATTGCCATGATCACGGACATTATGCTACCAATTGTCCAAAGAAGAAGAAGAACAAGCAAGCGGGAAGATCTGCAGATGGAGAAGCTTTGGCTTCACAGTTCGAGCTTGACTTTTCACTGATTGCATGCTTGGTTTCAAGTGTGAGGGGATCGGTGTGGTTCTTGGACAGCGGTGCGTCATTTCATATGACGGGAGATCGGGAGTTGTTCTCAGATCTGGAGGACAAGGATTTGGGTATGCACATCGAGATGGCCGATGACGGTAGATACAGTGCGACTGGTATCGGTACCGTATCCTTTCAGAGGGAGTCTGGTAAACCCTTTGTCTTAAAGGATGTCATGCATGTACCTGGATTGAAGAAGAACCTGATTTCAGAAGCGATGTTGGAGGATAAGGGTTATGATGTGGTCTTCAGCGAAGGAAAAGCTTTCCTGCGCAGTAAGACTACTGGAGAGACCCGGAAGATAGGGGTTCGAACTCAGAGCCTTTATCAGTTGCAGGTAGATGACTGCGCAGCTATGGCATGCAAGGCTGGAGATGTGGTGAGCCGGGATGATGAGGGCGAACTATGGCACAGGAGATTGGGCCATCTTCTCCATGGAGCTTTGAAGATTCTGCAGCAGATTTCTACTGGACTTCCTAAGGGCACCCTTGCGCAGTCAGATCAGTGCAAGGGGTGTACTTTAGGGAAGTATGTGAAAGCCACCTTTCACGAGAAGGATAGTCGCGCCACGACGATCCTTGAGAGAGTTCACACAGACGTGTGTGGTCCTTTCTCAGTTGCTTCGACAGCAAAGCGCAAGTATTATGTGATCTTTGTTGATGATTTCTCTCGAAAGTGCTGGATCTTCTTCATGCAGAAGAAGAGCGATACATTCGCGAAGTTCTGTGAGTTTAAAGCACTGGTCGAGAAGGAGTCGGGGAAGAAGGTGATTGCTCTAAGGAGTGATAACGGTGGTGAATTCATCTCGGCTGAATTCGAGGAGTTCTGCAGCGCAGAAGGGATTCGGAGAGAGCTCATCGCACCCCATAACCCACAGCAGAACGGGGTGGCTGAGCGGAAGAACAGAACGATCGTGGGTGCTGCACGAGCGATGTTGCATGATCGGGGCCTACCCCTTCACTTGTGGGCTGAGGCATGCAATACAGCAGTGTATGTGCAGAACCGTTGTCCTCACAAGGTTCTTGGCATGAGTACACGAGAGGAGGCTTATTCTGGCAAGAGGCCTGATATTTCCCATTTGCGGATTTTCGGATCTCCTGTCTACATGCATGTGACGAAGGATGCGAGAAGGAAGCTGGATCCAACTGCTGAAGTTGGAATATTTGTGGGGTACACTGATACACCTCACAATTATCGGGTGTATGTGCCAGACAGTCGCAAGACTGTTGTGCGACGGGATATAAAATTCCAGGAGGAGAAAGCCATGCAGTGTTCGCTTGAGAGGGAGCTACACTTGCATGCAGATGAGGAGCTGTTAGTTCCTAAGGAGGAGCTTCCGGATGTGGATCAGCCACAAGAGGAGGTTCAGGAGGTGGAAGAAACCACCGAGGCAGCGCCAACCATCAGAGGGCGCATGCGCACTACAGAAGCTGAGCGACTGGCTCGGGATGCAGAGAAGGTTGTAGGACCACCTACAGCACAGCGCAGACAGAGACAGTCACCGGATCGGTACACTGGATACATGGCTCTTATGAGTCAATGTGTTGTGAGAGAGCCATCCTCTTTTGAGGAAGCTGTGGAGGAACCCGCATGGGTTGATGCCATGATCGAAGAATATGATTCGATCATCAGGAACAGTGCATGGGAGATTGTCCCAAGACCGGTTGGGAAATCAGTGGTAGGTTCGTGATGGATCTACAAGGTGAAGCAGGCAGCTGACGGGAGTGTGGATAAGTACAAGGCGATATTTGTCGCCCGTGGCTTCTCACAGATCGAGGGGATTGACTATGAGGAGACTTTTGCACCTGTCGCAAGGTACTCTTCCATACGGACGATCCTTGCTCTCTCAGCGCAGATGGGGTGGCACATTCATCAGATGGATGTGAAGACTGCGTTCCTTAATGGAGTTATTGAGGAGGAGGTGTACATAGAGCAGCCTGAAGGTTTTGAGATCTTCAGCAGTGAGTCGCATGTGTGCCGACTCAAGAGAGCACTGTACGGGCTGAAGCAAGCACCTCGTGCTTGGTACACTCAGACAAACAGCTACTTCACCGGGCTTGGATTCTCCAAGAGTGAGGCGGATCCTAACCTGTACCAGATTGTGGTGGAGGGGAAGCTGTTGATCATCGTACTGTATGTAGATGATACGATTTGTGCGACAACGATTGATACTTTCATGCAAGGAGGATCTTGCACGAGAGTTTGAGATGCCTTCAACATTTCACAAGGATTGGAGATTACACGTAGCAGTGGAGGCTGTTTCCCAAACTATATCTTTCAGCTAACAGCCCAGGAGATTACGGAGAGCCTGACATGCAGGGAACAAACGTTGATACTCCTCTTCTGGAGGTTGGAGGAAGGGAGATGCTACTTCGGAGGAGGTAGTGGATGCCACTGTCTATCGACAGTTGGTGGGGTCGTTGATGTATCTGGTCAATACTCGACCCGGTATATGCTATGCAGTTAACCAGCTTTCGCAAGCTATGGTTAAGCCTACCAAGCTCTTTTGGAAGGCGGGCAAGCATGTATTGCGCTATATCAGAGGCACATCGGGATATGGTCTATGGTACGGACAGGAGGATGGAGAGGAGACTTTTGCACCTGTCGCAAGGTACTCTTCCATACGGACGATCCTTGCTCTCTCAGCGCAGATGGGGTGGCACATTCATCAGATGGATGTGAAGGCTGCGTTCCTCAATGGAGTTATTGAGGAAGAGGTGTACATAGAGCAGCCTGAAGGTTTTGAGATCTTCAGCAGTGAGTCGCATGTGTGCCGACTCAAGAGAGCACTGTACGGGCTGAAGCAAGCACCTCGTGCTTGGTACACTCGGATGGACAGCTACTTCACCGGGCTTGGATTCTCCAAGAGTGAGGCGGATCCAAACCTGTACCAGATTGTGGTGGAGGGGAAGCTGTTGATCATCGTACTGTATGTAGATGATCTGATTTTGACTGGCGACGAGCAGTTGATACTTTCATGCAAGGAGGATCTTGCGCGAGAGTTTGAGATGAAGGACCTGGGCATCCTTCATTATTTCCTGGGATTGGAGATTTGGCAGCGCAGTGGAGGACTGTTTGTTTCTCGGGGCAAGTATGCTCGGGAGATTCTGGAGAGGTTCAACATGCAAGGCTGCAAGCCTGTTGACACTCCTCTTCCTGGTGGTTGGAGGAAGGAGGATGCTACTTCAGCGGAGGTAGTGGATGCCACTGTTTATCGACAGCCGGTTATTGGGAGTCGTTGATATCTGGTCAATACTCGACCGCGATATATGTTATCTTGATTAACCGGCTTTCGCGAAGCTATGGTTAAGCCTACCAAGCTCTTTTGGAAGGCGGAAAGCATGTCTTGAGTATATCAGGGAGAGCACATCGGGATATGGTCTATGGTACGGACGAGGAGGATGGAGTGAAACTTTCTGATGTGTGTGGGCCCGATTGGGCGGGGGACGACGGGGCAGGAAGGCTTGCTACCGGAGGAGTTTCGACATTGGGTCGACAGCAGTTTCCTGGTACAGCAGGAAGCAGAGATCCGTGGCACTCAGTTCAGCAGAGGCCGAGTACATGGCAGCAAGTTTGGCCGCATGTGAGGCTATTTGGATGAGGAAGATCCTCGCAGGTTTGTTCAGGTTGCATTTGGAGCCTACAGTGATCTACTGTGATAACCAGAGCTGCATCAAGCTCTCGGCTAATCGAGTATTTCATGATAGGTCCAAACATATCGACATCAGGTACCATCACATCAGAGATTGTGTTCAGCGGAGGATCATGATGCTTTCATATGTTCCCACGGAGGATCGGGATGCCGACATCCTGACGAAGGCGCTCACCAGGAGCAAGTTCGAATTCCACAGAGGCAGGATAGGGATTGCAGATAATCCATATCTTGCTGAGAGGGAGTGTTGAAAATGCAGCAAGATGATGGAGCTTAGTGAAATAAAGTCGCCTTCACTAAGTGGGCCCGCAGGCAAATTCTGGCGCAAAGTCTATTTTTAGACTATGTCTATTTTTAGACATACGGAGCATAATTTGGGAATTCTACTTGGAGATTCTTGAAGTATGCGACATGTCGGTAAAAATAGATGAGACCCTATTTTTAGGACCCGGGCTATTTTTAGACTGATCTCCTAAAAATATGGAAGTCAAATATTATTTACCCTTAATAATATTTTGACTATAAACAGCAGTTTACTCTCTTGGCGCACTTCAGTTTGAGTCATGGAGGTGGCTCATGCAACTGACACAAGGAATCATGTGGTTCCTAGGGTTTGATGTCATCTTGCATGGTTGGCTTCGGTTAGACTTCAGTGGCAGGAGTTTTGGAGGAGTTAACGGGACAGATAGTGGAGTTGTGTTCTGTTTGTTTTAGTTGAACTAGTTGGGATTAGTTAACTAACTAATCAACTAGATATGAGTGGAGTAAATTAAATAATATTTAATTTACTAAATATTAACTCATTAGTCAACTCAAGAACACTTCAGTTCACTACGGTGCATGATCAGTTCAGTGAAGACCAGTGAAAGAGATAGATGAAAGGGTAGAGTTAGCTATCAGTTGTAACTATACTGTTGCTATTTGCAACACATAGATAGGTGGAGTAAGCTATGAGTATTGCAAAGTTTAGGCTGGTGGTTTATCTATATGAGGAGGCCATCACCTAGCATTAAAATACGCAATCAAGGTTGGCTATCAAGTGGCTAAGGATTGGAGCAAGTGATTTGCTAGATCTAGCTTGATAGTGTGTAGCATGGGAGGTAGTGCATGAGAGCTTGTGAAGAGTTTTGTACTATGATTGTTACATGATTTCTCCATTATAATATACACAATAGCTGGGGGTTTTCAGCTATAGGCTTTCCCCATACATACTGAGTTAATGTGTGATTGAATTGATGTGATATTGCTTCTATATTATTTCCGCATGTGACAATTAATTGTAGAAGAGGGTTATGTGTTATGCATGCAATTCGAAATTGATGTATGATCGGGTTAATCTTCATTGAATAAGTGATTTATTCAGCTAATTTCTACATTTTACTGGGAACTTTTGGATGGAAATTTTCTTGTTTGGGTACTCAACTAGCTCATAGCTCATCTTACCATCCTCAATCTGATGGGCAAACTAAGATAGTGAACAAATGTTTCGATGGATATATTCGTTGATTTTTATTGGATAAAAAAACACAATGGGTGAAGTGGTTACCTCTGGCTGAATGGTGGTATAACACTTCCTTCCATACTACAACAAAAACAACTCCATTTATGGCACTTTATGGATATCATCTATCATCCATCACATCATCTTTCAGAGGAAATTATAAGGTTAAAGTAGTGGAAGATCACATCAAGCATCAACAACAAGTTCTAAAACTCTTAAAGGATAACCTAAATTTGACACAAAATCGAATGAAACAACATGCATATCAACATCGTAGTGAGAGAAGTTTTGATGTAGGAGACTCGGTATTTTTACGATTACAACCATACAAACAAATGTCCCTCAAGCAAGGCAAGAAGGATAATAAATTATCACTAAAGTACTATGGTCCTTACAAGGTGTTGCAAAATATTGGTACTATGGCATACAAATTGGAGCTTCCTACTTCTTCTCAAGTGCATTGAGTTTCCATGTTTCATGCTTAACGAAGGTTATAGGTGAAAAACTTCTAGTTCAAACAATATTGCTAGAAATTGATGAGGAAGGAAAAATCATATTGGAACCTGAAGCAGTCACGGAAACAAGAACTTGACAACTACGAAATTGATCAATTTCAGAGTATCTCATCAATTATAAGAACTTACCCATTGAAGATTCTACATGGGAGGATGACATTTTTATAAAGAAGCATCCAGAGCTACTCAAGCGTTGAGGACAACACTTTTTTGAAGGAGAGGGGCATGTTAGGTCCCTATATTACTAGTGTAGTCCCTTATTGTTATTAGTGTAGCCTCCATTATTGCTATTTTTGTACCCCTGTAACCCCCATATTGTTATTATTGTGCCCTTAAATTATTATTGTTAGGTCAGCTAGGATTATATTGTGACCCCATGGACTCCTATATATAGAAAGGAGGATTTGTCAATTGTATCATCCAATAATTGTTCATTTATGTAATGTAAAGGAGGTTTCCCCCTCGACGTGGCTTATTTCTAAGGCGTTGATCTCTCTTTTCTTCTATTTTTGGAGCTGGTTTCATAACACCCTTATTGCACACAAGAATGGATGATTTTATTAAAAGTTAGGATAACCAACCTTAAATTGAGTTTAGAACATTTAGAAACTTGAACTAATGTTAACATTAGTCTGAAACATTTATTGTGACATTTTTTTTTTTTTTACATAATCGGGTGCTATTTTGTATTCAAAAAGAAGAAAATGGGAGTCTGAGCTCCAATGTTACAGAGCCATAAGCAAGAGAAAAGAGGAGGGGCGGAACCTGAGCGAACCCAAGCTCCTGAGCGCTCCGATTATGCTTGACTATTGAGAGGACTAATCTAGTATAGATTCGAACAAATTGAGACAGCAAAAAACTACATTTGTAAAACATTCTTAAGCTATGATGAATTCAGAAAAGGTCGCCTTCAAGGCCTGCTGATCCTGGATATGCTGAGTTTAGACCGAGCTCATTGCTGCCCCAAGAGGATTTCTGGCTGCCATCAAATTTCTTGGAAAAGGTGACTACTGCTGCCTTTGTAGACAAACTGATCTGAACGTTCCAAATCATGGCAGAAAACAGAAGGATTCTATGGCGTTTCTGTTGAGATTGCCCAAAGGTTTGGAGCAAGCTCTGTTTGCACAAGCATCGGCTTCCTTGTTGAGGGAACGAAGGACATGGATGAATCGAACTTTCTGCATTTGCTAGGCGAGATCGTGACATCAATTTAATATTTGTTGGAGTGGTAAATTGGTTGTTGTTCGCTTGTGAGCCATTAAGCTGATGATGATTGCCGAATCTCCAATAATTGTTGCTGTGCGAATGTCCAGAATTTGGAGTTGAATGAGGCCTTGATACAGGGCGAGAGCTTCTGCTATATTATTGGAAATGGAGCCTAATCCCCATTCATAGGCAAGAACGATGTCTCCACTGGTGTTACAAATGATTCCGCCCGCCCCGGCCTTACCAGGATTTTACTTGGAAGCTCCATCAAAAAATAAATAGTAAGTGTTGCAGCTTTTTAACCAGAGGGCAAAATCCTTATCCGTCTTTCTGATTTTCCAACTGCTGCTAGGAGTTTGAATGCTGTTGGTGACTTTTCTGTGTTGCCCATTGCAGAGGTCTCTATTGCTCTGATCGAGCATACTTCCAATGAAGTTCCGCTCTTCAACGAGGAGCCCGACCGTGTCAATGTTTCGCTGGCAGCTGACAGCTTCCATGGCGAGACCTTTTGCCTTGTTATGCAGCCTTCTGATGTCGATTTTCTTATCATTGAAGATTTTTTGGTTGCGAGCTAGCCAAATACGCCACAGCATGGTGTAGGGAAGGGCGTTCCAGACTCTTCATGCCACATGATTCTTCTTGCGCTGCCAAGGGTAATTCGACTTCCATAAGTGTAAAATATCAGCGACGGTACTCTGCGAACCCCAGGGAAGGTGATCCTACTGGAAGGCTTCTTTCCAACAAGCAGTGGCGTAGGAACAACTTATGAAGAGGTGCTGTATAGTCTCCTCTGCTGCAGAATAGTTTGGGCAGCGGGAAGGACCTGAAAAACCGCGTTTTTGGAGGTTTTCTGAAGTTAGCACTCTCCCTTTTAAGAGAACCCAAATAAAGAATTTAATTTTGGGGAGGGTCTCTGACTTCCAAACAGTCTTCCAATGTGACCATTTGGGCATCTGAATATCTCTGTTGCAGATATATTGGTAAGCAGCCTTGACTGTGTAGCTAGCACCTGTAGGGTCCCAGCAATAGCAATCCTTATCATTTTGTTTGGTAGGTGTGATGCCGTGGAGATATACCTGCAGATTGTCCAGACTAGATCGTAGCTCATCAGGAATGTCAGGGAATTTCCATCCTGTACAAAGGTGAGTATGAATATCCCATTTGGAGATTTGAGCGAGGTTATGAATGCCTTTGTTGGTAAGATAAGAGAGAATCTGCTGGGTTCTGGGCCTATTGCTGATTGGTTGATTGCCCATTATTTTGTCTACTCCTAATCTGGTGTTGTTGCCCCCCTTGGGGACCTTGGAAACATTTGAAGCGAGAATGGGTATAACTTTTTTGCACAGCCCCCAGATTTTGGTGCAAGCTCTGATGGGTATGTCATGATCTAATAGAAGCTGCCTTGGAGAGTTTAAATATTTGACTTCCAGCACTTTCTTCCACCAAACAGAGTCTTCGTTGATGAGCCTCCAAACTATCTTGCCACCGAAGATCTGATTTAGAAGCTGTGGAGATCTGATCCCCAGACCACCGTATTCATAAGGTTGGGTGACCTGTTTCCATTTTATAAGATTGTATTTCTTTCTTTCAGTCTTTCCCCCTTGCCAGAGAAACTGACGGAGGATGACTTCCACTTTTTGATGAAAACTAGCTGGAGCTCGCAGTAGTGTGAATTGATACAAGGGCAGTGAAGATAGACCAGATTTCAGGAGGATAAGGCGCCCTGCTGGGTTAAGCCAAAAGGAACCCCATTGCTGCACTTTCCTTTTCATTTTGTCAATAATGGTGTCCCAGACTTCAGCTTTCAAAGAGCACACACTCACTGGCATACCCAGATAAGAGAAATGTCCCCAATCTAATTTACAAGGAACCCCGAAGATGTTGGCAATGCTCTGAAGAGTTTGAGCACTTGCGTTCCAGCCATAAATGCAGCTCTTGAGATGATTGATCATGCCTCCAGAGTAACTCATAAATCTTTCTAAGAGTGTTTTCAACCGGCGAGCTATAATGTTGGAGGCACCTCCCATTAACAGGGTGTCATCAGCGAAATGGGAATGGTTTATGTTTTTGACACCATTCCCAAATTTAATGCCGGTGATGAGACCGGTGCGGCGTTTGTGATCAAGGGCCCTGCTGAAGGATTCAGCCATCAAGATGAAGAGGTAGGGGGAAAGGGGGCAACCTTGACGTAAGCCTCGGGAAGATTGGAAGGAAGGCCCTGGTCTGCCATTAATAAGGGGGGAAATCCAAGGACCAGAAATACAAGCAAGGACTAGATCGATAAAGGATAGGGAAAATCCCATTTTCTTAAGAACAGCAAGGAGGAAAGAGTGTCTTACCTGATCGAAAGCATTGGATAAGTCCAGTTTTAGAATAAACCCTTTTTCTTTTCGGACTTGACTGGAATGTATAGCCTCTTGCACAAGCAGAATAGAATCGGAAATTTTTCTGTTGGCTAGGAAGCCTCCTTGGTTCTCAGAGATGAGGGAGGGAAGAATAGGTTTAAGGCGAGTGGCTATGATTTTTGACAAGATTTTGTATGAGGAATTACAAAGGGAAATGGGTCGAAAGAGAGAAAAGGTTGAGGGATGATTTTCTTTAGGGAGAAGGGAGAGATGAGTGGCGTTGGTGAAGCCTCCAATTTTATTCTTGCGTTGCATCCATTTTATCATCTTGATAAGATCTTTTTTGATGGTCCCCCAGTGGGATCTATAAAAACTGATGGGGAAGCCATCAGGGCCAGGGGCCTTGTCTGGCTGAAGAGCCCAGATGGCTCTTTGAATTTCATCTTCTTCAATATGCTTGGTAAGCTTAGCATTAATTTATGCACTAATTTCTGTGGGAAGAAATTGAAGCAGATTTGAAAAGTCTTCAGCTTCTTTGGTTTCAGTTAAGAGCATACTGTAATTTTTTGAGGCTGCCATTTTGATAGCATCTTGAGAGGTTTGAAGTTGGCCTTCATCATCAGTGATGGAAGTGATAGTATTTCTAATTTTTCCGACTGTGGTCTACTTTTGGAAAAAAGTGGAGTTTTTGTCCCCACCTTGCAGCCACAGCTGATGGGATTTGATTCTCCATTTTTGCTCCTCCATACGATTGGCATGATAGAGCTGAAAGTAAAGATCGCATTCTCTGGCTTTGGAGTCCAGGGACAGACCTTGTTCCTCTATGGTATTATGGACCTGTTCCAGTTTGTTTTTGATCTCAACTTTTACTTTCTCCGGCTCCTTGTAGTGGTTCCGAGCCCATTCTTTTAAGGCGCTTTTAGTCCTTTTTAGTTTGCTTTCCCAAATAAATCCCGACGATCCTTCAATGTGCTGGCACCATGTTTGTTTCACAATCTGATCAACAATAGGCAAATTATTCCACAGCGGGTTGTACTTAAACGGAATGGGGCCTAGTGAGCTGTGGGTTTCAAGTGTTAGCGTAGTGGGATAGTGATCTGAAGCAGCGTATGGGAGAATAACTGAGTATGGCGTGGAGAAGGAGGAGAGGAGAGAGATATTCACCAGAAACCTGTCTAGCCTCTCCATAATGTTTTCCTTTCCCAGTCTGCGATTATTCCATGTGTACCTTCTATTTTTGGGAGCAACGTCAATGAGATCGTGGTCCTGCACAATGGACTCCAGCTGCGATCTGCAGGGATCGTGTGTAAAGCAACCTCCTTTCTTTTCATTGGTGTGGAGTATAATATTGAGATCTCCTCCAAGTATGATGTTGCTGCTTTCTTCATCGCCAATGTCAGTTTGGAGAGAAGCCCAACACTGTGCTTTGTCCCTGTAGTGGTTTGGAGCATAGACGTTATAGATGACGATTTTTTGGTTGCTCATTAGATTCTCTAGAGTAACTTTGATCCAGAATTGGTTGATTGTATTAGATTGGTGCTTCCAGGCAGTATGGCTCCAAAGGGTGGCGATCCCCCCTGAAGCTCCCCTAGAATCGCAGATGCTTCCATCATATTGCTTGAGGCGATCAATAATCCCTCTCATTTCTTGATATCCTTGCTTTGTTTCTTGTAACAGTACTATTCCTGGTTTTTCCTGAGTTATAAAATCATTCAGAGCTGTGATTTTGGAGGGGTTCCCTAATCCCCTGCTGTTCCAGGATAGAACTTTCATCATTGGGTGAGAGGGGTACGGAGAGTTGCTCGCCCTCCCTGATTTTTGTGTGCCACTTCCTTACTGTTTTGCCCCAAAATGTAGGTTTCTATAGGATTTTGAGTGCCCATGGAAATATCTTTTTGGGCGTTTTCTTCTCTCTGTTGTTTTGTCGATATTCTACCTGGTCCTTGTTTCCTGTGAGTTTCCAGATTGGCCCCATGTTCTTTAGAAGAGCTTCTGGTTGATCTAGCTGAGGGAGGGTTATGGGTGAATGGAGGAGAAGGGTTTGTAGGGGAGGAGGGAGCAAGGGTGCCATCCTGAGATGGAGGCAGGGTGATGGGGGGGTCATCATCAAGGGAAATGGAGGAGAAGGGGTTGGAAGACTCTAAGGATTTATTAGGAGGGGAGGGCGGAGGAGTCAACGAGGATGAAGGATTAGGATTTGGTTTGAAGGGAGCAGATTTGGGCAGAGCTTCAGCTAGCGGAGCAGCGACAACCTTTTTCCTTTTGACCGTTTCCCATTGTTTCTCGGGCTGAAAATTTTCATCATTAGTAATTTTAGAGCATCGATTGGAAAAATGACCGTACTCGTGACATACCTTGCACTTAAATGGGATTTGTTCGTAGTCCAGCTGCTGAATGTGAGTCCAATCATCCACCTTCAGCTTGATTGCCTCTGGGAGACCCTTGCCGAGATCAACTTCAACACATATTCGCGCACAAGCTTGCATATTGTCCTTGGGCTCGCTCCTATCGATGTAATTTCCCACAGCATTGCCAATGGCACGAACCGAGCCATTTCCCCAGTAGTGGAGTGGGAGATGCGGAAGCCGGACCCAGACCGGAACAACACTAGGGACATCCAGCTCAGGATCGAAGTCTGGAGTCCATTTGTTCAAGTACAGCCCTCTGGAATCCATAAAATAAGGGCCATTTCTGAAGATTAAATCCTTGTCAGCTCTTGTTTCGAAATGAAATGTGTAGTAACCTTTCCCACAGAAGTGTATGGAAATTTTGCCACTAACTTTGTCCGTCCAGTTTTTCTCGATCCAACGTTGAACAGTTTTGGGAGAAGGCCATAAACTAGTGAATTTCCCAATGAGCCCCCGCTCAGCAAGAGAGAGGGCAACCATTCTTGGCAAGGCAGGGGGCAGGACGACCTCTTGAAGACCATCTAGCTTCTTGACAAACTTAGAAAGGGATGGTCGAGGACGCTGAAGCGGAAGAGAATTGACAAGAGCAGAAAACGTTGATTGAGTGTCGGCCCCCTCCGAAGAATCCGGAGGAGCCATGGCGGCCTGAGAAAAGGTCAAACGCAGCTAATGCACTCAGAACCCATCGCCTTGACCAAGGGGGACAGAGTCAAAAACCAAAGAAAGGCGCAAGGCCAATGAAAGCAGCTCAGTGCGCCGCGGACCAAGACCTGAGCGCCGCGTAGCCTCGATGCGCCGCGCAAGAGCAAGGAAAACGCAGAGGGCGCCGACAGAGGCGCCGCGCGACCCTGCCTATGCGCCGCACAGGGGGAAGGCACAAAAGAACAGCTCAAAACTTGATGCAAGAGGAAAAATCTTCAAGAGAAAACCAACACCAAGGTTGAAAAGCGAAAGAGCCCACCGTAGCAGCGACCAGAGAGGCCGGGGCAGGCCGACAGCCACAAGGAGAACCAAAAGCGAAGGCGGCAATGGCAGCTAGGTCAAGCCGCAGCGATGGCTAGCCAAATTTCTTTGTATCAAACCATGTGAAATTTCTTTTTTTAATATATATACAAAGTTGAGCCATTTAACTCTAAGGCATCCACCTGCATTGTCGTTGTTGCCTCAACACCTGCCTCTATCGCCTGCAACTTCAACACCTACCTAGTCGCTTACCTAACATATATTCTCAACATATTTTGCCAACAGCTACCCTCATATCTATAAGGATGGTTATCGGTTGTAACACGAGGCTCTCTTTCTATATGGTTTTTAGCCTTTGTTTTTGCTTCATTGTTGTACCACAAGTGATATTACTCACGAACATTGGAGCACTAGATGTGTATTCTACCTTCTCCTGTAAATTTTTCGTAAGGAATTCATTTTAAATGGAATTTTATTGACATTTAATGCAACATTAATCAAATTACAGATATTTGATCCATAAATTGTGTATTTTGAAGAGCATGTATGGATTTTTTGTTTCTATCTGAGCTTGTGTTATACCACAACTATGTGCACTCATGGATATTGGACCACTAGATATATATGACACATTCTCCTGTTAATTTTGCATAAGGTATTAATTTTAAATTGCATTAAAATGAAATTTAATTCAACATTCATCAAATTACATATATTTGATCTGTAACTGTGTATGTTGAAGAGCATGTATGTATTTATTTTTTTATTTAAGCTTCTTGATTGCAAGTCTTATTTTCAAATTCCTGCCCATAGTTTGTCAAATTATTTCCCACATTTTTTCAAACTCCTGCCCACAATTTGTTCATGCTCAACAATATTGAGTTTGGAGAGACAACGTGCATAATTGTTAAGTATTTATTTTTTTCACATTTTAAGAAATTGCTACCTCTATGTAAATCTGCATTTCTATTGCTACCTCTTTGTACATCTGCATTTTTAGAAACATAAATCGTTTGAATCTTTCATGATAGGGTTTCCTAAGGTCTGCAAACCATGAAGGACTTTTGTAATTTCAGAAGGAGACAATAAGAGCCTCTCTTTCCTCACAAGAGGAGAAGGTAGGAACGTGTAAGACCATACATAAAATGGGTGATTGGTGGTTGAAATGGATAGGAAAGAAATAACCCACAAATAGACTAACAACCCAAGGTCCTAATGCAATTCAAACAAATACCATAGAAAAATACAATAAGAACTCAACTAGCGTGAAGCATAACAAATAAATATGAATAATCATTAAATATATAGAATGCATACTTTGATGGTAGTTTTTATAGGGGCAACAATAGAAAAATTCTCAATACATACCTTAGAGGCAATAGTTGTGGGGGTAAGAGCAAAAACATCTTCAAAGGCAAGTTTTGCTGCAACCTTGCAAAGCCAATTTTTGTTGCAATCTATGCATTTGAACATAATAACTTGTCTGTCACATCCATTAAAAAATACTAGTAGTAAAGAAATTACTTGCACTCCTAACAAGTCCCCATTTGCAAATTTTTCATTTCTCCATGTGGCATGAATTTTGTTAGAGATATGAAAATGTGAAGCCTTAGCTTTGAGTGTGCTTAAAACAAGTGGGTTGCATGTACTCCTCACAAGCTTTTCCATCTAATCTTTTTATTTATTCTATTTATTATTATTATTATTATTAAAAAATACACACAAATTGACATAAAGCAACAATTAAATAAATACATATAATCAATAATTATTAAAAACATAAATAAAAACATGCAATTTGGTAACCTACATAGATCACAGTTGTCTACTTCATTGTTTCCATGCTCTTTTGTAGCTGCAGGTTATGCTTGTCCCTCTTGTTCTGCGTTCTCTTAAAAAATAATGAGCAGGACGTAGCTAAGCCCATTTTTGTGAAAGAAAGGCCTAAGGGATTTGGACTCGACGCTGATCAAGAGTGAATTAACATGTCAATGAATGAGGCGAGGAACCATGACAAGAAAATTAGTACGAGAAGATATCACTGCCGACCTCCTGTAAGCGATACACATAGCTTAGTTCCGTGAAGTGTGTTTTGATGAGCTGCTACTTTGAAAACATTTTCCCTATTGATAAAATAACAACTATTATGGATATTCAGTAAGCACAATGCAAAATACCTCCCAATCTAAATGAGCCAGAAGCAGTGAGTGAAATGAATTGGAATTGATTGGGACCTACAAAAATCGTGCAAAATGTCTATAAAACATCTCATCGCAAGCATTTTTTGTTTTAAAAAGTACAAATTAAGTAGCCCTTCGGTTTTTCCTTGGAAACAAACCTAGATGAATGAGGTCGCATGAATTCATCAATTGCAGAAAAATATCCATGGATTTGTTTTGCGGAGTGCTTATCCCTCTGTTGGATCATGCCAGTATGAGGTGTTCTGGCCTGATGAAGATTATCCACTAGCACCTCTTTTGTTCAGAGATAGTTCAATGATCTACGTTCTGCACCTTCTTCTCTATGCTTCTTTCTCTTCAACATCATTCACTAAATCAAGGTAAACCAATGGTGGTAGAACTATATCCAAGGATCGGATTTTTTCTCCATGCTTCTTTCTCTTCAACATCATTCACTAAATCAAGGTAAACCACTGGTGGTAGAACTATATCCAAGGATTGGATCCAAACTTCAGTTTTCTGGCATGAATATCCGACGAGCCTACTCCACCAACTCCACTCTCAATTAGATTTTATACATATTCTTTGCTAATCTGGGTAGAAGACACTTTGATATATATAGCGGACACTGAAACTGCTGAAACCAGGGGATCTTCTCTGCAACTGCTGAAACCAAGAAAAATATCTCCTTTACTTTTGTCCATAGTTATCGTGGTGCTTTAATAGGTAAACTAGTATCTCGCTGAAACCAAGAAAACTATCTCCTTTACTTTTGTCCATATTTATCGTGGTGCTTTAATAGGTAAACCAGTATCTCTGAACCCTTATGTGCACTCAGAGCAAGTTCTCATTTGCAAAACATTCATTTCTTCCTGTGACATGAATTTTCTTAAATATGTGAAAGTGTGAAGCCCTAGCTCACTACTTAAGACAAGTAAGTTGCATGCACTCCCCACATGCTAAATATTCTATTTCTTATTAATTCTTTTAAAATTTCAATTACTATAGTGCTTTAAGTATGCTTTTATTCATTTAATTAAATAAGTAAATAGAAAAATGGTACCCAAATTTATATAAAATAAATAATAGACAAATAATTAAATAAATAAATAATCAATGATCATTAAAAAAACTCAAATAAATAATCAGTCATTATTAAAAAAAACCTGCATAGATTACACCTTGTGTACTTCATCATTTCTGTGCTCTTTCAGGTCTAGAGTATCACGGAATAACGAGATTCTGACTTGCAAGGGGTGGAGAAGGTGTAAGAAGCCCCAAGCCAAGGGGCAGGCTCACCCACAAGCACCTAACCTTCTCCAC